>JAWWEV010000095.1:18086467-18100164 GCA_035583235.1 Hafferia zeledoni
AAGTCAACTCAGTGACATATCTCCATCATTCCTTACAAACTCCGGTTCACTTATTGCCTCCCTATATCAGCTACAATTTCTGGTTATGCAAAGTACTGGAGCAGTTCTAATAAGCACCTTTGCAATTATTTTCACCACTCAGTGTATTTTATGCTTTCATACTGGCTGCTGGTGGTAGGTTACTACTGACACCAGTAACAAAACCTGTGCAATGACCTGGCTTAATGTGTGAAAAACAAAATGTCTCTGATTGCACTGTCACAGCAGAACATACCATTTGGTATAAAAGATAACTATTCATAAAGCATCAGAAATTCCAAGGGTACCTAAAACAACAGAAAGTAATTCTAATTAAAAAAAAAAAAAAAAAAAAAAAAAAAAAAAAAAAAAAAAAAGAGTGAGGAACATAAGTATGCACATGACTGGTTGTGATTTATAGGTACAGAATGTTCCCCACTGCTTCAGGGTCCCAGCTGCAACTAGACATAACATGGTGAATTAAAGATAGCACAGCAGTCTTAGCTTCAAAATTTCCTATAATTTATCACTTTGGCCCAAGCACTTAGCCATGATGATGTTATATATATATTAAATTACTATGCATAATATTGAAAAGAATCCTGAAAAGCAAGATTAAAAAGTTATAAATATATTATGATGAAAAACACAATGTAATATATTCCAATCATGTGCTCTCATCACTAATACTTAGAAGGGTAGCAGCTAAGACCTGTTAGACCCTTCTGTACCAAATACCTCAGGGAAAATATTTAACACTTATTAAACTTGGCTTCTTAATAAGCAGGATGAAGACTATCACGAGAGCACTTCTAAAAGGATAATGCATTGTAATCATGTCTTGTGACCATTCTGCTACTTAATAAGAAAAATCTCCTGTTCAGGTAACCTGGACTCTTTCTTATAGGCTTTCATGAAAACTTTTTAAAGTCTGTTGGCTCTAGCCTAGAAAGCAGTTTTCCCAAAACAGCGCAGTTGTAGCAGAAATGATATAAAACTCATTGAAGTTGATTTCTTCCAGAATCGCTCTATGCTATACACTACACTCTGTATTTTACATAGGGCTAAACTACAACATTTCATTTGAAGTTTATTCTGAAAGCAAACACTAAGATACAACCTTTTTAGTAAAACATGGGGGTTTTTTTTCAGATCTAGTATAAATTTTGCAGTCAAAATGAGAGATATAATTCTGAAATTATGCTGGTTTTTTGGGACATAGAAGCCCTGAGTTCAAGTCTACACTCCACATCGTTTCTCTGGTAGTAATTTAGGAGAACAGTTCCACCATTTTAACAACAAAGGAAGGTAATGCTATCATTCTTGAAAACATATTATTTGCTTAAAATATTAAAAATGTGTTCATTTCTGAAGTTATTTGTGCAAATAGCTGCAAGGAGAACAAGATACCTGGTAGAAATGATGTGCACAATGCTCTAGCCAATTACTAAAGATATCAGGATGTGAAATGTGATGTATGACTGTTGTTTTTTAGCTTACATTAAGCAAATACCAACTGTGAAGAGATATGATTACCTTTCATGTATCAAAATTCCCAGAGCCTGGTTTGCAGGCTAGAGTGCTCCCCTGTTTTTGTTTCTGTTTTTTTGCCTTTTTTTTTTTCTTACTGGTTCAGCTTCTGTAATGAAAAATAATACATTTTTCCCACAGATGTTTCTCCAAACACAGACATTCAGAGTAGCCCAGTGATTCTTTAGGCTGTTTCTTTGGGACAAATTCTCTAAGACAATATCTTAAAACCAAAACACATTTTTGACAAGCATAGTTTGTAGCCTTCTCCTAAGCCTTTGGTAATCACCAGCAGTGCTTATCCATTACCTAAAGAGGGAAGTGTAACAATCTCTTCTCACGAACAGTTAGAGTGGTTAGAAAAATATATTCTTCAGGCCCCAAACCCCAGGGATTTGTGGCAAAACTGCGTATAGGAACCCCAGCTTTCACCTTCAAGATCCATTCAAAGGTCCCCACTACAACAGCAGGGGTAAACCAGGCTGATGTGGAAAGCACAGAGCACACCATAACTTACTAGCCTTTGGGAGAAGTGAATCCAAATATTTTCAGTACAAAGTCAACAGGTTGCTCTATCTGGTTTTCAGCTGAGCACATGCACAGGCTGGCAAAGTTCCCTACTTGCCCAATCTCACTTCTTTCCACACAGCCCGTAATTCTACATTAGTCTTTTATAAACAGTTCGTGGTGGGGACAGGCACCTTCTGTTTATATCTAGTGATTCTTAAATGCTCTGTGTGTGTATGAATTCCTCTCCCATTTTTTGAAAGGATAACTAATCCCAACAGAAATATTACTGCAATTAAAAAAATAACAGAAGATTGTATTTATGGGCATATCAGTTTCAAGTTCTTCATGGATTAATCAAGAAAAATGCTTGCAAGAACTGCGAGAAACAAAGAAATAAGAATTATATTTTAATATTTCTTTAGAAAACAGAAGCAGTATAGACTACTATTTGAGAAAGTGCCACTGTTTTAAGCATCATTGCAGTTAATAATTTATTCTAGGTATTAAATCTGTCACATTCCTTTGACTTAGAATAGAATTGAAGAATTTACAGTCAGAGACCCAAATCTGACCTAGGAATTTTAAAGCATAGCAGAGATATGAATCCAATTTTTCTCTGTCTAAACACTGACACATATACCTTGTATCAGAGAGACATCTGAACAAGTCATATTTAATATCAGACTGAAATTATTACAAAAATGAGAGCAAGAGTATTATTAAATACTCATTTGCTGAAGAGACTTCACTCCTGAAAAGACGCCATGAAGAGGCATTAGTTGATAAAGTTAAAAGTCTCTTCAAAGGCCAATAAATTTGGTCTCCTCTTATTTCCTACATTCCATGCCTTCAAAAATGCCCTTTTTTCCCCAGCTTCATTTAGAAAGCCCTAACATACTGATCTTTGCAGATATCTTTGTGACAGCAGCATTATTAACACTATATTAGTAAGATCCAAAGATTACTCCCGAGTATATTTTGGTTTTGGGGGGCCTGGGGGAAGCTTTCTTTTGGTTGGTTTGATTTGGTTGTTTGTTTTCTTAAAGTAGCTGGATTGTATAAGAAAAAAACCCATGAAAACACAGCCGTGGAAATCTCCTTTTGCACTATTTTTTTGAAAGAGTTACAAATATATCTTCTTCTCCTCGGTTTTCCTGAATCTCACTACTTGCAGACAGGACCTAGATCTTACAAAATTTTGAGAGCCAATGTCTTCTCTTGAAGATTTCAAAATATCAAACCAGGAATGGTTTCCTGCATCATAATACCAAGTAAAGGTGATATTATATGCATGTGAAGTAGCATTGAAGCAGGGAAACCACCCACCAAACACACTTATGGTCATCAGGGGATCAGTGGCCTTATGCTTAAGCAAGGAGGAAGACAAGGAACCAGAGGAGTGTGATGAAGTACCTATGTGGGTCATGAAGGCCCGTAAAGGCTTTTCAAGGTATAAACTCACTTTCCATCTTTTTTTCCACGTAAGATTTTCCCTTCAAGGAGGTGGAAATGCTCTCGTAACAAATAACACGGGGTCAGGCTTTCACCCCCTTCCCAAAGAGCAGTGGGAGATAGTGCTGTGGCAGTAGCAGGGAGCATCTCCTCCCACTGCATACTTGCTGGGTAGTCCCAGCCCTTATCTCACCCCCCTCAAGGCATCCACGCCATCCATCAGCCCTTATCTCCCTGTGGGCCCTGCAGTGCCTCTCGCCCCTGAGGATGCTGTCAGGGCTCTAGGTCGGCAGTGCCATGTGGGGCAGTGGGGGAAGGTGGATGTGGGGCAGCTCCCTGTGGCCTTCCCCCTGTGGCTGAAACACCAGTGCACACGTATAGGACAAGCACCCCTATAAAGGGACAGAAGCCATGTTACAATCACATTTACATTCTATTTCTTTGAAGCTGAGATGGGTATATCTAATCTCTCAGGATGTCTGCACATTTTCCCCCAGCAGCTGAATGCTTGCAGACTAGTACATCTCATGTCAGAGCAGCGATGTTAAAAGCACTAAGGATGCCAGCCTTCTCCATGTTTTCATGGCCTGATATTACTGTATCTCTTTAAAAGGACTTTATTGCAGCATCAGGGATGGAGCAGTTTGCTCTTCAGACAGTCAGATCACACCACTCAACAGAGATATACAGTGAAAAATACTTGATATTTCTCAAATAGGGAGAAAAACTTGGAAAGGAACTGTGCCTTTCAGATTTCAGACTCAACTCTGCAACTGCCTGATTAAGTCGGGAGCTATGAGTGTGGTATCAAACCTTAGAGGTGCAGCTCTTAGATTACATGAAAGCAGGAGAAAGATTTGGTGACTAAATATCCATTTTGTTTTCCAGACAAGAAAAAAGAAGAGGGAAGGACAGCCAAAACAGTAGCCAGGGGTAATTACAAAGCAGTGTAAAATATAAAAGGAGTGCTTTTATTCCCTGGGGCTGAGAACAAAATATTTTGTCTGCTAGGTATGAGTGCAAGGGAAGAAGTTGAGTGACAGGCCTCAAATGTGTGTACACATCATACAAATCACTTGGTTTCCAACGTATTAGCCTTTACCCTAGTATAGTGCAAACAAGTCAGGTAGCATTTTACACTTTGAGACTTCTGGTCAAAAATAAGTGAAATATGTACAGAGCAATGAGGGATTAGCCCCTTAAGAGTGTACACAATCTTTCATGAATGCTGAGTTATGATTGACTTTCATTTTCAGTGTGAAAGTTTGTTCTTTTGATACTTCCTTAGACTCCCTCATGGGATTCATAATTCAGTCAGTAATGCAAACTGAAACCACGTAAGCCAGAGCATCCTGAAACACAGGTCCTAAAAACACATTTTTGAGGTAAAAAGATGATACTAGCATTAGGCACACCCAAGGAATTAAATCTCATTGACAATATTTTCCCAAATGATCTCACTCATTTAGTATCTTCCAGAGCTAGTTCATCATACCCATCACCTGTTTGCTTCACTAGGAAATATCAATCCAGTAAGAGGAGATTTGAGAGGTCCCTGATTCCACAGGCAAGAATGGTACATCTTCTGCATTTTACAAGCTGTTAGCATGGGATGCTGCTTGCTTACTTTCTAACTTTCATTTGCTGTTCACAGGACATACAGGCTTACCCTAACTTTGGTAGTCTCCTGAGTGGATTGTGGTACCCTTGGCTCATTCAGGCTACACTAGTTTTCTATCACTTCTGTGCCAAATTGATCCAGCTTACACACCCCTTTCTGGAACACAGGTATTCACTGCCTGATGCTGGACAGTGTGTGGAAAATTCATCACTGTCAACAGAAGGCACCAGTGGTAAGGTTTTTGGTCCCAAGCATGAATTTTCTTGTTTAGAAGTATTGGATTTTAACTTGGCATGATACAGTCTCTGCAGTGAGTAAAGCAAAGATCCTCTGATGTAAATCATTGCCTAAGTGTTAAGCACTAAAAAAGGAGCAAAATTATAATCTACCTTGTCACCTAATTGAGCCTTAATCACCTTGTCACCGAATTGATCTTTAACAAATTATTGTTAAAAGAATTTGACAGGCCATTAGAAAACAGTAATATTTGCTTCTTTCACTTCTTTAAAAACCCCTGTGTTTTCCTCAAAGGATTAATATCTCTTCATTAATTTTTTTAAGTCCTTATTAAGAATATTTCTTTGAAAATATGAATTTTTTTCTCTTTGTTTTATTTAATGACTCACTTTTCCAAAAATATTAGCAAGCTTTAATTTGCAAATCACTGCTCCATACTATAACTTCTTTCTATGTAAGAAACAGAGTTTAATTTCTGAGTGCTGCCATATAAACATAATTAAAAAAAAACCAAAAACAAACAAACAGAAAAACACACACTGTTACCTAAGGAAAAAGTGGAGTTTTAATGATCAGCTTACTTTATAAGTGAGAGAAACTATGAAAATTCTGTCAGAGGACAATATTACATAGTAATATTGGGAAGTTTGTATAACACAATGCCAAAATACACAGATGTTGAGAATAATAAAACCCACTATAGAGTAAAATTGCTTAAAAATTCCTTTTCTAATCAGAAGACAGGAAATGGATGAAACCAACATAATACCAGTAATTTGCAGCTGATAGATATTTGGCCCTAGCACATTGTTGTATTGCAAGCAGGCAAAGAAATATTTTATGCAGACAATATGCAGTTCAGTGCTGAACAATTTAATGCACACCAGACGGCAGATGTAGAGAATACCTATAGACTTCTGATGCTTAGAAGGCTGCTAGGATTTGTATGATGTGGGATTAGACTGGCCCAGAAGACGGAAGCACAGATTATCTAGACACAGAATACTGGCTGTAAAACAATGTTTGGCTGATGCAACAGCTGCATTAGAGCCATATTATGCAACTTGTACACTGAAGAAATCTTGGGTAAATTTCTTGGCTAAGAAAAGAGAGGAATGTTACTACTCTCTTCCTTTTGTTGACACAATCCTTATGAAAAGCTCTTTCCCCAGTCTCAGAACAGCTTGCACCTTAATAGAAGTGATGTGCCTCTCCAAATCAGCAGTGCTAATGAGAACTTATAACAGTAAATTCACATTTAAGACCAAGAGACAGGAAGAACAGAGAGTGTTACTGCCAGTCTTCTATGATAAACCCTGAGTCAGGAAAACTCTGTTTAATCTTTTTGATTCACTTCCAGAGCTGGACTTGAGCAAGAAACAGATTTAGAAGATGAATATTTTCAAAGTACATTAAGAAAAGACTGATGACAGTCTGATATACTTCTGTTTGTAAGCTTATTGATAACACACTACTAATGGAAAAAAAAAGTAGTAATAACTCCATTGTGTGCAGCTGAACTTGATCTATGTCTGATTATTGGGATTTTTTTTTTGTCTTTACTGTTTGGCCTCATGAGTTGAATTATTTTCTGCTGCTGGTTATTTGCTAAATTTGTGAACAACAGGGGCTCTACATTAAGGGTATCTCTC
This sequence comes from Hafferia zeledoni, assembly GCA_035583235.1. Classification (NCBI taxonomy): domain Eukaryota; kingdom Metazoa; phylum Chordata; class Aves; order Passeriformes; family Thamnophilidae; genus Hafferia; species Hafferia zeledoni. The sequence continues at coordinate 18,093,488 of JAWWEV010000095.1, forward strand.
TGGATTTCATTTTTTTTTTTGCAAATATATTTTAGATATATTACTAGGATCACTACTCGGCACACAGATTCTGTGTTCAGACACTGCTATTCCCACAAATACAAGAAAGGTTTGTGAAGTGATGAGCCAGCTCCATATGTGCCCTTCAGTCTATAAATAGAATGAAGATAGGTGTTGTAGAGGAAAACACTGAAAGACAGCCAGATGGCAAAGAGGTCTCAGTCCAGACTCTTCCAGCGCTTAGGGTAATGGACTGACAATGAGGATATAAAGTGTTATAGGGCCATTTACCTTCTCTGTCATCTCCTGTCAATGCTGCATGCTGAAGACAGCAGTGCTTAACAAAATGTATGGTCTACATAGATGTCTATAACTAAGTAATGGCTTCTTCTGTAACACTATATACACTACTTACCACAAAAGAAAGAGAATAGATGCAACTAAACTCAAGCCGCAATTTGCCTTTTGACTATTTCATCCTGGCCAGGTCCTCAAAATAAGCCTGTGCAAAAGTTAACCTCATTCTGGGTATTAGTGTTTTGTTATGGCATAGTTATAACAAACAGTTATAACAGTTATATCACAGGTCAGAAAGATACAGGTAGAAACAGGTAGAAAGTAAGAAATAGTAAAACAGAGACTGTGTGGGTTTTTGAGGGTTGGATTTTTCATTTGTTTGTTCTGTTTAGTTTTTAGTTTTATTTTATTTTCAGGATTGAAAAAAAAAAACCACTTACTTTTTGTTTGGGTTTTGGGAACATTCCCTAAGTATGTCTTTACTTATTGGGTAAGTTTCTTCTCAAAAGGATACTGAATCTATAAACATGTAAATAATAAATATAAAATTACTATAAAAGCTGTTAATAAATAAGAATTACTAAAGCTGGTCGTTGAGTCACTGTGCTTGGTTGACTGAGCTACATAGACAGAGCTATGACAAGGTGGATGCTTCTACTCCGATACTGACTGGAGTCATCAGAGTCTTTGCTGTCAGAGGAGTGAATAGTGTCTTAAGCAGAGATTTGTTGTTAGGAATTCTTGAAAAACAAACAAACAACTAAAAAACACATCTGTGAATTGTTATGATGCAAATCTGAGGCTTGTTTTAGGGATGAAACATAAGTTATCCCTGTATAGATTTTGTTGTGTTCATTTTACTTTTGCAGGCAAGCTCTGAAAAGCACCCAGCGCATGCCCACAGCAGTCTGCACCGATCTGTGGGAACTGCATGCTGTTGACTGCTCCAGGTGGCTCCTTGGTGCCTGCGCTTCTAAGCTCCTGCCCCTCAGAAAAGGAGAAGGGGAGAGGGAGTAACCCTTCATTACGCCTGTGAAATGCAGGACAACTTAGATGGCCAAGGGGTTTAATACTATGACAGTGAGGAACAATGGTCTCTGAGCTGCAACAAGCTTTGCAAGGATGGAGCAGAAATGCTGTCGTGGTACCAGCAGGCAATGTCTCCTTGAGCAGAATGGATCAGACTGGCACTTGAGAAGTGCCAGGGAAGAGTCGCTGATTCTAAGCAACAAGGATGGGATGTAGGAGCTCAGATGAAATCGGGAGATAATTGTGATCTAATGCTATCTTTCCCACCAGCTCAAATGACACTAAAAGATCTCCTGGGAAAAGATTAGGAATTAAAACAAAAGATGCTTCAAATGACACCTTGTCCTAGAGGAAAGAATGACATGATGAGGAAAGAAGTCCACTGCACAGATGCTTTCTTGAGAAGTGGCCCTACTTGGCAGACAGACCCTCCTTAGACCCTGAGGCACTGTCTTTTCAGAATGGATGCTGCCATGACTAAGAGAAAACTTAAACCAGTGTGAAGCAGTTATGTATCCTCCAAATCTACTTTTGATTAAAAAAGACTCAGGTATGGAAGAACAAAACAGGATATGAGAAAGAAGATGAGAAAAAAGGGTGATAAGAAAAATGAAGAATAATATGAATAACAGCAGAAGATTTGCAGATAGAAGCACCAACTAAAGGGATGGATACAATTTGTCGAAGAATTTGAGTGTGGCCAGAGACAAATAACTGAAACACTTTTATACTGGTGAAAGATGTTTAGCAGGATGCTGCAAGAAAAAACATTACCAGTGTGAGAGATTAAATAATAGAAATGGGCTGGACTAGTAATCAAGCTTGCACTATTTAAACGTGTGCTCTGTTTGAGGAAGAATTACATAAATATAAAGACCGTAGAAGGCAATAGCCTATAAAGTTTTTGAAATCATACTCTTGGATTTGTGCCCTCCATGGCACCATTTCTTTTATCTTTAGGGCTGTTTACCAAAATGAAAGCCAAGTGTAGATAAGACTATTCTATAAATAAAAGTAGGTATGAACACCCTGTAAGTGAGAACAGCTATCTAAGGAGAATGTTGATACAATGAAAAATAATTATGATCTGGCAATAAAAAACAGAGACTGAAATTCTGAGGAACATTTCTGTCAGAGCAGGGAGGTCCATAAAGAAAGAGCCGAAAGTGCAATGAGGGAAGGAAACACTGCTTTGATAAACAACATGAAATACCATATATAGCCTTTAACTTTGTTCAATACACAACTTGCCCTATGTTCATGAATAGATTTTATTTTTCTTCCTTTTTCTTTTCTTTTTTTTTTTTTTTTTTTTAATTTTCATTTTACTTTAGTATATTTCAGGTACTTGCAATGAAAATATTACAACAACACAGAAAGTGGCAGAAGCATCAAATACTTTGTACAGCCAAAACACCTTGCTTTAGAGAAAATTACAGGAAGAGACTGACAAACTATACTAAGATGTTTCCCTACCAAAAAAAAGAAAAAAAAAATCACCTATTAAAGAGGGGTTTGGGATAGGGACTGAGCTAATACCACAGACACCTAGCAATAGAGGAAAAACCTGATGTGAAGTATTTCATTTTTTTGATTCTTTAACAATTTATAGAAGAAATGTCACATAATAGAAGTTTGGCTCTCTTTTGGGAGTAATAAATAAAACAGAGCTGTAATCAAAGGACAGAAGAAAAAAGACTTTGCAGATATTTAATTCTTATTTATGCTTTCTTCCGTAACTTATGACTTGAATGTAAATGTGGAAGGTTGCAGCATACAATAATTCAAACCCTTATATGTTCTCCAGCTGCACCCTGCCTGCTAAGCATTTCCAGAGCCTAAGCTTGCTGCTTTAATTTACAGCTTTCCACCCAGTGATTAGAGAAAGGTTTGAAAAGGTCTCCAGAAAAAAAAAAAAGTGGTGAGCTTTCTCTAGGATTTGTTACTGTAGTCGGTTCGTTTGTGATCAATACTTGGTAGCTGTCTGGGTCTCCTCCATGGAGAACCTACACTTCAGCTGCCGGAACTGCCAGAAAGCAAATTTCATGCAAGCACACAGATGGCTTATTTTCTTCATGCTGGCTGCAGAGATTTTCAGAGTATCTGGAAAAATTAGGAAAAAATAGTGTTTCTGGATGAATTGTTAATATATAATAAAACATTACCAGCAAATTCTATCACATATTATTTAAGCTTAAATAAGAAATCTGTCCACTTTATTGTTATCCCTTGTCAGAAGCAGACTCAGGAGCTATAAATATATAGAGGAAATTACAAGCTTTGCAGGAATAAACTGTTAAAAACCTACTGGATTACCCTTGATTTATCTCTAAATGTAGTTTGAATCCTGTAGGTTGCATAGAGAACTGGAGTGTAAATTGTCTCCAGGGTATTCACTCATCCTTTTTACAGATCAGAGAAAGGGAGGGCTGGGGGAAGAACTGAGGGATCTGCTTTGCTTCCATTGTCTCAAGCCACAGCATCCTCAGTCCGAAGACTGAAAATAGTCTCTAGGATCAGCTACCAGCTGAAAGTTTCCTGAACAGACTTTCATTTCAATCTACCCCTAACCCAACCCAACCTCACCTTTACATCAGCAGAGCTGTCAGATGCATTGCATTTGTTACCACAGGTCTGCTGAAAATTACCTTCTTCCTCTGCAAAGCCAGACATTTGTCATGGCAGCAGTGTGGCAGGTCCTGCCCCTTGGTACAAGTGCTGTGAGGGCATGGGAACTGTGTGGGACAGGAAACTATGGATGTGCATTTTCTTTGTTTTTTTTTCTTCTGATGCCATAGAATAGTGTTCTTTGTTTTAAAGGGACAAACTCTGTATCTTTTCCTACCTATTATTACTACCACTCTGTGGCTGTAGCAAGACATGAGAGAAATTTTCTTTCTAAGGCCATAACAAACAGGCATATTTGTCTAAGTTCCTTCTCATTTAATAAATATGTTGCCATGCTTAGGTATTTGATACCTTTTAGAGATCACCTCCTAGGCCAAGACGTTACCTCTGATGGATCTGGCAACTCACTTCAGGTAGGTGGGGCTGAACAAATCTTTCTGCAGAATTACTTCAAAAATGTCCTCCCAGTGTTACCCATCTCATCTGACCAGAGGCTTTGGCATGCCCCCAAGGCAGGTGAAGCATCTGTGAAAAACAGAGAACATGGCTTTGAAGTGATAGTATTTGCAGGGTGCCCAGCAGCCAGCTGGGACCAAATTGTGGTTAAGAAAGAAGACAGAGGAGTTCGAAATGAGCCTTGTTTCAAAATGAAGAATAAGCCAGTGTCTTGCTGTGTTCAACCACAAAAGTGCAAGATGAAGTTGAATGCCAGCTTTGCACAACTGACTGTGATAAAGTGCATCTCTGCCACTGCAGTAAATGTTGTGTGGTCACTAGTTCTTCCCTCTTTTCTCAATCCTTACTATACTGGCCTTATTCCAGTTTATGCAGCCATGTCTTAGAATCCTTGCAGGTTAATGTCATGAAGAAACTGCTGTATGACATCTCTTTTTCTGAGGCCACATTTTACCTCTGAAATCTCAGATGGTGAATGCCACAGTCAGGTTTAGAAAACAGTTTATCTTGATTTATTTTAGGTTTTGTCATGACACTGTTACTGTATCTCAAAAGTTGGAACTTTTGCAGAATGAGACATGGTAAGAATAAGATCTGCAGCATGACAGTCTACCTTCTTTTCTTGTGTAACGGGAACTTTGCTATACAGTACATCTTTACTTTCCCTGGAAATGTCTGTGTTCTTTTGGGATGGAGCAACAATTATTCTTCTTCACACAACCACAGGCACTGCTGTGACCTGTTGTACCCCTAGATAGTACAAAATACTCTCTTTCTGGTGGCCACTGAACAGCTCCCACACCAGTGATTCAGAGCTTGAGAGCAGTGCAGTGACAGCAACAATTACTGCTTTGAGGAGCATCCTTCAACTTATCCTTGTGAAAGGCTTTCCTTCAACTGTGGAGCTACGATAAACAGCATAATTACAGGCAGCCAAAAACAATCCTTTGCAAGAATTCATGATGCTTAGCATAAAATCTTGGTAGTGAGCACTTAAGACAACCTGCACATATGAATATATTGAAAGATTACATGAACCTCTGCATAAAAAACTGTTCGCGTCTCATTCCAGCATCCCACTGGCAAAGTCCCTGTTCCTTGTACACAGAACCGTAGTGAAGTTTGAGCACATTAATGCACAGTATCAGGATATATATGTAAGTGAAGGAGGATGGCCTATAGTGCACAAAGTGGATCATTTTAACAACTGTAAATGGAAGAGGCAACTTGTCCTGAAAAGGCAGCTGACTAATTGTTATCCATTATGACTTTTTTTTTTTTTGCCTTTTCATGGCCCACACAGAAGGTAAAGCCATTCTGAGAAGGCAATTTTCATTCCTAGTAGGATGTGTGGCCTGAATATGAAACAGCTGGTAAGATCTGATTGGTTTACTTTCTTAGTGTATCTTCAGTATACTGAAATAGTCTCAAGAAAAACAAAAAAAAAAAAGAAAAACAAAAAACCCCCACCCAACACAACCCCAAAACATCATCACTGAAGCAACGCAGAACAGACAGCATTGCTTAGAGAAGTAGGTTTTTGTTTCCTAGTGAGAAACCTTTTTGTATTTTGATAAAGCATGCAGACAGCATTTCAATCATCAAATACAAGTTGTCAAAGTCATAAGCAGTCTAAGATTCATAATAATGACATACTGAAAAATGTCGGTCCTCTGTAGTTATACGTAGTAATTAAGAGGGATACCAGAGCGCTCTACAAGTGTCAGTTTGAAATGCTGTTTTGTAGAACCATAGAATCAGAGTGGTTTGGGTTGGAAGGGACCTTAAAGATCATGAGGGTTTCCAATTCCCTGCCATGGGCAGTGATACTTTGCATCAGCCTAGGTCCAGGCAGAGCCCCATCCAGGCTGTTCTTGAACACTTCCAGGATGGGACATCCACTGATTCTTTGGGTAACCTGTACTAGTGTATCACCACCCTTAAAGTAAAGAATTTGTTCCCAATATCTAATCTAAATCTACCCTCTTTCAGCTTCAAGACCACTGCCCCTTGTTTTATCATTACATGCCCTTTTAAAAAGTCCCTCTCCAGAATTCTTGTAGACCCCTTTAGGCACTGAAAGGTGCTGTGAGGTCTTCCCAGGTCTTCTCTTCTCCAGGCTGAACGGTTCCAACTCTCTCAGACCGTTTTCATAGAAGATACCTGTCTTGGTTTGAGGGGAAAAAACCTAAGATGTTTACTCACAAGAGGAGGAGGGGGTTTCCTCCTCAATAATCATGCCACTCTTTATCAAATTTAAGAAAAGG
>JAWWEV010000095.1:18100264-18112068 GCA_035583235.1 Hafferia zeledoni
GTGTCCCCAGAAACAAAAGAGACAACCTGCCTCCACCCTGGTGATCAACAGTTAACTACCGTTTTTGTTAACTGCTGACCTGGGCTGTTAGTGGCAGGGGAGAGAATTCACATAATAATTTCAAACTACAACAATACCACTATTTCTGTGGTATCTCTCTAGCATATACCTGGATCTTTTAAAAGCTGAGAAGAAATGAAGTTCTGTTTTTCCAGTTCATTATTCAATATTTCTTGCTATTTTCCTCCCTTCCATAAAGTCCTTTCAAATAAACCCTTCTCTTTCCTACTGCCCAAAAAGGAAGAGCAGTAATACATCGCTAAAATACTAATGGGACAACATCTTCCCAGATTAGTCAGAAGGACAGGGACTCATCATTGCAGCCCTGCACATACAGAATCTGTATGATAGTGTTTGTTACCATGGACCTGAGTGAAGGACTAATAATTCCCAATAGTTTTAATTTTATTGGTGGTGTCACAGGGACCAGTTCTGGGACTCGTGCATCAACATTCACACAGCTTTGCTGATAGGAGAGAACACAAGCAGTGACGACCAGAGACTTCAGGTCTTTTGTTGACTTTAACCATTCATTATTGGTTACCTCAATTTCCACATCATCTTTAAAGCAGATATTAGTATTACTAATAACTTAAAGAAAAATTAAGTTGTTGGCTTTGTCCAACTGCAGCAAGATTCTTAGATGTAGAGAGAGCAGTAGAACTAGTGACAGGTTCTGCTATTGCTGCTCTTCCCATGGTTATCCACCAGCCATGCCTGAGTGCTGATAACAGGTTCAATCTATGCTAGTATATTAAATGGGATCAGCTAAGATTGAATTGTATATAACAGCCCATCGTCATATAGGTAAATGCTCTTTCAGTTCAAAGCATGTGAACTGCCTGTTGGCAGCAGTTCATTTGTGCTTTGCAGGGTGCTGGCTGGCTGGCCATCATGGATTCTTGGCTTTTAGTAGGTTAGCATGACGGATAGTTGTGCTGGATGATGTTTCCCATATGCTCAAAAACAGTGCCTTTCATATAACCATCATGAATTGTTAAGAAAATAGATAGCTCTGAAGCTGTAGGTTTATTCCTGGGCTTTTGATGCAAGAAGTGGGATTTTCTGTTTTCTTCCATTCATTAGATTAAAATTTTACAGATTGCCTGGAAGGGGGTAATTAGGTACCAAGATAATTTAGCTGCTAGCAGTAAACTGAAATCACAAGAAACACCAAGATAAACACATACTACAGTGCCTGGCTTAGACAGAGTGCTGCTGTTACTAAAGACACCATCTACAACAGGGTTGTTAACTGCAAATAACCCAAAACATACTATGGTATGAATAATTTCACAAGTCCAATTAACAGACTTTTCTGATTGCCTCTTCACAAGGATACTTTTTTCTGTTGTAGTCTAAGAATGAGAACAAACTCTGAAATAGCTTCAAAATCCGGCTGTGGTGGCTAATTTAAACTGATGCCAAATATATGCAATAAATACGTGGACATCAAACCTGATGCGTAGATCTCTAAGACTAAACTGTGTCTGTGAACATTTCCATATTTCCATGTTACTTTTCAAAACAGACCACAACTTAGTTTGATGAGTGCATAATTTTCTACAGTCAGAGAATTTGTTTCCTAAACTTTTGTATAGTTTGCATCTTATGTACACATAAAATAATATGTCTTTATGCACACACCAAAGCAGAGAAGGTAACATCTCTGAAATGTTTTTAATTGTTAGAACAAAGACAAAAAGACAAAAAAAAATTGATTGGCAGATATTTCCAAATTACAATATATGATGCTAGCATCTTTAATTTAATTCTCAGGCTTTCCCAAAATTGGAGGCCCATGGTCTAATAATTTTATTTCAATGTGTAAAACTCTTCTCCTTGGGAGAATCCAGGTTATCGACTGGCATCAAATGACCTACGTGGATCCCATAATCACACAAGAATTGAGCTTAGAAGACACTTCTGAAGGTAATCTGCTCCAACACTCCTGCTCAAGGAGGGCACCCAGAGCCCATCACCAGGTTTTTAATATCTCCAAGCTTGGAGACTCACCCATCTCCTTGGGGAACCAAGGTCAGTGCTCGGCCATCCCCAACAGTAAGCTTCTATAAATTAAGAGGGAACTGCCTGTGTTTCAATTTGTGCCCATTGCCACTGGTTCTGTCACTGGGCACCGTTGAAATGAGCCTGGCTATCTCATCTTTCACCCTCTCTTCAAATATTAGTATACACTGGTAAGGTTCTCCTGAGTCACCTTCCCTTCTCCAGACTGAGCAGTCCCAGTTCTCTCAGCCCTTCCTCACAGGAGAAGTGCTCAGCATTTGATACATTTCTTCAGCCAAGACATTCCATGTGAAAACTCAAGGCTTTCAGATTGCTTGCATAAGAATCAAATGGTTCACCTGGGATAATTGTGGAAAATGAAAAGTGGTTCATACAAGAAAGGTACTGGATGTGCTTGGAACCAACCTAGTCTACTTTTATAACACTGGAAGTTTTGTTCATGCTGACATTACACTTGTCCTCAAACCATGGAATTTGCTATGGTTAACCACAATTGAGGAATCACCTAATTTCCAACTAAGGTAGCACTGATGGGTTTTCAGTAAAGGGAACCTCCCTTCCTAAAATCAACGACAAAAATTAATGGGATACTACAAAATTAGGATTTATAAGTGACAGTTTTATTTTGAGGAGATAAACAGAAATTAGTGAACAGGAGAGCAGAGGGAGAGGGGTGGGCAGTGGGGCAAGAATGACGTTACCCTTGTGTGCAGCATTTTTAGCTCTGCTAACTGCACAGGAATGAAGAATGGAGTCCTGTTTATTTACATTTGTTTTCTGCTTGAGAGACAGCCCAAGAAGTAAAATAAAATGAGAGCCTACTCAAATACCTGCTATGTTTCCCCTTAAATTGAATTTCTCATTTTATCAGGAAGCAATACTTGCACTGATGTTAGACAGGCAGCTAAAAGGTCAGCAAGTTCCCTTGGTTGCCTTTTGTCAAGGGTTTTTGACTTGTCTGTGAATAAAGATCTCCCAGGAGGAAGGCAGACCTGGATTTCCTGTCATCTTGAAGACAGCAATGAATTTGAAAATGTTACAAAAAGCATAAGGGACTTGAAGTACACCTTCAAATGCACTGCTGATGCCAATAGCTCCCCATGTAAACATGCACACAGAGTTGTTTTGGATTTGTTCTGTCAACTTTTTGTTGTGAAACAAATTGTTATACAACTGCTTACCTTGAATACTGAATGAATCTGATGGTTTCCCATTTCTGCACTATGCCTAATCGGGACTACAATCTCTCTGGATTAGCTGTGGTGATGGCACACTCCCAACAGCAGTGGCTGAACCACTTTTCATTTTCCATTGTGGTCTCCTGTGACTTGCCTGGTGTCTCATCCCATTCCATCCCGACTGCTTGCAGCTCTTGATCTCTTTAAAAGTGTGAGGGGTTAAGAAAGTCTTAACAGGAATCTTGGCAAAAAGAAAAAGCTCTCTCACTCATGAGAAGCATAAATCATTCCAGGAAATGCCTAAGTTTCTCTCCAACACAGGCAGCTACAGTTACCAGATTTTCTTAACATTTATGTGACACATGCTTCTTGTTGTTGTAGGGTTGATGGGGGACAATTTTTTAGAATACACTTCGGTTGTTAAAGTCTCTATTAATATTGCTTGCTCACTGAGCTTAGTTAGTGAAATGTAATGTCTCTGAACAACATATTTTAACTGCATATGTATTGTATATGGGGAAAAAAGGACTTAACAAGGTGAGTTAATCTGTTTTTAAGTCCAGAAAGGCAGTTCGTTTTTCAGTGTGATGTCATGCAGCTAATAGTGTGGAAAACTATTTACTTAGTTCAGAAGTTCTGTGTAATACTAATTTTGCAAGTCAGAAAATGAAAGCCTGACATAAACAGAAAGTTACTACAATATTCTCAGGATCCTCAGGAAGTTGTTGCATCATGACTGGTGGTAAAGTTTTCAATCTGTACTTGTCTAGCTATTCACACATAATTCTTACTGAAAACAAATTAGTGCTTTTAAATAATTACTGCCTTCCTGAGTTACTGATAAAACCATTATAAATCATTATGAAAACAAAAATGAACAAAAACCAAAGGGTCATCAACTATTATAAGGTATTAATTTTGTATATTTGAGATTCCTTTTTGATTTTTTTATCTCTTTAGAAAACTGTGTTTCAGGATAGATCCACAGGAATAATAGCCTACTCTTTGTTGCACAATTTGGAAGATTTGAGAAGAAAAAAGAACCCTAATTTATATAGGAATTGTGAAAATTTTATGTCAGCTGAATCTTAAGTATTAACATTGTAAAAACTGTTCCATATAGTGGAGAAATAAATAGTTTTCTTTAATATGAATGTTCATTTAGAGGGACTTTGAAATCTCTTTGTGGCAATTCCAGGCCAGTATAACACCCAGACATGCTGAGACTGTGGCAGAATGAGAATAACAAAGAAGTATGGAGGTTTGCCATTTATTTTCCCCTATTTTAAATCTCATAGGTGCATAGATATATGCATATTAAAGCAAGCACTTTTCACAAAATCATTAATGGATTTGCAAAAACTCTAGATCAAGAATGTACAAAGTAATTTCTGAATTTTATAGATTAAAATTACTTTTACAAGTGGCAAGCCCTGGTCTTCCAGAATACATGTTCTGAAAACCTTCCTCTACCCCCACAGATTGCATGCTGTGTGAGATTGTACTACTACTGATAGTTACATTGTGTAGATATTTACCTACAGATCCTTACCTGGTGCTTGTCTCCAGTGAAGACTTTTTTGTATCTGGAACTTACTTTGCAGCCAGATGTAGTTCTAACTGTACAAAGGGATTGGTACTGAAATACATACAGCAAAAGAGACTCAAACCAAGTGATTTTAGATCCTCCAGCTTTCTCATTCTTTTCTAAAGTTAAACGGTACTTTAAAGGATGTCCACTTAATGTTCTTTGATTTGTGCTGTCTTTCAGGTTACATATGATTATAATTCACAGTAGTTATCTCCTGCTCTTAATTTTTTTTAGTTATAAACAAAATGCAAAGCTCAACACATGTTAATGGGAATCCCATAAGAGAAAAAAAAATAAACAAAACTATGTAAAAGCCACAGAAGTAATTTGGTTTAATTAAATAAGGCCAAACATTTTTATTTCCCTGATGGATACATTACCTGAATCAATAGGAATGTAAACACACTAAGGACAAAAGAGTACCAATCCAATCATGAAGTCTTCTTTTCAGTATTCTAATGAACAACTACAAAACAGATCACCTGGTAACACTTTCAATTAAAAATCCCAAAGATACATTTCACATAGATCTACAATGAAAGGAAATGCTGAAAAAATACCTATTTATAAGTACTGGAACAGGATCACTGACCTGATCTTGCTGGGCACACTATTGCCGATACAAGTCAGGATGGCATTGGCCTTCTTGGTCTCCTGGACACACTGCTGGCTCATGTCAACCAGCACCCCCAGGACCAGGTCCTTTTCCACCAGGCCACTTTCCAGACACTCTGCCCCCAACCTGTGGCGCTGCACGGGGCTGTCCTGGCCCAAGGGCAGGACCCAGCCTTGTGTCCCCAAGAGGCACTGCAATGAGAAGCATTCACCCATCCACTGCGAGCGGAGCCACGGTGAAAACAAACACAGAAGAGGATGTTCTTCATATGCAGTTCACAAGAGAGTTTTGTCTGTGCCACAGGTAAAACCACCACCCACAACCACAGCACAGGTTGAGTACCTAAACCTTGAAAAGAATAGGCATAACATTAAAATAGTTTTATAGCTGCCTTCAGTGCCCTAAAAAGAATGTCCAAGCACCCAGCTGGGGATGCTAATGGAAAAACTAAGCCACAGCAACTTCCTCCAGCAAAGGAAGACTACTACACATTTTCTTGGAGGCAGAACAAAACAGTAATCTTATCCAGTGCTTATATCAGTTGTGCCTACATGGACACTATGAAATAAGGTACTAAAAATCATCCTGGCAGTTTTGTAAACAAATAAACGATGAGATTTTATCCATTGTATAATTTTGTCTGCTGAGGTGATAGATTTATTGTGTTAATACGAAACATGACTTTTAAAAATTGTGATTCCTTGTAATCTAGCCACCCTTGATTGTATCAGGATTTTGCTGTAAGGCAAAAATGTGACTCTGAAAAATATCCTGATCTTGTGCAATCTGGAATTTACGTGGGAGAGATGTTATCAAGATGTATTCAAACATTAGTTACAACTCAACCCCCACCACCACAAAAAAAAAAAAAAACACAAAACCAACCAACCAACGAAAACACCAAAACCCCCAAACAAACAAACAAAAAACCAAAAAAACCAAACCAAACAAACAAGGAAGGGGGAGAGAGGTCTATAGGCAACACTTAACTGTGTTCAGCTTCTTCAAGACATGGGCTCTAGACCATTGCCTGGTTCATAGCCTTAAAGAATAGTACCCATATGAGATTGTGTTCTCTCTTGAGACTGAAAAATATGATACACAAGGAAGTTTCTGTTGGCCTGCTCTCTCCCTACTTCTGGACTTTTTATGTGAAAACAATCCAAATACTGTATTAACTCAAAAAACCATTTCCAGTCTTCTGCAGACTGATTCTCCATATTCAACGTTTCTGTAACTCCAGTGATTTCAGAATAGAGACTTAGTTTAATTTGGCATAAAGTAACACTGCAAATTCTTTCTTAGATTAGAACAAAGGTCAGAAGAGAGCCTAATGGGGCATTAGAAATGTTCAAAGATCCACAGGAAAATGCAAGCTATTAAAATTTATGAAATCCTGAAAAGTAAGTGAAAAAATAATTGAAAAAAAGATCCAGACCACACAATGTGAAAGACAAAGGATGATCAGTATATTTCTAAAACAGTTAGTTAAAGAGTCTGTTTACCTAGGAACTATCCTACAGCTCAATATATCTGATAAATGTCATATGTTAATCTATTCCCTTTGGAATGGTTATTCCCCCTGGTGCCATTTAGAGATGAAGAGCAGGTAAATAAGCTTTTAACCCATGCTAACACTTAATTTTATGTTAAACACTGAGACCATGCAAATGTAATGAACTTAGAAAAAGTAAAATGTGAATTTGGAGATGATGTTGGAGTGAACTATGTTTTGCCAGCTGATCTCTGAACTCTTTGCATACAAATTCCAAACACCAACAACGTAATGGTTGTCTAGCTAAGTGTGATCACAAACCCATTGTACTGCTTTGCATAAAGGCATCAGTGAAGTAGCTCCAATGACAGCATCTTGCATATGCATATACTGCAGAGCACTCACACAGAACTGCCAAGTCTTCACTGGAACTGGGCACAATTCTTAGTCCATCAAAAGGTATTTACTCACTCTAAATTTTTAGTTTGTGGCACATACTTTAAACACATTATTAATATTACCTAAAGTTTTATTGCAAAAATCTTAAAAATGCATTTCTTCAGGCTGGGGCCAGACTGTCTCAGTGGTATCCAGCAACAGGACATGGGACAACAAGCATGAACTGGAACACAGGACATTTCACCTTCTTTACTGTGAAGGTGGGAGACGACTGGAACAGGCTGCCCAGAGAGGTTGTGGAGTCTCTTTCCCTGGAGATTTTCAGAAGTTTTCTGGAAAAAATCCTGTGCAACCTGCTCTAGGTAAATCTGCTTTAACAGGGAAATTGAACAAGACAATCCCCAGAGCTACCTTCCATGCTGTGATTCTGTGAAATTATCAGAAAGACAGGGTAGGTTTTTGTACCATTGTTGAGCATTCCTCAAGGAAACAGCTGTGGAAGTTGGTCTTGTAAGTTGATGTAGCCTCTTGTTCACAGCCCTCTACTCTGGCATGCTTGGAGCCTGTTTGTTCTCTAGGGATTTATTTAATTATATATGTTTTTTCCTCAAGTCTGTGTTTGTATGCTGCTCACAATGCTGCTGCCAGCGGATCACCATCATCAGCAGGTAACATGCCCCCCCCGACCTTCTCCTGCCACACCGTGTCTCTGTAGGCAGGAGAAGGATGAGTGATGACTGTAGCTCAGGCCATAAAATGTTGGGGGATCATGAACAAGTGTTGATGTTCACAGACAGGGAGACAGTATTCATGAGGCTTTCTTCTGAGCTTGGCCTTTGTTTATTGCATTGGTGAATAAATGCACTCTTCCCTCACCTGCAAGGAAAACTAAGCTGTCTTTTATTAACTGTTCTGACAGCTCCAGCTTCCTTCTTAAGCTCTTGGGAGCAGAAAAGTCCTAAGTTCTGGTAGTAGTCTATGAGAATACATTGCTTGTTTGCAATTCTCACTGTCTTGATTTGATGCATGTACCAAAGCAAGGAACCCTGCACACATGGTCTTTAAAGGCTGTTCCACAGGTATGGATAGGATGCTAATCTCTGTTTGCTTTCCTGTGAGCTGTACTGATCTTCAGCCAGAAAAGGTACCCTACTGTTATATTTTCAGATGCTGGTTGGTATGTGACCATCATCAGTGGCAAGCAGCGTGGGCAGCTGCATGACACCAGTGTGTCCCACAGCTCTAGTGGGTCTGGGCTCAGCAAGGAGCCCTGGACATAGCCGAGTGATGAAAGTTGCTACCTATGTGTGGCAATACCACCTTAATGTGCCCCCTGTTTTGCAAGCCATTCACAAGTATTGTGGTTAAACCCCCGCAGGCAGCTAAGCACCACATAGCCATTCACTCACTGCTCCCCAGAGGGATGGGGAAGATAATTGGAAAAAAGATAAAACTCATGAAATAAAAATAGTGTAATAGAACAGAAAAAGGAAGGGAATATAATAATAATTACAAAAGAATATAGAAACATAGAATACTCTGAGTTATAAGGATCCCACAAGGACCATCGAAGTATAAGTCCTGGGCCTGCACAGCACAGCCCCAAAAATCATACCATGTGTGCTGAGAGCATTGTCCAAACACTTCTTGAATTCTGTCAGGCTTGGTGCTGTGACCCCTGCCCCAGGGAGCCTGTTCCAGTGCCCAATCATCCTTTAGGTGAAAAACCTTTTCTAGATATTCAACCTAAACCTGCCCTGACTCAGTTCATGATGTTCCTTCGGGTCCTGCCACTGGTAACCAGAGAAGAGACTGTTGCCTTCCCCTCCACTTCCCCTTGTAAGGAGGCTGTAATCTGCTATGGGGTCTCCCCTCAGTCTCCTTTTTTTGAAGGATGAGCAAGCCAATAGGCCTCAGCTACTCCTTGTATGGTTTCCCTTCTAAGACCCTTCACTATGTTCTGTACAAACATCTATATGAAACAAGTGAAAGGGAAGGCAGAAACATATTTCAATGACATTCAAGGTTGACTCAGTCTATGAAATATTATTTTTACCATTTTTTACAAGTAAAGGGTGGGTTTACCTCACTCAAAAAGGAATGATGGGATCAATTTTTCTTCTGTGCTACTTGTGAGAGCAACTAAATCTGGCTTTTGTAAGGAAACTGGAAATGTTTGGCATTTCATTTTTTCTAAGTTTGTATATAATTTTTCTGCAAGTGTTTTCCACAACACCAACTCCCATTTGCTCTTATTTTATTCTTTTGTACTCTCTTCCCCCTCCACATTCTCCTTTCCAATGTGTTTGTGTCTGGCAGGCAACAGAGGTCTTGGTGATGTTTTATTCCTTTGTGCCACTCACCTGGAAGGCAGACTGTTTGTGCAAACTATGCAGTGATCCACAAATTCTTAGTTGGTATGAATTGTGAAAACAATGACATTGAATGCAAAGCAAGATAAGAATAGGAATCAAATGCAGACAGATTGCAAGCATAAAATGGAAAAGTAAACTAAATCAATAGTATAAATAAAAAAATAGGATAAATTTAAAAAGAAAAATATTAAAGGAAAATAACATCAGTAAACATGCATAAAACACTGAAAAATTGATACAGCACTAAAAAATGTGGAAACCAAGAAAATGTGTGTAGGCAGAGATAATTTTTAAGTTGCAAATACTCAGTACTGTTCAGAAAACACAAATGATAGCATTCAAGTTACAGTAAAAAGAAGATAAACTTGAGAAATAAACCAAAGGATGTAAATTATAGAAACTTGTGTTGACACTTGAAATACTGATGACCACTGCACATGACCACAGTCCTTGAAACTCCTTCTGTGGGAAACTTCTGCAGTAAGAGCAGAGAGGCTGGACAGTGGCACGCAGGCTGTGTGGTTGGAAGGTGGCTGCTACAGCCTCCATGGCAGAGTGTCAGAACACCTCTTGCTCAGGCAGCTCTGGCTCCTGGGACGTGACAATAAGTGGGGGATGAGCTGGTGCTACTGTCATGCAGGGAGGAGGCAAGTGCTGGACCTTAGGTGAGTGCTTAGATGGAAAGTAGGCTAACCTGAATAGCCATCTGAAGGGGACACATTTGCAACAGAGCATTGTTGGCCTGATCCACCTCAAATGCAAGAATACTCTGGAAATTCTGGGAGACTTTTTTACCAGCATCAAAAGAATTGCTTTTCTCTGCAGTCTCTCCTGTGCCAGGAATTCTCATTCTCCCTCCTTCCTTTTAGTCATCTTCTCCAACAGACAAGGATAACATCTCCCATCCTACTTTCCTCATCTGTAGAATCATCTGCCTTGATGAGTTCTGGTTTGCACTGGCTTACTCTCAACTTGTCCCATCTTCTGCCTTGGGGACTTCTGGTTCTTTCTCTTCTTGCCTGGAATAAAGCATATTGCACTGTTGTTCTATATTTCTTCAGTTCCAACCTCTGCACATTCAAATGTAAACATCTTCATTCACAGGGAAATAAAAAAAAAAAAATTGTCATTAAGTAGAATCACATAAATTTTCACCATGTATCTTCTGAGTTTAAAACACTTTTCCCCAAAGAAAAAGGCATTTTCCAAGCTTGTGGCAGAGTGACGTATTTCATTTAGCTTCAAATGCTGATGAAAAGCAGAGGTACAGAATGTGCAAATTCACACAAATAATGACTACAGAACTGAGCAAATTCTGTTCTTTCAAATTTGTTTCTGTCTTTGATGCCACAGTAAGGAAGCTACAAAGCTCCAGCTAGATACTAAGAACTCTGTGTTTACTTGCTCTTCTTTCCTTTCTTTCTTGTCCAAGTGTTTTTGGACAGGGTTGTGTACTATATTTTTTCTGTACTTAATTTCTAATTCCAGCTAGAATTCTGAGCTTTGCTTTGTTTTTCCCCAGCCAGCACAAATCCCCACATTTTTGGGATGCAACTTAAATTCTTGGAAATAATCAGCTTTCTTTCTAAGGAAAATAAAAAATATGCTTTTTATTTTTAAAGAAAGGTGAAGATTTAAGCCTCCACTCCATACCTCTCCCAAGGCTTTTGTCTCATCTTTAGATTTAGCTCTTGTAACACCAGTTACTCATCTCAGTTTATTCAGTTTTATGTCTACTATATTTTAGCAATAAAAAGATACAAAACACAGATGGAATATTTTGTCTAAACAAAATATATTGATATTTGTACTATGTTGCAAGAAGTCCTTCTAATATAAATGTCTTGTTATATCCATTCTGCTGTGTTTGATTTTCAGTGTTAAACTGTTTCTGTGATTCATTAATACCATGTCCAAAACATATTCCAGCTGAAATATTTAGGTATACTTTCATGATATATGTTAGTTTACATAGACATATCTTGAACACAAGAATAGTAACTACTTAGTCTTGAGGAGTGTAAGGATCTAGGAGAAATTACCTACCATATTTGTAATTGTA
>JAWWEV010000095.1:18112168-18130305 GCA_035583235.1 Hafferia zeledoni
TAGTTCTCTTAAAGGTCATAACCTTCTATAGATCCACACTTACCCTCCTTCCTCCTCTTGGGATTTGGAATACATTAGGCTTTGGCTAGATTGTTTAGTTCTCCTTAGACCATAAAGAAACTGATGAAGAATAAGTCACGTGGTGCTCCCTGTAAGGCTTGAATATAACTTAGCATACATAAGTCAGTCTGACAGATGGCTAGAAATAAGCTTTTCAGTAACATGACTCAAATATTGCACTAAAAGTAATCATGATCTTAAAGTTATTTCAGTTACATAAAAGTAATTAAATTTGATTCTACTATTATAGCATCTACCAAGTCTCTTTTTTTTCTAAGGATATAAGAGTTTATTTCACTAATAAACAATAACACTATCTTTGACTGAAATATCAAACAAACAAACCCCCTCCACCATTTTTCTTTTATATATATAAACCAGATTTTAAATATATATATATAAAACAAGATTATTTAAAAAAATATTGCAGAAATTCTGCTTCTCAACTATAACAAAAATATAACACTTTATTTATCATTCCAGATAGGGATTTCATGCTTTCTATGCAAAAGATTGCTGCTTCATTACCTCTCCAGTATTGACTGCATGAACATAAAGGGATGGCTTGAAGTTACAGCTTTAAGTGTAGATGGCAAGTGCTGTATTGCAACTCTGATTTCATCCTTAATATATAAAAATTTCTACTTTTCCACAAAGATTTTTCCCCCTTTGCTATACTTATTTATTTCAGCATTACATAGTATTAAAATGCCTACATAGAAAAGGTCACTCTTTTTCATTTCAAAACATTTCTTTGTGGTTTCTGTTCCCAGAGGTACACATAGAATCAGCAATCGATAAGAGAACATCACATAACACTCTGACTTACCTTTGTGGAATATCACTTAGGTCAACACATTTTAGCAGGGAAAGACTTTTACAGACAATAATTTTGCTTCTAATGACATTTTCTAATCACTAGATAAATTTTCCTTGAATATAAATAATACAGCTAAGTTATTCAGTTTGATGCATTTTTTTTCAGGAAAAACACAGAAAGACTTCATTCTGAGAAATCCTCTTTTCACTATTGCAGCCAGTTTTTATGAATTGGCGTGATCCCTTGTTATAATTCTGAGCATTCCTGAAATGGATAGAGACTTTTTTTTCCTAAAGGATAGCTTAGTAGGTTTCCACTGCACTGTATAACCAGGAGAACACCAACAGAATTCTAACAGTGGTATCCTGGATTCTCTTACCGTCTCTGAAATCTTGAATTTTAGTGGATAAAGCCAAATCCATAGAGTTCTGCTACTTAAGATTAAGTATAATTAAAAAACCCAAAAATCTGAAAGTTCAGCTTTCTGACCATGGTGATGTATCTTTCAAATTCATCAGAAAACAGCATAGAGGAGTTTTTCAAAAGGTGTGGCATGGATTGCTATGACACAAGGTCCCTGTTCATAAGCCACTGCCAAAAACAAATCCAAAACCCACATAAAATAGTTAAGCTTCTCACTTTTTCAGTTTACTGGAAGACATAGAAGAGACAGAAAAACTGTGATTTTGGAATCGTCTTAGTGATGTATTGAGGCTATTGATTTCAATGTACTAGGAAAATTTAAATTTAAAATGTGAATTCATCAACCACTGTAGTACCCAGAAATTCCCATGGTTTAAGTTGCACTGTCCAATATGGTATGAACAAAAATTACTTTCCATGGAGATATATGTGAAAGCCATTTAAGAAACAAATATTGTCTTAACAAGCTATCTTCTTAGTTTCTGTATTGAAAGGTTTGCAGACTTTCAACTTTGTTGTAATTACATCATGTTTGCACAGAGCATCATGCCTTAAAAGCCAATTATGCCAACTGTAAGGCTGTGCAACCATTCATATACATTATGATCACATATTTTTTATAGGTTCATTTTCTCACTCAGTACAGAGAAACAGAGCATGTTCAATATTTTATTTCTCTTCATCATTCAGAGCATAGCCCTACTCTTAGGATACATTTCTCACATCCTCCCTTGCATTAAAAAAGGCTAATTGCCTCATGAGCATTTCTATGCCATTTACCAGTTTATGCAAAGGACGTAAATAAACTCCAACATGAAGTGTTAAATTTGCTCTATTTACTTCAGTCTTTCTCACACAGTATGGAGTCATTTAGTAGAAGAAAATATTAAGGATGCTGGATACAAATAATAGGAAGAATACCAGTCGTTGACACTTGGTTATGCAGCAGGACAGATAAGAGATGGAATGGCTGGGGCTGAAAATAGGATATGTTTAGTTTTGGAAAGACAGTTTGTGCTCTGGCACGGAGGAATGAAGTTGCTCAAGCAGCACAGAGCACCAACTAGAGATCACACAGCCAGATGTAACTACAAATCTTCGTTTTGTGACTTGGCACTCCACTGAACCTGTGCTGTACTAAGCACAGGCTTGAGGAACCTGAAAATTAATGTTCATACTTATACTGCTAGTAAAATATTACTAGTGGAAAGCTCACAGTCTGGATTTTTTTTGTTGCTGTTGTGGCAACTAACAGAGACCTTTCATTGTGACATCTCTGTGCCATGACATCCAGGCTTAGTCCACAGATCTGAAAGATCCCATAGTGCTCATCCAGTGTATGGTAAGCTGCCAGGGAAAAGTAGAGTGGGTGACTCTACAGGATTTGATTTGCAGAGCAGTAAGTAAATAAATAACCCATGATTTTTTTTTTTTTTTGTCAAAAACTACCTTAACAGTATGCTGATAGCATGGGAAGGGAAAAATCACTCCTATTATCATGAGTGAGCTTCCTTTTCTTCAGTTCTAGCTGTACATGCTAGAAGTTCAGCATTGTGCAGGCCATGTGTATGAAGTTTAGTGCTCCTGTAAATCATTCTATGCTATAGCTGAATAAGATTAAGAATGCCCCACTGGCAGTAACAATATCTAAGATATTAAGATGTTTAAGAAATTTGGGAGAGGCATGGGAAACTGTCTTGACCAGAGAAATAGACTTGAGGGCTTTGCTAGTTCTATCTATGTCAGTATAGATTTCTTTCTCTCTAAATTTGTGTGGAAGTAGGAACAAAATAATATAAATCTGTTGAAAACACCATGGCCACCTAAAGACATTTAGCAAGGAGTATCTAAGAATAGGTTCAGGCATCAGCTGAAGTCTTTTCCAAATATGCTTTTTTGTGAGCAATCCCTTTCTGAAGAAACAGATATCAAAGGATGAATGGATGACACAATGAACCTCTCTGGTTACCCAGATGGATTTTGTGAGAAAAGGTTTTCCAGACATGCATTTGGAAAGCGCAAATCAAACAGAGCAACCACAGGGTTTAGATGCTAACTCAGAACCTGACTGGTTACCTCTTAAAGAGAGGATTAGCAAATTCATTTTTCTTCAGTGCTGTGTGAATACTGGAAACCACACAGAGAAGAAAGAATGCCATGCAGGCCAGTTTTCTGGCCCAGAGTTTGAGGATATACATTTGGAAGTCCAAAGTATTTGATTATTTGTGTACACCGACAGCTCAATGGGCTTCCCTGGGTTATCTGAAGAACAAAGAAAGCAAGAGAATGAACTTGATGCACCTTTCTGTCAACTCACTGGTTTAAAATATGCCTCTCTCTGCTTAGAGTTTCTCTAAACTCAGTAACATCTGAGGAAGAAAGGTAATTATTTAAGGTGATCAAAAGTGTTAGTGGAGGAAGATTTCAGCTTTTCTTCACTACTTTTATAATTTTTCTTTTTTTGATGGAAGTGGGCAATGGCAGGATCACCTCAAAGGATGATTTTCTATTACTGATTGCTTGGGATAAGTTTGTAGAAGACAGAACAGTAAAAAGAGAGAAGATATCTTGAAAAGGTATGCGTTCCTGCTCCTTATGCAGGTGCAACTTAGGAAGAAAATATAAGAATATATTGATGTTCAGCAAACTGCACTCAGGGTCCAAAAAGTGTTGTCCCTGAGTGAAAATGTACTTCCTTATAATTACAGAATGAAGAATTATGCAGAGAATATAACATAATTTTTTTTAGAGGTTATATTTTTAAAACATACTCTATTGAACATACTATTCAAGGCAAATGGCTTTGGACTTGCACCATGAACAGAATAAGCTGACAGAGGCGGCAGTGATATAAAACTGACATTTAAGATATGTTCTGATAAGTGATTCAATTCTGTTTACAAGATAAATCTTACTTTCATGCAAACAAATCTGCAGATAATCCTATTGTATTCTAAGGCTAAAATGATGCAAGGGAAAAATATATGTCATTTTGGTAACTCTGTGCTCTCTTAAAAGACTATAAAATATTTAACTAAATGCAGTTGAAAAGTGGCTTGAAAAATGTCACCCCAGACACAATTCCTTGGTTTCTCTAGGAACTTGAAAAGTAGTTTGTTTATTGTGGACAAAGAACATTAGGAAGGTACACTGACAGCATCAAATTCATCTGGAAATACTTGTGTTAACATAAAGGTCTCCTTGTCCTCCCCCCAACAGTGTGTCTGCCTCCTCAGCTTGGCCTCTTAAAAGATGGGTGGAATTGTATTTGGTGCATTGCGCCTTGTGGAATTGCACAAGTCTAAAGAAAACTACTCCAACATCTGTCTTCTTTCAAGCTGATTGTCAACAAGAGGAGGGGGGAAGGGAAGAAGGGGAAACTTTGCAAGGATGTTTTAAAGCCTCCAGATAAACTGTCGCTTTGAGCCTTGACAGCTCAAGCACTTGACACACGCGGCTGGTCCCTGGAGGCTGTGCCCTGCATTGGCAAGCTGATCACGGCTGCTGAGCTGTGACGCCACAGAGCTCGCCTGACCTGACATAATGGGCAGCTATTTACTGCAAACAAGGTAGATGGAAGAACATAGACTTAAATGATGCTCTGGTGTAAGAAGAAAACCACTAGGGCCCCTAGTCAATCTTCAGGGCTTTTTTCCCCCCCATTCCTTTTCGGGAATTGTTTATTCTTTCCCCAAGGAACAGGTGACAGGGCACAGTTCTAAGCTTCCCCTCCCTAGATCAATAGAAAGAGCTGAAGAAACTATTGCAGGGCAATAAACAGAATGACAAAATTATCTTTGGATTCTCATACAAACAGCTTGCTTTGTTAGTTTTTCATCTATTACTGCTTAAAGTAAAAACACAAGCCCCTGCAGGGCCTTCCAGAATGCTGTCAGCTTCATTCCAACATGGAAGCAAGACCATACTTGATGGATGAAGAGCAGGTGTTGAAAGCTAGAGTGGACCTTTACAAATATTGTGTGTATTACATGAATCCAACTGCATCTGATATCAAGTATTTCTTGCACACCACATTTTTATTCAGCTATGAATGTGTTCAGGCAGATGTACCCTACATTTCTGCTCCCTACTGTTGCAAGGGAGGTAGTGAGCTGAAGAAAACCCTAGCTCTTTTCTTTTAGTATGCCAGCTGCATAGTACAGACAGCGTCCTTCACTGATGTAAAACACTAACAGCATTGATCCAATATGCTGGTTTAAATCAGATGAAAAAGTCATCCTGCTTGGCAAATATAAGTATACACATGAACATGGTGATTAAACAAAGTTTAGACTTATATGACATTGGTGTAGCCTCAGCAGAAACTGAAAGGTGAGACAACACAGGAAAAGCCTCAATTTCATTGTATGCTTCCTGACCTTTCTCTGTTTTAATGATGTTGCTAAATTTCATTTTTCTTCACAAATGAATTTTTCTTTAGAATAAGGTTAGCAACAAAGTGATAAGATACCTAAAAAAGCTGTTCTTTCATTTATTTACTGATGAACGTTCTGGTTTTACAGTGGATTTTGGCAACTGACTGCATTCATATAAGTCACATTAACATATTTTCATATATGTCCAAACACCTGCCTTGTGTAGGAGTGAAAAAGCAGAATTGAAATGTTTTGATGGGTTTCAGTCTTTAAATTCTACAAAACACAGAATTTTATACTGCAGGTATGCTGATTTCAGAATATTTAACCCAAGGCATTACCAAAAGTAACGCGCTTCCATTATATTCTCCATATGCACATAGTGTTTTATACATGTTACTCTTTAAAATATGCACTCTCTAGACCTAGATACTTTGAAGCCTTATTAAAATTTTGAGCTAATGGACAAATGCAAATCATGCAATAGGAAAGGGCACTGCTTACTGATAAACTCTATTAGAAAAGCATAATTACACAGGCATTTCACAGAATCACAGACTATTCTGAGTTGGAAGGGACCCACAAGAATCATCGAGTCCAGCTCAAGTCAATGGCCTATACAGGGGATTGAACCCATGACTCTGGCATTATTAAAACCGAGTTTTAACCAACTGAGCTAATTTCAGTACTTGATATATTTAAAAACCAACTTCCAAAACATTTTCTGCAAGAAAGCTGAGTCTAGGACCATATTCAGCTGTAGATGGGAAAGTGATGAAGTGATGCAGTGATGGCTTCATACAATAACCTGGATATGCCACAAGGCATTAATGATCCAATGGGCAGACAAGGTTAAACTGCTCCAGCCTTCCCTTATCTTGATGTAACCCCTTGTTTTGCATCCACAGTCTCAGGACATTAGTCAGGATCACGTGGTATCTTGTCAAAATCTACTTATTGATGATCTAAAAGAAGTGGTGCAAAATACTGAGAGTTAATTTGACATGTGCATATAGGTTAGGTTCATCTCTGCCCATGGACAAACTGGTCTCTGTGTATGTCACACATACACACACACAGCACAACCTCATGAAACTCATCTAAAAGAGAGCTACCACTTTCCCATTCCTACAAATCTGTCTAGAAGGTAAATGGACAAAATTGGCTTGGCACAACCACCAAACACACGCCTCACTTACAGATAAAGCAACAATGAAATACAATTGTAGAGAGAATGATAGTTATCTGGTATGCATCATCATCCAGCTGTACATTGGTTTGCCATACTATATGTATCCAGAAGATACTACGAAGGAGTATGCAGATGACGGTTTGGACATAAAAAATATATTGCTGATCAGAAACTATAACATATATGATTAAGCATGAAGGGATCAACAGCAGCATGAGACTGCATTCCTCAATATTACTGTGAAGAATCCCACATGGGGGTTTTTGTACTGGGATATAGCCACTACAGACTCTATTTTCCTCACTATTATTGTGATACAGCTGAATCACGTATTGAAACACCCAAGAATAAATGGCACATTGTTCTGTGTCTTCTGTGGGGCAAATAGTATATATCAAGAAACATAATAAATAACAGTGCATGTATTTTTCTCAGTGTGTAGTGAATTGAATGATGATGAGCTGTGCCATGCATTTATGTGCTTTCCTAATGGTATCACAGTTTCCACAAATGACAGTTTATGGAATACCTTAGGAAACATTTTGTTTTGAATGAATGTACTCTTCCTTACAATTTTTAGTATAATGATTTCCACTTGTCATTTTGCTTATGAACTTAACTAACTACCCTGCAGACAAGCAAAGAATAACTGAAAAATTTCATAAAGAAGTTAAGAACTTCACTACCTCAAGAAGAAATACTACTAACTGGTTTGTTTGTTGTTGTTTTGTTTTTTTTTTTTTTTGTATTCTTGGGTTTTGACTGAAAGTAGAACCTGTTCCACCATGAAGACATAGCAGATTCTAGAGCCACAGTTCCCAAGCTCTACTGAATTCTATCTTCCTAGCATAAATGAGTATTCCAATGTCCTAATGAAACACAGAAAACACATTGGCTATGGGCTCACACACTATTGCCAATGTTTTGCGCACTGCTGTGATTATTTTGGGAGAATTACTGAGAAAAAAACCCCAACACATCTGCAGGGAGAAGCATTATACATTTCTTTCACACTGTTTATACTAGGACTTTGGAGTTATTTCAATTTCAGGAATGTCTGAAAAGAACTGCCTCTCTGTTCCTATGAGGGCTGTAACAGACTGAAAGTCTCCTCCTGAAATGGAATGTAACATTCACTGACAGATTTTTATAGTGATTCCAAGCCGTGCTTCTACTTCATATAACAACACACAACACATGACAGAAACATATATCAATACATATATGACCAAACTTTTGAAGGATTAATTCTAAGATCATCTCCAGGGTGACACCAATACTTCCTGAAGTATTTAAAAGTGATATACTGAGGTATCTGAAGTGATGTAAAGGGGAAAAAATAATGATAATAGAAATTTTTCTAAACTCTATTTCACCTGTGTGTGTCCAAACCATCCTCATCTTTTGACAGACCTGTATTGATGGACATGCAAGGGACTTCACAGCACACATCACCAGTGTCACAGCACCTTGCAAGAAACCCACAGTTCCAAGCATGTGGTGATTCTTCTGGCAGCAGAAAATGGCTGGTTCCATTTACACATTTTAAAAGCTACCTGCTAAATTACAAGAATAGTAATTCCTAAATTACAAGGACTATTTCCCTGGTGGTATAAGTCAATTGAAATAATAGTACACTCTGAAGGACAAGGCTTTACACTAGTTTCCGAAAAACTGTGTCCCAGTTCTGATTCAACAGTTTCCTATGTATGTTGTCCCACAGAAATCACCTGACTGTGTCATATTCCATATGAACATGGAGCATGTGTTTTACTTCTTAAATATCACAGGACTGTGACTGAAAGTTTATTGAAAGTAATAGAATTCAAATATTTTATATGAATTTTACATCAAAATTGAAAGTATCACCAAGCAGTCTCTGTTTAATCAGGAGAGTATTTTAGCTTTCATGCCTTCGTTCAAAATACTGAGTTTTTGCTTGCTCATGATTGTACAGGTTTCTATATGAGCAGAAATCTTCTCATCTTCTCCAATGTGACAAACCTCCTTTTGTGAGACTACAGACTTATGCCTACAACCCAGTATTTTATTGCACATGGAGTACCATCAGTGTCATCAACAGTTACTGTAGAAACATGTCTGCATTGATCCTGGTGATGTCCACCCTCCTATGGCCCATGCAGTTCAAAGGGATATCTAATATCCTTTAGCTAGAGTGTGGAGGATGTGCTGAGGAGCTGAAATGTTTTGGGTGCCCCTGGGCCCTGTTTTATAGCCTGACCACACCCTTGGATGGGGAGTATCATGTTGCCTCCTATTCGCTTAAGCCACTAACCAAAGCAGGTTATGTTCACTAATTGTCCATAAAACCAAAACCAGTCAGAAACCAGAAGATGATGGAGGGGCATTTAAAGTGAAGTTGCTAATCAGGAAATTAATATCTAAAAAGTGTTAATCACCCCAGCCTAGTAACTATAACCACAGACAATGAATAAATGGAAGAGTATGACTGGTTCAATATTCACTCAACCCGTGTGTTCACAGACAATGCCTATGCTCCCTCTAATGCTGATTCACAGGTGTACTTACATTATTGTGTAAAGGCCCCAGACTTTCTTCTTTAGAAGTCTGGACTCTTACAAACTCCCTTTTTAGCCACATCTCTTGAATGTAGTCCAAAAGCAAGGAATAGACATTGGGGTCTTTTCAGAAAAATTATGGTTATGATGACTCAATTTACATAGTGAAACAACTCCAGAGCTGCCAGGGAAAAGTAGAGTGGGTGACTCAACAGGATTTCATTTGCAGAGCAATAAGTAAATAAAGTAAGTAAAAAAGTCCTTCTGGAAACTGATTGATTGATGGCTGTGTTAACTCAGATCAAGCATCTGCCTTCTAAGACAAAGCTATGCTCATGTTACCACACTTGGCTGTCTTTGCACTCGGTCACATGCATATGGAGGCATTTCCTTTCTATGGAACTACAGTGTCATCTGTGGTTTGTCAATACCCCCACAGAAAGGCACAGGATAGTTACGACATTGTACCATGAATCCATGACCATCTACACTTGTATTCTGTGCAGAGCTGGAAGCCAAACGTCTTGCTCTGGTGACTAACTGGAAACCTGACCTCCTCTACCACCTTTGGTAGGCAATTAGGTTTGCAACCTGAGTTTGGATATATTAGGGAAGAGTATATCTAGGGATATACTAAAAAATCTAGGAAAGAGTCAGACTAATTTTAATTAAATATACTCTTGAACTGATGTAAAGAAACAGTAAATCATGAAAGTTCCAATAAAAGGAGGAAAAGTGGAACAGAAAAATCAAGGTGGGAACATTGGCATCCTGAGTAAAAGTCTGTCCCAAAGTAGTACCCCTTTCTCATTCTGGAGTAATATCCAGCAATATATCCAGTAATATTCTGTAGTAATACCCAGCTATAGTCACAGCTTGACTCCAGTTGAGTCGTATAAACTCGGTCTGCAGGTGCTTAAACCTTCACTTACATTCTTACTGGCTGAATTCCTACTGCTTACACAAAAGCGGAGCTTAAGTTAATGCCCAGATACATAAAAAGAAAAAAAAAAAAGAAAGAAAAGTGCGGTGATCAGTATCCATCATCTTTCCAACTGCCTTGTCACTACATCAATTAATACAATTGAGCAAAAAATGTCACAAGCCCAGTGGAAAAACCTTTACACAGCCTTTCAGGGGGACGTTTACTCCCAGCTTTTTTTCCCTTGCATTAGCTCCTGTCATCCACAAAACAACAGAACCCAGTGGTGTCAATTATATTTGATTGACTGAGTAAAGAACACACACAAATAAGCAAAAACAATGGACACAAAAATCTATATATGACTCCCGTTGTCAGGGAGAATGCCTGTCTTCTCCATTTTCATGCTGCACGGTGTCCTGCTGCTACAGGCTTAAATGTTTCCTTCAGCCCCCAAACTATCACCAATTAAGTTAGTAGGGTCTTCAAAGGTGTCAAATGACTCCCTGGGCAATTGGCTGTAACTGCTGTTCAATAAATGAGGTCTAATTTATCAGTTTAACTTCACTTTTAAAAACCTAATGTCTCCTGGTACCATGTGCCATTTGCCCAGAGTGTGAAGAGATGCCTGCCACGTTGCATTTTGAAAGTTGTATGAGCTCATGTTAGCAATCACATGTTTTGTCTGTCATAACTTTTCTCTCAATTTGAAAGATGCATTTGAATAAAATATACTTGAGTGGTATGGACTTGTGCAGTATGGTGACTCAATTAACCACGCTTAGAAAAACAAATAAAAGGAATTGAACACAACTGATTTCTGGTTTTGCTATAGCAGGATTTGATTACACCTTAAGTAACAGCCCTTTGTTACTTTTCCTGCAATCCTTTTACATTGACTCTACATGGAAACAGTGGAAACTGTGTTAGAGATGCAGGAATTGTGTGGCCAGCATTGGAGATGCTCTTTCAGAGGATATACTTTTCAAGGCATAAGGTGCAGGATATGATTGTGGCTTATCACCAACACTCTAGGAGTATCAAGTGCAGTCCCAAAAGATTAAACAGACAGGATGAAAATTTAGGAAATACATATTAAAATATACAGAGAGCAAAACTGTGCCTCCAGGAAAACATCATGCAAAGCAGTTATGACTGCAAACTAGTTACTCTGCCATAGTATATAGTTAACCTACTTTGTATGTGTCCTGGAGAGCAAATAGATGGAATGGAGAGATGTGAAAAAGGCAAAAGAAAATTAGTGTATATAAATTCATCTTACAGAAAAATAATGTTTTTCTGGTAATAAAAAATAAAATATGTTTTCACTACAGACAGAAGGTCACAGCACCAAGTCTGACAGAGTTCAAAAAGTATTTGGACAATACTCTCAGGCACATGACATGACTCTTGGGAATGGTCCTCTGCAGGGCCAGGAGTACAACTTGATGATCCTTGTGAGTCCCTTCTCCATAAATCCTGTGATTCTGTGAAAGCTTGTGCTAGAAGCAAAACTACTGCTTTCACAGGTATCAGCATTAACATACATCAGTAGTAATGGAAATTCTGGTAACCCAGGGAAGCTTTAATTGCATATTTGAGTAAAACTGAAATGCTACTTTTACATGTTTGGGGTTTTTTTAATATATAAATGCCAAGTTGGTCGGTGAGGCAAAGACATTCTCATGTGAGCTACTGATTCAATGCATTTTTCTTTATAATCTATCTTATCCAATACAGGATTTGAAATAATGGAAAGGATGTTTTGCACATGAAATAAAAACACACACACACTAAACTGTGGGTTGGTCACATCCTGGGATTAGGTGTGATATATTTTCTGTGTAACCTTCTTAACTTGCCAGCTTCTGTTTTGATCCAATGGTATCTGCAACACACCTATTTTTAACCTGAAACCATCTTCTCATATAGCATAAGAACTTCACTTAACACTGGGGTTCATTATACCATTGACATTAATGTGGTATACAGGAAACATTTTAGACTCTAAGCTTACAAACAGTACAAGAAGAACCAAAAGCGAGGTGGCACTTCATACCTACATTCAGAAAGAAAACACCATTGGAACTGAGCTTTGAAAGACTTAATGACAATTAAAAATGCACATAAAGAGTCATCTGCTGTAATATCAGAATGAGTCAAAAGAGTATAGGAACTCTCTTCACCTTAAAGACATACTGAAAGGACATGAGTAGACCAGGATGAGTTTGTAATCTATTGATTTTACCTGAACATCTTTCTCAATTCCTGCAGATTTCATTTACCTTTAAATGACACTAAAATTTTATATGCCACGTACATCCCTATGAAGTGTCAGCAAGTTTTCCTGCAATGTTGCTGTACAGTATTTCTGGTCTACAATATCATCATTGCTTTTTCTTCTAGTCCATGACTGAGGACTACATTGCCATCCATGATCATTGCTGTTTCTCTCCCTTTCTCATTTCCAAGTACAAATCCTCTTACTTGAAGTGGAGGGTTTTACCGGTACCTGTGTTATTAACCTGGTTCATTTTATGGTGAAGTTTCTTCTTTTTTTTCTGTTACGGTAATCCTGACCGTTATTTGGTTGTTCTAGTAGGACACTCAGATCCTCTTCTGGTGGCAGTTCCCCTGAACTCTACACCTTGGACAACTGCAAAGACTAAAGTACTAAATTAAAGTACTAGCTCTCCCCATGATGACTTCTCAGAAACTCCACCTGTAACCTCAGAGCGGGTGTTTAAACTCCTGTTCAAAAGAAACTAATACCATCTCATTTTTAGCAAATTACCACCATCTTCAGAGTTCTTATGTTAATCTCTACCTTAACTGATTACTTCTCATGCTAGAGGATATTATCAGATGCTTCACTGAAGTTCAGCCAGCTTTTTTTCATCTTCTCTACAGAATCAGTTACTGAAGAATGGTATTGACCTTTGTGAGAGTAAATTGCTTGGATCTTACCTATAAACTGCTGATTATGAACCTGAAAAGTTTTCTTATAAACCCTGTCTGACTTGTGAGTTTATAAACCAGAGCCTACATAATTGTCAGACAGAGATTATTTGCTCTGTCTAATTAAAACTGACACTGAGCTCAAAGAGTGAAATGTAAATTTGAGTTTTAGTTCTGTCTTGGATATAACCTTCTTACTCAATGTCACTTTGTATTGCATCAATAATTCCAATATAAATTTTGTTCTTATTAATAAGGAGGAACCTGTCCTGTTGCTCAAGTTAATAGTTCAGGGAAGGAAACACTAAAATTCAGGTGTTTTAAAAAGAATGCAAAAATAAACCCAACTAAAGGAAAAAATCTCCAAACCTAGATTTGTCTCAAATTTACCTGCACTCAGCCTGAACCTTGAATTGTTCATTGAGCAGCTGTGATAATGCTATCTACGTTAAAGGTAGGTAATAGATTTTATAATCATCCAACCCCTGTAAAACTACAACAAAATGCAGCCATATGGTATTCACTTTGAAAACCAGTATGGGAAGGCAAACCCCCCAAAACATAAAATAATAAAGCCAAATATCCAGTTAATTTTACAACATAAACAAATAGTTACAGGAACAGAAGCATTTGGCCACAATATCAATTTGGGAAAAACTAAAAAAAGAAATAAATTCAGAAGTATCTATGCGCTGTGAAGTAATTTTTAATCGCTCACCTTTCTGAGTATTATGTGGGTGGTTGACTACTTTCCTACTGCTTCCTGACAAACTTTTTTTCCCCCAGCTAAGCCTTGTCAGACTCACCTCACCTGAGGTACTTCACCTCAGGGAGAAAAGTGGTGCCACTATGGAACAGCAAAGATTACACAGTCTTTATTCAAAAAACATGAATTATGGAAGCTCAAAACAATGACATGCAAATAGACAACTTCAGTTGTTTGGAGCCCAGTTTTGCTTTGTTGATCCTCTGATTAAACTTGTAATGGTGTCAGCCGAGGTTAGCTCTGCTCAGAGCTGGGACAGGACAAGAAAACCTCCTCTGAATGATCGGAGAAGAGGCACAGTGACAGCAGTGAAAGGCTGTGCAGCGAACATCTGGGTGAGGGATTAAAACAACTCATGGGCTCTAGGTAGTAGCAAAAACCACCGTAGCAGTGACGTGAGGGAACCTTGAGAGTGCTTTCTGGTATTATGAGTGTCAGCCAGAGTGGGAGAGATTTACTTGAGAAACATAGGCCCTATCTAGTACATCTTTCAAAAAACAATGATAATTTAAAAAAATTTAATGGCATTAAGATATTTTTGTTCCTGGTTCATAGTCAAACAGTATGTTGCATTAACAAAGCTTGCTTGATACTTGTAAGAATTCCTATGTTCTTAAAATGTGAAAATGTGATTTTTTTTTAAACACTAAAATCAGAATGAATAATCATAAGGTTTTATACACTTGCCACACTCATCTTAAAGCTAAACACCCATGAGGACTCATCCAAATTACACCTTCTTTCACAACGTATTTTCTTCTCACTTACATCCTACCATGCTCCTCTAAACCTGTGTGTGAACTTCCATTTGACACTTTTCAGAAGTGAGAGCACTCTTTTTTTTTTTTTTTCAAAACAGACCCATACTCTGTTACCAGCTGCACTTCTAGCACCCCTGGCTGTACGTTCTTCACCCACCATTGTTATGGATCTATTGACACTACTCCTGCTGCTAATTTCAAAAAAGCTATTGGAAATTTTTTTTTTAATACACACTTACATACCCGTCATGCTGTGGACTATTGCCCTCTGGAGTTCAAAGCTGAGATGAGCGTTTTCTCAACGTGTCTTTCCTCTCAGATAAAAGACGTTGCACTATTTGCCTCTTTTCCCTCCAGTGAATGAGTTTACAGGTAAGCAGAAATTTTTCTTTCACTCAGCCTGGTCTACATGCGTGGAGAACACTGAAAAATTTGTTTCTTGCAATTACATCTTTTCTTATAGGGCCAAGCTAGCAATGGCGCTAATCTTGGTTGATTACATCATTAATGCTTATCTTTAGAAAAATTTCAAAGCAGGTTAGAAGTCTTTGACGTTTTTGGCCATGAGTGGTTTCTTGTTCCCACACATTGCCATAAATTAAGGAAATTACTGTTCCAGCCCTAACAGCCAATCTCAGCTATCAGAGTGGGGGGTGTGTTTGTGAAGATAAGAAACTCACCTATCTTTTTGAAACACACTCTTTAAGAAATAGCATATGAAATCAAATTGAAAAAAGTAAGAGCCCCTGCAGTGCTATTGTATTCTGAAATCTGACTGTGCCAAGCCAAAGGGTTTTTTGTGCTCAGAGTTCTTCACACAACTTAATTAGCAAAAGTTCTGGTGTAGAAATACAGCTTCAAGAAAAAATGGGGGTTTAGTTGCTTGGTTTTGTCTTTATCTTATTGGAATCATGCTCCATAAATATGTTAGTGTTAATCTGTGCCAGCCCTTATAACAGCATGTGAGCCCTTGATTACATGGAGTTATGGGAGATGCAGGGATAGTAGTCTGTAAAAGAGTTAAACTCCTCAGGGTTTCATGAAAACAGTTGTCAAAATAGGGAACAGAGACTATAAATAATTAGGCAACGGTAATGGTTATGCCAGACACTTTCCTTTTTGGAATACTAGGTAAATCAACCAGGAGCAACAAATCCACAGGAAATCAGACTCCTGAAGTTCTAGTCATGCTGAAATTAGCTGGTTTTAAATTAGGGTTTGGTAGGTAAGTGCTGCTCCTAGTCAAGGTTTAGAAATACTTTCAGAGTATTTAGAATATGCTTAACAAGACTTAGCTGCAGACTGCCCTCCCAGACCTGGAGATATGTTCCCTCTCCTCAATTTCATTTGATCTGTCAGAATGAGTCTTTCGTTTGCTTTGATTTTGGTAGGGTTGTCTGGTGGTGAAATTAGGCAATGCACAGCCTGTGCCATCAGGGGTCTGTGGGATCACAGGCATGTGGGAGGCAAGATCTCTAATGGGATTTCCTTTGGGGGGAACAATTTAGGCAGTGACCCTGCTGCCATGAGCACGTACAAGCAGCTCCACTGAACCAAATGAGACTGTTCACAAACAGACAAGTCAGCAGGATATAAATGTCTAAATGGCATTGGAATATCTGTTCTTTAAAGTTACTGATAAAGAATACTTCACTTGACAAGAGCAACTTAATACAATACTTGCTTTACTGTGGCATCTGAATAAAATTGCAGTTGGACAGTGTTGTTAGCACAGTTCCTAATGAAGATATACAGGGTTCTATTTTTGGAGAGTTTATAACAGATCTTGTGACAGCCCATGGAGATTTATACTGCAGGACGTCCTCAGATATCTACTGGTTTCTCTCCCACAAAGGTATTCCATGGTCCTACAGGCTTCATTCTGATGCATCTCAGGAGAGAAGGCTGCTTATTAACACATCTAGTGTGAAGTATTAACTGATGGCCTTGCACTACATTTTGTCAAGCATTAAGCTTTACACAGTCACTTAAAAAAATCAAATCCAAGCCCATATACTCTGAATTCTTAATAGATATTTTAACAATAGTAACAGGAAGATTTCTTGGCCTAACACAAATAAAACCACAAAAACAAAAACCAACCAATCAAACAAAAAAAAAAACCAACAACCCACCAGATTTTAAAGTAGCTAAAATACTAATCAATGGCTTGTTTCTGTACTACATTTAAAAAGTTCTGAAAATGCTTGAATCCTCTAAAGTCTGCTGGAAAAAAAATGAAATCTTCTTCTCCCAGACCACAGTGTGGTGAAATAAATTAGTATAATGATTTATGTTTACGGTTTTAGTCAATTCTGATAGAGATTATAGAGACAAAATGACAAACTGCCTTAGAGGTAAACTTAAATCATGTCAGCCAATCTTTAGTTTTTCCTTACTCTAATTGCTCCTCTTGTTCATTTATCTTCCTAGGCAATCTTTAGAAGAAATACTAGTTTAATCAGTGCATGTGCAAACCACCAGAGATAAAAAGTTTAGCCTAATTTGTCTCACTAAATTGTAATGCCTCTAGTAAACAAATCTTGGCTTGAAAAGAAACCAAGAAAATCTAAATAAACACCCTCCACAAAATGTTTCTCTCCTCCTTGTTACACATAGTATTACTGATATTTTATAAGCTTTGCCTTTCGATGCAAGCAAACCAAACCCACACACATTATATGCTTTTGCTGTTATCTAGGGCTGTTGCTATCAAATATTCATGATAGCTCTTAAGCACTAGTAATTTCATATTGTTACAGAAAAGTAATGTAAATAATTAAATGGCAGAATAAAATATTATATTGTAACAGCTGTGCAGCATATAATAAAAAAAGGTTAATAATAATTTCTCTTTCTATGGTTTTGAGGCCAATATAGTTTTGCTGCTCACAGCATGCAGTACCTTTTAACTTGGTATAGCTTTATTGCTGTTAATCTTATCTTTCTCTCACTTGAGTGAACAGTTTTGTCACTCACTTTTGGTGAAGCAGGTTCAGTCCATTAAGCTCTATTTCCGCAAAGGTATATCTTTTTTCAGTGGAAGTGCTTGGCATGAAAAGCAAGCAAATGTGCAAATCTTTGCAGAGTAGAAAGACAATTAACAATCTCTGCATTCAAAAGTGTCCCTAGTATAAATTAATTCAGACTACTCATTTAATTTCTGCAAAGTTAATGGCCCTGAATGCAGACTGCACTTGCTTAAAAAATCCACAGCTCTAATTCTCCAACAGTATGCAGTGGCTCAATATTAAAGGACTATTTCAATGGCTACATTTTGGTTGTTTTTCTGGAGCAAGAGTCCTATCAATGAGAGAAA
>JAWWEV010000095.1:18130534-18146918 GCA_035583235.1 Hafferia zeledoni
ACTTTTGTTATATATCCCTGCATAACCCTTAATCCTGTGGCTCATGCTTCACAGGGAGGAGAGGCATTTTTAAGCAAAAAAAAGTACAGCGGCATCTGTAATAAGGTTATTGGCTGAGATACCTTGTTACTAGACAGCATCCTTGCCAAACATTTATGCACTGGGTGGAAAATATGCTTGCTTCCTAATTAAGAAATTAGAAAGTAAAGATAAAAGTAAAGCATCTCCATTTCTGGACAACAGAGACATAACTCATGTCAGATGCTACAATTCTTATCACTTTCTCATTATGCACATTTATCATGGTCATTCATCTACTTATCAGGTCTGCATAATGATACAAACATCAAAAAAGCACAAACAACCAAAAGACCTCTAAAGGAGCATGACTTTGTGCCTGACCTTTGAAAATACATCAAAAACACTTAATGTTCTCTCTTACAGACAGCAAATTATGTAAATTTTAAAGATTAAAGAGAAGACTGTATTGTATGTGTACATCTAAATATATATATATATGTATGTCTATTATCAGCATATTTTCATTGCTCTATGTCTTTTTTCATTGCTCTGCTTGGTAAGCTAGCCTCTCAAATGTTTTAAATTGCCATAGTTCCCTATTAAAGCAAGTTGTACCTGTGCCAGTTTACACAAACTAAGGATCAAACCCACGCTCATTTCTGAGAAATAGTCGGTCTGGTTTGGATTGTGTTTTTCCAGGGCTTGAAAAGAACCTGACTACACTCTGGGAACAGCACAAGTACACCAATGAGAAATTAGAAGCAGATCCTCTCCATATCGCCTCAATGCCAGTGGAAGCACAATTGCCCTTTTTCGTGTGTCTTACAGAGTCTTTACTCAGAGTCTTATAGCCCGGCTACATGGATGACCAGATAAAAGAAACATTTATCTCTGTTAACTTTGTCAAGTGATCAGCAAGTTCAATAAATCAGAACAATACTCTCTCTATAAGACAACCTATCTCCACTCCCAGAACACATTGACAAGCTGATTTTTATAGCTCTTCTTTGTAAGGATGGCTGTCAGAAGAGCAATACATAATTAGGAAATACCAGTCTGAGACCTGTTTGTTGCTGTTACTGCAAGCTAGTGGAAAGTGGAGCAAATGGCTGAGCTCTAGCAAGCTGGTGTCCTTGCATCCATCTCATACATCCTTTGATCAGCTTCTGGGTGAAAGGAGAGTTGAGTAAGGACATCATGTTTCCTTATCCAGTAAGGCACAGGGAAAGTAACACTGTATGGAAGAAATTACTGCAGTAGACAGCTGTCCACTCTATCTGGATTACTCCTTCCATCACCTTAGGGTCTGTCTTGGTAGTTGTCGGCCAAGGGAGTGAGCTAGGTAAGGGTAGTTCAAATGGGCATCCAGAAACTTTCTGACTGCTTTCAACTACCTTAATACAAGTTTATCCGAACGAGAAAGAAGAAACAAAATACTGTCCAAACACTCCTCTTACTATAAAGTTAAACACATATGAGCAAGGCACTTGGCATCCAGCTCACTTTTATTTTAAGTGCCAAGATACTCAGTTGTAGTGATACCTCTGACATAATTTTTACTTGCTAGGTGTGAATTAAACAGAATTGAACTGAGTTTTGGAAACAATCTGGCAAATGTAGCCTTTTTGTGAGATGCTTAAGAATAGATCACAACTTTACAAAATAGTAAGTAATATAAATTGTACAATGAATAGTTATTTTAGTTGATTTTTTAAAAAGGCATCTGCCTACTTATAGCTTTTGCTGTAATTGTTATGTCACTTCATGTGCTGTGTCACAGCCTCTTTGAATGGTCTCAGCATCATACACACAGTCAGTATCTGAAAAAATCATAAGGAGTTGGAAGAGGCACAGAAAAGAGCAGGCAAGGTCTCTTTTCGTAAGCACTGCTTTAAGTCATAAATACTGAAGAAATACATATACTGTGGTTGCCTTAACGGTAAAAGATGTTGTGCCACAAGTACCTAGCTAAATGGACGGTGGTGTTCATGATCCTTAAAGTAATACTTCCTGATGGGAACAATGTCACTGACAGCTACAGCTTAGACCCCCTGTGATGTGGCCTCCTGAAGACCCTATGTGGCACCAAACATACAACTGTTCTCAGCAGTTCCCCAGTGTGGGTCATTAAATTATATATGGAATGTCTGACCCATAATGTAGAGATGAGGATGAAACAATCAATATGAAGAAAGAAAGTGATGGTCTTGGATATCACCAGAGAAGGGTAGAGAAATCCTTTCATATTGTTCTGAGAATCACAATATGTGACTTGTCAACATATCCAGTCTAACAATGCTGCCAGAAGGAACAGCCTCTGTGAGAAAGGCCATATGAACCACCTGTAGAGTTATTCAAATGCAGACGTTGTTTTCCTGAGAGTGACACCAAAACTCTAAATAACAATGGCCATACATTTGCTATAGGGATGTTCGACTATTATAATTAGAATGTGATTATAATGCCATGTCAAATAAATCATCACAGACCTTCCCTAGAATAAGACTATTGGTGGCAAGAGAAGGAACACCACAAAAACTGTGTTTCTGTTACTGGTCCCTTGAGACTGCACAGCCCATTGTTCCTGTTTTCAGTGAACTCTTGCTGGGGCTGCTCAAGGATTTATAACTTTAGCACAGGATAATCAATTCAAATACTGAAGCACAGCTCTGAAACTTTCCAATCAAAACCAAACTGACAGAAACAAAGAGTTAAAGTATGTGTTTGGAAGTTGCACACCACCTTTCCAGAGCTAGACAGGGCAGTGGCATTGCATCACCAGGCAGAGTCAAAATGTATGGGCCAAAGGCAGACTGCTAATGTGCACAGATTAAAACTGAAAGATGACAGGCTCAACATCACTATTTTACAGACTGAAGGCTGGACAGATGGTTAACAATGCTGATCCTTTTACACTATTTCCCACATGTGCATAATGAGCCCAAAGCCTAGGGGGAAAAAAGAAAACATCCCTACTTTGCTGATTGTAATACAGCAATAAGTTTTCTTCTTTGCTCATGTTTGTTTGGTTTTGTTTGTATTGACAGAGCATACCACACACCATCTATTGCATTTTACAGAAAACACTGAACAGGTTAACCTAAAGGTCCAATAAATTATACACAGAATATTCTGAGGGGATTTAATGAAGAAAAATATACTTTAATGTTTAATTCACAGCAGTTTTGTTTCTTTTTTTGTTTTTCTTTTTAAAGAGAGACTGAGAGTCCCAAATGCCTATAAGCAGATCCTTCAAGCCCTGGTATGGAAAATGCAATGCAGTATAATTGCATAATTTGACCTCAGTGATGATATTAAGATGACCTGCTGGTATTGAATATGAAATATTTTGTGAACTTCAAACCTAATTTTGGAGGACTCACATACTTCTATTTTTGCACTGCTGTAAGGCATAGCCTGCATTTCTTACTTTTCTGCTCTTAAAACATTTACCTTTTTGGACAGTTAGCTCTCAGGGTAAGCTAACCCGCAATTAAGAATATAGTCTTATAAGGCATAAATGTAAAAAGGAAGGGAGTGAAAACTGGTGTGTAACAGACTTCCTTCATAGAGAAGCAAAATAGAACAATCAAAATAAACTAGTAACTTCTGTAGCCTTGAACAGCAATTAAACTAACGATAGAAGATGCACATACTGAATGAATATTCACAATTCTTCTAGGCAGATCATTGGCAACATTTAATCAATCAGAATAAGATCTGTTTGAGTATGAAATTTTAAACACACAAAATTAGCACCTAGAGATCACTATAGGAATATATAAAACATAGAATTTAAAAATAAATGCCACCTTGGTCAGTGATAGAAACCCTCAGTTCTGTTGTGGGCTGCAAAATGGTGTATGCAGTATAGACAAAGCATGATGGGGTAATAGATCACAGTAATAACATTTGCAATAAACAATAACAGAACAAAGCAGACATCTATAAAAATCCCATGAGGAATTTGCCTTATAGATAATTTTTCTTTACATTTGAGAAACTGTGTCAGGAAAGGCCATTACAGCCAATGGCACCAATTAATTTCTGCAACTTTTAATGACATGTTTCTGGATAAAAACCTCAGATAATACCCCGGGCTCATGATGGATAGAAGCCTGTGTTTGATTTGTACCAGACTGTTGATTTTTTAGTATTTTTAAAGAGTCCCTGTGCAGCCAATCAAGCAATCAACATGAAATACTCAGATTTTCTCTTGTAAAGTACAAGAAAACAGAAAGACAATGGGACTTTCTTCATAGTCTTGACAGAATATTGGTGATTTTATTTCAGTAGCTCTCCAGATGATGGATTACCCAAATTTTTATTCCGGACGCAAATGATAACCAAAAAGAAATCTCTGATTCTCATGCCATTCTGGATATTATTTTACCCTTAGAAGGGCTGTTGAAATGCAGAAGAGATAAAAATAATTGATTTTGAGAGGTGAAACACCCAAATAAATTGATTTTGTGTTCAGTTTTCTGGTCTTCAGCTAACCAATAGTTTCAAACATACAAAGTAAGTCCAGCCTGAGGTTCTCTATAATAAATATGTGGATAATTTAGAAAATGCAAACATAATTCCCTATTATTTTCCAGGAGTGTTCAGCGACATTTCTTTTATACTTTGGGATCAGTTGTAGAATTAAACTGCCTGAAAACAGAGGTAGGTACATCTTTGCTGTCTAGTGAGCTTCTTACACCCATTGCAATAGATGTTGATATCCCTAACTCTGTAGCAGTAAGACACATATAAGCACTATGATATTCAAATAAATAAATAAAAACTCTCAATGGAAACATGGAAAAACATGTATTTGTGGATGCATTTTACGGGGGAGCTAAGCATTCAGGAAAAGTATTCATACATGTAACTCATGTGTATGAGTGCTGGGGGGTGGTGATGCCTGGATACCACAGCTTTTAGCATGAACAAAAACACAGCAGAGAAAGTGACAGGCACTGGTTTTCTTAGCTACTTCCCTAGCATGTGAGAGCTGTAATCTTCTCACACTGTTCTCATGGATAGCCAGCCAGGCCTACAAGCAGCAAAAAGATATGTCGGACAGTCCTGTGAACTCTGGTTTATTGCACCAGTGTAATCAGGTAAGCCTGGTAAAGGGGCATGAGGAGAAACAAGCCACACAGCTACAAAACTCTTGGGCTGTGGGAATTAGACTGCCAATGTTCACGACTTCTAATGGAGACTTGGATGTGTGTCCTGCAGAACTGCTCAGGCACTTTCGTGACTCTCTGTGGTGACGAGTCTTTACCAGTAGGTGCCTGCCTCTTTATGCCTTCTTGCTGTAGATGGGATCTGTGTCCTCACAAAGAATTACATAATAGGGTGATTTCTCTGAGGCTTAGCTCTCAGGACAGCCTAATAATAACTTTTCTAGATATGAACTCAAATTAATTTCTGAGATCTGAGGTTTTTACATTTGATGATCATTAACTGTAGGTAAATATGCAATGGGAATGTGGATCTCAATCATGAAACTGCTTTGAAGGTTTCCAATCACAAATATTTAATTGTTTTGAAATATTTTCTGAATGCTAGAATATTTTGAAATAATATAAATAAGATGTATCATAAGCAGCAAATATCAGATCACAGGATTAGTACTGGTACCTCACTACTGAGCTGATACTTCTTTTATTCCACTCTTATTGCCAACTAAGAATTCTAACTGCAATTACAATGGTAGTAAACTGTTAAGCTAAGCCCTCACCTGGACTGCCAGGAAGGATCATACCAATTCATGGAAAAAGCCTAATCTGACTCAATTTAATGTAGTACATTAATGGAGAGTTCAGAACTGTAAATCCTATGAAACAAATATATCTCATTCTTGCCAAGATTTGTATGCACAGTGTTGGAATTACTCCTTTTCTAAAAGACCCCTCTGTCACATTAAACTGATTTTAACAAGTACTACCAAGCTCTTGAAAATGAAAATACTTCTTCCTAAAAAACTAATTATTTTTTACAGTCCTGGCTCATTTAAAAAAAAAAAAAAAAAAATCTGGTCTATTGGTCCCTCCCTGCCTTAAAAGTTGCAGTCATCCCTCCACAAACAAGCAAAGCTTTCTTTATTTCCTTTCCTTTGGACAAAGTTATTTTCCATGACAGTTTTCAGTAAATACTTCTTTCATTACAGGAAATCCTTGTTATATTATCCATTATAGGGGTCACATGTGCCATCATTGCCTATAATATAGCTGTCATACAACTATGATTGCACTAGAGGCTAAAATTTGACTCTTGTAATCTGCATTCTGCAAGAATCTTCAAAGTCTCCTGTCACAAGCATTGCCCCTTTCAATTCCTTAGTACTTTCTCTTTGAAGAATAGTTATCTACCATAGAAAAATACTGTTTGTCGTTATGTATATCAGATATGACAAATTCAAAGGCTATAAGTATTAACAAATAACCATGTTTATTTTTATTGGCAGAGCTATGCAAAGGAATACCTCAGTAATGGCAGTGCAGATATTAATTACTGTGTAAAGATCAGAAAAGATATTTTTGAAAAAAATGCCACCATATTTTAGATACAAGTATCTTATTTTTTTTCCCTGTTGCCTTTTTGACAACTATGGTGAATACTCAAACTAAAAAGTGAAATATGTCACAGATGACTCAAATAAACATGTGTTTGTTTTGTGAAAAAGCTGTGTTTCATCCCAGAGCCTAATTCAGTAGATCTATCTGCTACAATTACAGCACTTTGATCACTCCAGAATAGGTGGTGTAGTGTGGGGTGTAGCTGTCCTTTTCCAATTCACTCTCCTTATCAGGATACATGTCTGTTGATTTGTGGGAAGCTGGCTGTTTTTCGTTCCTGACAAACTCCAGTGATTAAAATGTAGTGGCTTGCTCTTGTTCCCCTGATAAAGGTGACAGCTGCAGAGTTTCCAGTGTTAGTGGATATGGTCCATGCAGATTGCTTTTTAATGAAAGCAATATATTATCTTACCTAGAGACCCTGCAGCCTTACCTTG
Organism: Hafferia zeledoni; assembly: GCA_035583235.1. Classification (NCBI taxonomy): domain Eukaryota; kingdom Metazoa; phylum Chordata; class Aves; order Passeriformes; family Thamnophilidae; genus Hafferia; species Hafferia zeledoni. Next base: position 18,137,565 of record JAWWEV010000095.1, read on the forward strand.
TTAATGTATTCTAGCTTGGCACCACATTCATCTATAAATTAGTTGTATTAAACATGCTTCTTACTATTTATCCAGTCTCTAAAGAGTTGTGGTTGTTTTGGTTGGGGCTTTTTGTGTTTGCTTTTTTTTTTAATTTTTTTTTTTTTTTTTGTCCATAATTTTGCTTCATACCTTCTCCAGCAGCAGTGTCATACACACAATGACACTGGTGTAGAGTTCTCAGAAAAATACCTGACATTAAATAATATAGTCACAGGCACCTCTCTATTTGATGACTTGATAATGCTTCATATTTAGCCATTAAAATACGCACTAAAGGATGTGGAATCAACAATGCTTGATTATACATGTCATATCTGCAAAGGTTTTTTTCCTTTACTTCAATTTTAAAATCAAGGTGATTAAAGTAATTTGTAAAATAAAACACAGGTTTAAGTTAAACAAATTTGTACTTCAGTTTTGTAGGCATATCTCTTTTGAATAGTCTGAAACATGGCAGATTGAAAATTGCAGTTGCATTATATCCTTTAAGAAAATCTTGCAGGTCTGTAGAACACTCAAATGCCAAATTCATTATCACAAAGAATAGTCTGTTCTTGAGATATAAGCAGTGAATTCACTGTCAATAATTTATATTATTTGCACCAACCTTCATCTTGAAATAAATTTCATAAAAGGACTGGAATAATACTTAGGCACTAACTTCTTTTCATCCCCTGCTAGAAGTATTTTTCTAGCAAAAGATAAATATTTAAAATTATTTTCTCGCATAAAATACACATAAAAACATAAAAATTCAATTGCATTCTTGTTACTTATAATGAAAATCTAGTACATTGGTATAACCCAAAGGTGATCACTACATTATCTTTAAAAATATCTTGTACTTATCATAATAGAAAAAAAAGAAGTGGTTCAATAATTCAGAAATATGTGAGCTGCTAACTACTGTGAGAATGTTTTATAAATATTACAATTTAACTATGCCATGGTCAATATAAAGACTTCTTCAGTGGTAGGTATTCTGCATTTTATACTTGAAATATTGGAATTTAACTTCTTTAGAGTGCCTGCATGTTTTTGTTCTGTTTGTATCTTTGTTAACAATGCATGTACAGTAGGAGAGATAAGTAAGGGATTAGCAAAGGATTAAAGGAAAGCCTTTGGTTTATATACACTCTGAACACTCCTCCACAGTTACTTTTTTGAATTTTTGCATTTTGTTGGAAAGATATCAAAATACTTTACCTGTTTATTTCCTCCATCTAAACCAGAACATTTATCTTCTCATTTCCTTAAAAATCCTAGTTAGATTTCTGGGTATTTTATGAAAATGAGAATAGCCTTGAATTTCTCTCAGCAGCAGCAAAGATACTAAAGAATTATACTAGGGGTTTTTTTCTGTGTTGCTTTTTTTAATGTTAAAAACGTCAAACTCAACCAGACCCAGCAAGTTTTCTAGTTTAAAGTGAATAAATTGTCCTCATTTGGTTAAATACCTAGCATTGCTTGAGCCTGTGAATGCAGAGATAAAGACAGCATGTAAACCTGTAATTCTGAGAAGGGCCATAAAGCCTTCAGCTCACTTTACCCGGAAATACCAGTTTGCAGCTGGGGTGGGAACTGCACTTTCTCATGCTCCCTTTTCTCTGGCAAGGTTTATTTCTAAAAATAGATTCACTTTTTCTCCATGACAAATATGTGAGATATATTAAAGGTACAAGTACACCTCATGCAATATTGCAGTCTTTTATATTCCCACCAAATCCCTTTGAAATCAACAAAAAGGCTCCAGCTTCCTAAGTTACTTCAGGCACATGTGTTTGCTCCTTGTCAATAGAGATAATTTATTTTAGTCTTCTTTATGACCATCTAAAGTCCTGATTATATTATGCTGACATCTGAATCACATGTATAGTAAATAACTGAGGTCATAGTCAGAGATTTAACGTTTAAGCTGGTAAATTAATCTCATAGGTGAAGTCTCTACAGAAGGCAGTTTGACTTTTGTTATTTCTGGAAAGAGGATCATGAATTCATGCAGGTCCAAAACTAAACAGCACCAATTTAACACTGTGTTTATGTCCTCCGTAGTGATATAAGAAGGCTGCTTGCACGTACCATACATCATCATTCAACTGCTTGGTACTCAAGCTGATTATCTGAATGGTTGCCTGTCTTAGCCGGCTTGGTTCTAATAAAATGGAAAACACTTTATATGAAATTTTCTTTTAAGCATTCAGGGTTCACTTACAGATTATTTTTCTATTTGTGTGATAGTACTGGCATGGTTGTCACTCCATTGCTGTATTTTGTGGAGAGTTCATAGAAAACCATGTGGTTTATAAGTCTGAAGTGCATTTAATTTCATTTCAGTACATTCTTGCATTTTGCTTCTCATAAATAAAGAACTCAGAAAGTGATCAGTGAAAGACCTTGTAAAATTATGTATTATGAACTGCAAATTTTGATAACTGTGTAGAAAGCAATCAAACGAAGCACTGACATTCTCATCTCACCAGGAGATACTAAGGACCACAGTTAAATGCATTTTTCTACATTTTGCCTTTGGCATGCATACATAGTCCCTTGAACACACAGCCTTGCATGCTTAGGATATATTTCATCCCCTTTTTGTTCATCAGCTGTGACTCAGGGGCACACAGTCACCGAATTAAACAACGTCTGTACCTCTCCATCCTTCAGGAGTAGCCTGCACAGCAGGGAATGGCTACAGCCAGGCTCTGCAGCATTTCTGTGCTTCGTCCCAGGAAAGGCTAGGAAGGTGAGGAGAAGATGTGACACAGCAAAGACGGGTGATATCATTCCACCACGAGGAAAGAGAAGGGAAAAGTACAAAGGCATAAGAGGTAAAAAAGAGTTTTCATTTTGTCCCCATTAATCATTTAGGCAACTGTACAGGTCTACAAAACACACGCAAGAAAACCCACAGAGTGCTGATAGCAGCATTTGTTCCTTACATATAACCAACCATTGCTTTGCAAATTGGTTCCTCTGATATATTTTGCCATAAATAATCTGTGTAGAGCAAGAATTAGATACACTGTATGGGTTGTTCTCCACTATCTTTTTTGTATATTGCTGCAGCACAAAGAGATTTTGATTGACAAAATAACACACTGGTATAAAACAAGCAGAAATGCCATGTCATAAATCACAATAGAAAGAAAAGAGATTATCAAACAACTAAATAATGCAACCCAGAGCAAAACATACCAGTAAATCATACAAAGTAGGGTAAATTAGATAACACTGTCCATATACAATTACACTGGTTGGCTCCCACAACAGCCTTTAAATGTGACATGTTATTTGACATGTATGCAATTAGGGCTTAAAATCAATTTTTTTCAATTCCATTTAAAATAAAAAATGTACTATTTCCAAATCAAATACTACCTTTCTAGTCAAGATGGACAAGAAGTAGTATCAGGTAGCAGTAGCATCTTAGCAGCATAATGGAAGGCAGAAAAGGATGGTTTTCCTTAATACTTTTAAAGATCATGTCTCAGATAATTACTCACATACAGGTTTCAGGCTTATTTATTACTCCAACATTTTTTCCCCAACAGCACTTATGGTAAAACCAGGATTCACTGAAAATTTAAAACACTAAAACACAGTTATACAGATGACATATTAAGTATCAAAGAAGGGTTAGCTCTTTCCTGATAGATATGCAAGGCAATATGGCATACCATCTTTAGTGTTCAGACCCATGGGAAAGTGACAGAAGGGACACCCTGGTACAGCACTAAGCACAGAGCAGGGAGGAGGAACATTGCTGGTGGGATGTTTCAAGGTTGTCAGGTTCACATACCTACTCTGCCACTGTTCTTTCATTAGAAAATGCAGACCAACAGTGTTTTGCTTCCTTACCCAACTTAAAGGGGTATTAGAAGCACTGGCTGGTTCCAGTGAAAGTCTGAGCATGAAAGTCACTAGAAACATGTTCAGTGTCACTGGATGAAAATTGCCAGACCAGGTCCCAGCCTCCTTATGCTTTTTGGCTGTCCACTGGCATGTGGGTCCATGAAATGGTTCCAAGAGTCCAGGTTGACAAATGGGTGACATGAAGTGTCCCAAAAGTCACAGAAACACAGGGGTTCAAGCAAACAATCTTAGTTTCTGGCTTTTCCTTACTTTCCCCTGTTTTCTCTCTATAGGCAGAGGGAGAACCTTGATGTCCCCAGGTTCACAGCTTATTTACATGACTCTACCAAAAGTACTCCATTCCCTCCCCATTACCTTCTCCCTGTCCCTGGAACTCCACTTCTGCCAGAAGTGCCCAGACGCTCTCTGCCTAATGAGAGAAAGGCAGACAAATACACCAGAGGCCAGAGCTGACAGTAACTAGAGTATAGGAGAAACATGCAAACCTAAAGGACCAGTAAAGGTACCTCATCTTAGTCTTAGGGAAACCAAAATGTTTACCAAAACCAGAGGACAGGATTCCTCCTCAATAACAACATCACCCCTTATTAATTTTTAAGTTTTTAAAAGAAACTTTAAGTAGAAAATGGATATAAGAAGGATAACAGTTCTTAACTACTATATATATGTAGATATGTAGATCTAGATGTAACTATAAACTGACCAGAGCAAACTACTCCCCCAGGACCAAAAAGAACAGCCCCCAAAACTGTAAGTTCCTCCTAGTACAATTATATTTATGGACAGTGTCAGTGTCACACCTCGGCTGGCTGTGAGGTGAATTCTCAGTCTTTTCCCAGCAAGGCAGAGACAAGGGAGTGTGTGATTCACGTGGTGCAGGATGGAGCCTTTTCAGTGGGGGGGGAGAGAGCAGACTCTCTCTCTCCTTGTCCTCTGTTTGTGCAGGTGATGGTCGCAGTCTGGTGAAGAGCAGTGGTCACAGTCCTGTCGAGGTTCTGGTCCTCCTCTGGATCCAATGAGTGGTCCCCCAAGACCCAGAACCCCCAAGATTATTTCTCTTCAGGTCCAGGTGGGACCACCCAGTACCTCCTTCAGGGTGGGGAATTACACAATGAGTGATCTCACTCTGTGAGTCACAGGGTATTTGGAATCATTGATGGCCCATTAACAGATGTGACACTTCAGGCTGGGTGTGAAGGTGCAAACAACTTCCCGGAAAGGATTTATCATAGCTCCTGTCTCACAGGTGTCTTTAACACCCAGCTTGTAGCCTGAGGGGTCGGGTGTGCCCTGGGCAGCTGCTGCAAATGGTCTGTTGTTAACAGTTCATGGGAAATGAATAGAGGGTGTAGAATATACAGCTTTGGTCAACCCCACACAGTGACAAACTGGTTCCATCTGCTGAACTAGGACATTCTTGAACTTCAAGGAGCCACAAACCCAGTTTCAGATCTCAGCCCCTGTGGAGTTCATGTTGTAGGACTACAGGGATATATCCATACTGTGCTGTGAGGTGCAGCATACTGATGCCCCAGCTGGTCCTAAGCAAGTTCAGCTTGATGCTACCTTGTAATACCTTCCCAGAGATGGATTTGCCACACAGCTCTGGAGAGGATAGTTAGCCTTGATCTCAAATCCTTGATTTGTATTTTTCTTCATTTTTACTTGCATACCAGTCATTAAACACTAGTATCTTCCTGTGGCTTCTCACTGTTGATCCGAAGCAGGTTGTGCTGACAAAAGGATGGTTTTGACAGTTTGAGGACTCCATTTGAATCAATAGTGCAAAGTCAGTATCATCCTCTCTGTGTTTGACAAAGAAAACAAACCTTTCTGATCCCCAAAAGAGCAAGATGACAAAATTAATCACAGAAGAAAAATATCTTTAAAATATACAGATATTTCTCTTATATTTCGAAAATTATATTTCATGAAGACCATCTGTGCACTAACTTTGATATTTCTTGCAAATTTTCCTGTAGAGAAAAAAAATACTTCAGAAATACATGCTATATTTAGCTTTTAAACAATCAGATGACTATTTCAAAACTATGAAAAGTTACATTAGCTCCTTCATATGAAACTGATATTAAATAGGATTATGTATATCCTGTTGCTTTTCTCTTTTTCCCCCCTTGCATTCTATTTGTTATCCAGAAAGTTTTTAAAAAGGTAATAAGGAAGTACTTTACAATTTCCACACAAATTGTTTTCCACATTATGACAAAAGTTTTGGTTTATTTGAGGAATCAGATAGAATACATTTCACCTGAAGACAACCCCAAAAACTGAGGCAGCTGCACTAGGTAGAAACCCAGGGAAAGGTTAAAATTCCCAAGTAAATAAAATTAGTTTTTGTTGCCATTCATTGTTCCTTTCCTTTTTGTTTCGTCTTGTCTTCAGTCGTAGGGCTGTTGCATCAGGAATTGATTTTATTTTATCCTAAGGTAAATAGTTCTTGCTTATTTAATACAAATGGAACAAGTGTGAATGATACATAAAAACTCCGAACTCTTTTATTTCTGTAGAGAACATGAAACCTTAGGAAACAGTAAATACTAAAGCAAACTGTTCTGCAGTGATAGCTGTAATCATGGTTGTACTCCATGACAAGGTATTGAAATGAAGTTCCTTTTGAATACTTCTGTGCACTATGCCACTGGCATTAGTGCTGTGCTGTTGAATCAGACCTATAGATAAAATAAATTCTGGTGATGAGTGCTAAAGCAATGATTCATTGCCTTTCCTTTGATTCTATGTGCTATTTAAAAAATTCTGCCTTGTTAGTGAAAACTAACTCTGTATCTTTTTTTTGCCATTTTCATTCAATACACTCGATAAGCAAAGGGCAAATATTCTGGAGAGTCCTCATTTCAGACTCTTGGTTCATGGTGGTTGCAAACAAGTGCTGTTGTGAACTACTTTTCCTGGACAATCAGACAGGAGTGAGAGAATGACACCCTTTGAGACTGGTCTCCCTAAATACAGAGGAAACAAATCTCACTGGTCTTCTCTAATTTTTCTGTTTGAGACCTGCAGATACCAAAAACGTGCAAGACCAAACTGTGGCTTAGTAAATGGAGAAAAAATATTGCATGTGCTTGCACTAGTCACCGGGGCATGATGGGGGAAGGCGTTTTCTCAAGTTGCCTGTTGCAGCGAAGGAGGATTGAGGCGGGGAGCGGGAAAAGGACACAGCTGCCCACAGGAACGCGTCTCCTGGTTTGCTAACCTAAACTTCAGTTTTGCAAAGGACTAGCACGCTATCTACCACGGCACAGAAACGCTCCAGTGCACCTTTTAACTCAAGGGCAGCACTTGGCAAACTTTATTTCATTCCTTCCCACTGGCAGACGGCAAAAGCAGCCGGACAGTGAGAAGGGTGCGGAGACAGTGCGGGGCCGCCGCGGGCAGGCGGGTTTCCTGCGTCTCCGGACGCCTCCTGCGCCTCAGGGGGCACGGGGAGCTTCCCATGGGACGGAAGCATCCCTGTCAGCCTCCTGACTCGCCCTCGCTTTGGCCCCCGAGGAGGGGGAAAGCCCGGCGGCAGCGCAGAGCCGTCTCATCGCGGGGCGAGGGCCCCCTCTGCTGCCTTTCTCGAGGAAATGAGATTCCAGGGAAAACAGTGCTCCTGCACGAGACTGTCGGCGTTGTTTTAGATGGATTCTAAAGCCTCACGTCTCACCTGCCGCAGGAATGCCGGAAGGAAGGTTTGGCATTTCTTCCTTCCAGCGTGAGAGGGAAGAAAGAGGTGATTAGGTCACTTCACAGCGTATTTTCGCCACTTGTGTCCGCAGCTACTTGGCCGTGTCCCTGTCTGGTGCTCTGTCACATGAGGTAACTGGGTATTTTTCTGTTAAGAATGCCTGAATGGAAAAGCATGGGCACTCTTCACGTGTAAGCAGTCCCTTATCTCAGCTATGAAAAAGTGGGCAGATTTACAGTCCTTATTTATGATGTTAGCAGCAAGCCAATATACCATGCAATCAATACACAATCAATTTTCATAATGGAGTCAGACAGAAGGGCAGAAATCAGCAGTCATCTTCCCAGTCCTACAGTGACAAATGATTGTGTGGCAGTTCTGCTTATGAAACACTCCTGGTGGATCATGTAAAGGATCAGGTCACTTTATCCACCGGCAGGGGCACTGATCTTACTACAGTAAAGCGATTCTGGGCAGGTCTGTCTCAACTGTTGTGATTGCAGCTGTATTTACTCAGTGAGTATCACAGTTTCTTGTTGAACCTCCTTGCTTTTTTACTGTCCTTTGACAAGCTTATCTTGTTCCAGTCTCTGCCTGGGTGTCTCAGTGCTCATGGCTGCAGTCAAGGAACCCACAGAGAAACCATGTAAGAGTTCAGATAAAATCAAACCAAGCATTAGAAATGCATCCACTTCTCACTTTTACTCTTTGATCTGTCAGCCTGATTGGCAGCTGCAGACAGCCCCTGCTGTAGGAAAGGACTGAGCTCAGAGTGTGACAGAAATCAGAAGTTCATAATTCAAAATAACAAAAGAGCAAAAGCACAGTGAATCCAAACTCAGATAAAGTAAAAATCATCACTTTGCAGAACACCCTCATATTTCTATCTCCTAGGGTCTACTCGAGGTGTTCTCTGGGTTTTTTCTAAATGTTTCATTTAAGTTTGATGCATTCATACAACTACAGCAAGTGTAACTGAAGTAACAGCTTCATCTCACTAAAGATAAAACAAACGGGCTTATGAAGGCTTGCAGTCAGTGCACAAGCAGTGGCAGAGCTGAGGAGCTGTTGTGAGAGAAGTCACCACTATTCCTGTGTCTATTTTAGGAAGCAATGAAAGAGAAAAGGTGTTTTAGATTGCATCAGCTGTAGTAAATGCTTGGGTTGCCATGGGCTAACGTAAAAAAAAAGCCTTATGAACACCAAGCTGATTCCTCTATAACTGATTCTTCTAGCTTGCAGAATAAATCAAACCAGGATACCACCTTTTCCTCTACCTGACTAAAAGGCTGCCACACTGCCAGAGAGAGAAATAGTCTTTTCCAAAACATGGGGGTTTTTTTCTGTCATGGGCAATAAAATCAGTCTGCTTCTACTGAAATATTTTGTGCTTGTCATTTTGTAAAAGGTTTGGTTCTGTGTTTTAAAGTGCTCTGATAAAGGTGGTATATTTGGGTGTCATTAGTCTCTAAAAAGACTGAAGGCAGAAAAGCAAGTGCATCTCCAGCAGAGGCCAGTGCATATTTCAAAATAAAACATGCCAAATGCTGTTGCAGAGACCTGTATAGGCACTTTTCTAGAAGTACTCTCAGTACTCCCTTGTACCAGCCATAGGTATTCACATGTGGTACCACCATTTAGTGCCTTGTTCATCATTTCACAGTCCTCTCTGCCAATTTCTTTCTTTTCCTGCAGTTCTGCTTCACGCTTTCTTTTCTGACATAAAGTTTTGT
>JAWWEV010000095.1:18147018-18172122 GCA_035583235.1 Hafferia zeledoni
TGTATTTGTCCGTGCACAAATAGAACCAGGATTGTAAAAATATTCTGCTTGGCAGCCAGGCTTGGCAGTTCCAATCAATTAGGACCATAAGTCATGATGGGATGGAGAAGGCAGGCCAGGCGCAGGCTGTATAAATGTTCTCATGGCCTAAAAATTCTCTTGGCAACTCCAGCTCCAAGCAATTCAGTCTGCTTAAATTACTGTGTTTTTCAATGTGCCTGTGCTGGTTTAGTGTGCTTTGTCTCATAGTTCTGGGGTAAGTGGTACTTCAAGAATTGCTTCTGTGATGGTGACAAAGCATGTTCTTACCTTGGGTCCCGAGGGTGAGCAGCAGAGATAAGGGAGGTGGTTGACATGTCTTTGGTGAGCAGTTCCTGTGGACGTGTATGGGCAGTCTGAAGCATATGATAGGCAAGGAGATGCAGAAGTGCCCAAGTTTCTGGACATCTTTCTGTGGTTATGGTCAGTTTTCACAAATATGATGAACGTGGCACTTCTAGCGCAGCTTCACCTGCAACCTGTTCAGCTTCTATAGTGAAGTCCCTCCCAGACAAGTCATGGAGAAAAGCCCCATTGGATACACAAGAGAAGAAAGAAACAGGGGTGGCAGTCCAGCCAACAGCTAACTCTTCCTCTCTGACTACTCACTGAACAATTCTTAGCACTGATTTTAGGGGAGTGTAGTGCAAGGCATGGTAAATTAATATTAACTGTTCCTCAGAATGGTGCTGACATCTACCACACAATAATAATAATTTAGCTACATATTTACTTACATGCCTTCTACATATTCAGCCACAGGGATAAAAGGTGTTTCCAACAGCTACCTCTCTGTCCACAGCTGGGTACACGCATTGCAACACTGTGCTCTGTTAGTTCATCTCAGCTGTCACGCAGAGCACAGGGAGAAGCCAGGACCAAAAATAACTACATTACCTCTGCAGTTATGGATTCTGTTGTTTCACTTGGCAGCAGATGCATCTTGAGAAACATAGGTTCAACTTTTCCCATGTGGGCTGTCTGACCTAATACCAGCTCTAGCTGGGTACAGCAGAGTGTAGTAGTGATTAAGACAAGCACAGAAGAACACAAACTCATCAGCTGGCTCATCACAGATTTTAGTTTTGAATTTAACATGGTCTGTGGTCAATGAGGAAGAAAAATCATTCTTTGTCCCAGTTCTATCTGTACTGCAGTCAGGGGGTACCTTTGTGCAGCAGTGATTGTATACACAGAGCCATGTGTGCTATTTACATGTGGTAATAGCTCTTTCTTTCTATCAGATGATAAAATATTAGTTTTGGAAAACCATTCTGCTGGAAATGGTGCTCTGGTTTCAGCAGCAATCTTACTTTGCTGGATTGATGGTTCAGACGTTGTTCTTGTGGGCAGTTTAGTCTCAAGTTACAAGAACAGCCAGACATGACTGCATCCCAATCTTCTCTGCTCCCTTTCTCAATCTGGTAATTTCAGGCAGCCGTTCTCTAGTTCTAAATACAGTTCCTAGAGTTTACATGTCCAAAAAACCCCAAAATTATAATCACTAGATCCAGACAACAGATTCAGGTAATCTCTCAGATTATCCTAAATGGAAGTTAACCTCTTGGTTGGTTGCAGGCTACCTTACAACCATCTCCTCTTAAAATTCCTAAGAGAGTTATTCACTGTATTGAGGTATTTTCCCAGTTTTGCTTCTTGCCCAGTAAAATTATGCTTGAAATGAACATTTGTTGTTTTAACTCTGGCAGTGTAAGACCTGTTTGACCTCTCTTACTTTTTTTTCTGTCAAGGAAGTTTATTTTGTGTCCCCTCTGCTGTCCTCTACTTTTAGTCCCTGCACTATGAGTATTCATGTGCTAGTTTAAGCCCTGCTTAAACTTTACTAATCCCTAGATTGCTTACTTGCCTGACAAATATACAGGTCTCATTTACCTTTTATAGTAACCAAAACTGAAATTATTGATTATCTGTTTCCTTCAGGACATGGCGTTAAACTGCTTCACTTCCAAACCAGAGAAACAGCACACAGTAGAAAATCCCCCTGAAAATGTAAAAAGGTCAGTGGTGCATATGATGACATGAGTGCTTATGAAGCCACATAATTCATCATTTGTTGCTACAGAACTTTTTCCTAGGGGGATTAACATTTGCCAATAAATATACCATATGCTGTATTCTATATGGAGATTTTTTTAAGCTACCTTACTAAGTCATTAAGGATCTCCCATGACAACTATGACTAAAAAGGGCCAAACCCACCAGGGTTCCCTGGACCAGTGAAGCATGTAGGCTAAAGGATGAAGTCATGTCTCATTCGTGTACCAATTCTTCAGTGAGACGTTTACAATTAAATAGTTTGGTTGTGACTTTTCTTTTAGGGAGAACTATTACTCCTCTGTGAGGATGTGGACTTAACCCTTCCTTCTCTCCAGAAGAAGAAAGGAAAAAGAACACAAATGAAAGGAAAGTAGAATTTCAGCAGCTATTTGTGGCTGTGAGGTTTAGATTCCAACAAAAACTGTGGATATCGAAGAAAGGTTATTAGTAGTTTCCCTTTACTATCTAATTATAACTTTTTAAGTCAAAGGACCAAATATAAGGAATAAAACTAGTTTTCTGAAGTTTGACTCTCATAGGAAGGGCTTGTGTGTTTCACCTTCATGCTGTCATAGTCCTTCCTTAGCAAAGTTGCCTGAAACTGCAGGAAGAGAAAATGGGCTTTCCAGCAACTGCAGCAGGAAGCTCTGTGAGGCAGACACAGGCATGAGCTCACTTACGGACTGTAGCTTCCTGTACCAACCAAATGAGAAAAATCTTTTTGCAGATGGTGAGAAAGCATCAAATTGCTTCTTTGGATCTCAACTATCTTCCTGACTCTCAGGCCAAAATAGTTAATATTTCCGCTGCCTCCCATCAGCCTCCCCTGTGTTACACTCTGCCAGCAAATGAAACAATGGCTTTTTAAAACACACAGCCTGGTTTTGTGCATGTTCAGACTCAAGTACTCACACAAACTGTGTTTGCTTTTGATATAAAAACACTATATATACACACCCAAGACTGCATGTGCTGAACTAAAACCTAAATCCCATCACTGGAGCCAAATTCTTTGAAGAACTCAGAATGACTTAGGGCATATCTGCAGCATGTGAACAACTCTGAGGATCTCTGGAGAGGAAAGACATTACTTAATTGTAAACACCGGGAAAAATTCCCAGTACAGCTGAAAATTAATGACAAAAATTCCCAAGGAAATTCATTAGACAGAATATTTGGCTTGTGTGACATAGTACAGATGGCTAATTTTTATCATGATGGATACACTGTATATGATTAAACAAAGAAGAAAAAGACATGATGAAATAAAAACAATAGTAGTGTGTATTTTCTAAAGTGATCTTAAAATGGGTCCTCAAAATATATACAATGTTAGGGTTTTGCCTTCTTGAAAAACTTTTTGCCCTGTTTTAAGTTTCTGTTTGCACTAACAGGGAGATTTTGTGAAGCAAACCATGCTACTTCCAGTTCAGGTAATATTCAAGTGAATGTGCATCCTGTCTGTAGAAATATATATGGCTTTTTTTCTTTACCCATTGTTCAGAATTCATGTGAGAACTAGCATAAAATTAGTAAATCTGATAGAAAACAGAATAAGAAAAGTATGTGTCTGCTTATAAGTTTAAAGTTATTCTTAAATGTTAAAAACTCGCAGTAAAGCCAAACTCAAGCAATTGACAACCAGGTAATCCTTTTGACCTGACCAGTCCAAGAATGGCATTATTTCGGTACTAGAAAAGAAATCGTTCATAGAACTGGCATATGGGACACTTTTTCCGCACTAAATTTAAAACAGTTGCAATAGCCAAAATGAACCAAGGCCAGAGCCATATATGAAGGTGCTATTTTGAACAGAACAAAATGAGCTATCTGATTAACAGGAATTTTTTTTCCTTGCCATGTTGTGGGAGCTGCTTTGTCTCTCTGTCTTCTCCACTATACTTTACATAATTTTTCATGTCACTATGTTTGAGTACATAAAAACTGTGTGTACCTGGTAACTTGAAATGAGTGCTGTGTAAGTGATCCATTCCTCCTGCAACTGGGTGGTGCAGAGAAGAAATGATAGATTTTCTGTGTGTGTTTTGGAATACAGAGTACTTGAGAGTCCATATTATCCTGACCATTACAGAATGATTCTGCTCCAAGACATGTCAGGGAAATGACACTGAATGGGCTTTCAGGGAAAAACTGTCTGACAGCCTGACTACTTGCAAATCATTAAGTTGCCAGTTTTTCCTTTCCTATCAATAAAGTAAGATAGAAACCAGAACGAAGTCATTTAGCCAGATAGGCAGTTAGCAAATGCAAGTTCTTGAGAGCAGAGGATGTTGATTAGCTGTGGGACTTGTGAGAAGCCATCTCGTCCAGGTAATTATGAGGCCTCTGAGACCTGCAGGTCTATTGCCTAGAGCAGTACCAACATTTTTGGCTGCTACATTTTTTTTTCCAGCAGTTATTGCTACAGCCACAGTAGACTTCTAAATCATTATTTTGGCTGATGCAACAGTAAAGGCTTGAGTTCATCATCCACAGGCTGATCTCACTGCTCTGCAGGTGTCAGGCCCTGGCGCCCAGGCAGAGATGATCTTTGCTCTCTTTTCAGCCGTGTTGTAACACAGGTTAATTATAAGCACTGTGGTTATAAAAGAAGAGAATGTACTTTTCCTTCCAGTATTCTATCCACCAAAATTTACACCATCATTAAGAAGTTTTGAAATAATTAAATATCCTTGTAGACACGCCCTTTTAAACAACAGCAGGTTCCCTCTGGCTTGAGAACGGGGTGTCAACACCCTTTTAGTTCTCTCTCAAAAAGGCTGCATCCCAAAAGGCACATACACATGTACTTCCGTGCTGATTTGGTCAACCCATTTGTGTTTCTGCATTTCATTAACTTAAAATAAAAATAAAAAGAAATAAAAAAAGATTGCTAGTGAGTCTGTCTTTACTCTGGAATATTTTGTCCTCTGCTAGTATGAGGTTACTCATGTCTCTCCCATCATATGCATGTCCACTCTAATGAAAAGCAAAGACCAAAGCAGTGAAGTCTCATTATTATGCACATTTGTCACTGTTTTGGAAACTTGGATAGTCTGGTGCTGCCTTTACCCTGAGCACTACTTGCCACTTTCAGCACTCTCCAGGAATGTTACACGCTCTGTCTCCCTCTGGTGATCAGCAAGGCCACACGGCAGCAAGTGTGCCCATGTGCCATGATTTGTCTGTCACAGCTTTCCTCTGTCACTTGCTTTCTATATGCAGGGCACTGTTCAATTGCCAGTCAAAATCCAAATGATTGTATGCAAACACTATCTACATTCTCACCCACCCTGCAATACTGCAAACAGTTGGATGAAAACTATTCCGGTAATACTTTAATGCCAGAAGGTAGAGACAACATTAAAGACATATGCTTTAAAACTGTGAGCATGCTGCAGTTAAAGTGGCACAAGAAAAGCATCTGATATACAGACACTAATACTCTGAGGTTAATTGATAATTGTATGACCATACTACTGACTTAGGATTTGCATTTACTGAGTTTCAGATAGAATTTCAATGCACACAGTGTGAACTTATCTTCTAAAAAGTTTGTATGTAAAATTTTTCCAAACTACATTGAAACAAGTTCTGAACATAACATTAGGAAAATTTTGGCCCCTAGAAAGGCTTTTATATGAAATATTTCTTAAATAGCTCCCTGGTGTCTTGCACATCATACTTTCAGTGCTTTGAACTTACCATTATTCTGAATAGGTGGTGTTTACTGACATCTGTTCTGCTACATAAATGCATATCAGGAACGCAGAATGCCAGAGAAAACTTAATAGTTTAACAGATAGCTGCCAGGTTATATTTTGTACCTGTGCGACATTTTAAATTTTTCTAACGTATATCTATATTTACATATACATGCAAAAGAATATCTTTCTGTCCATATTCATCCACATATCTAGAGGACAGGGGTAGAAGTGAAAAATCAGTCTCTCTTAGAAATCCATTTCTCCTGTTTCTGGAACCTCTACTCTCTTTACTTTCAGAATAAATTCATTCTGTTCCACTACTTCACTTAACAGTCCTAAAGATGGTGACTTCCAACAGCTTCAAAAGGTGCAGTTACAGGAGAAGCATGAAGTGGCCTCTTGACTGCCAAGCACTTCTCTGAGACAAGTAATGGAAATCTCCAAGTGGCTGAGCTGCTTTGGTTTTAATCAATACCAAACTCTCTTCCCCTTAGTCTCTGCTGGATATGGTCTGGTCCTTGCTTTAAAAGGTGTTCAGAATGGGTAATAGACATGTTAAACAAAGAGGCTCTGGTCTAAAAATTTTATGTTGAAGTACAAATATCTCCTGTCTTTTTACTGAGAAAGGCTGGAAAGAGATGAATAACAGCTCCCTAAAGATACCTACTATTTGTCATGTGGCAAATTTCTTTATCCGAGGAAACCAGAAATTCCAAAAGAGCGAGTTCACTACTTTTCCAATAGTGGACTTTCATAAATGAAACCGCAAAATAAATTGGAACATAGAGACACATTTAATGCCCAGATGAATATTTTTTTTCTATTTAACACTGCCTAATGAAATATGTGCCTATTTTATGTTTGTTGTAAAAGTATAATAAAAAAGTAAATTTGGAGAATGTCTAGGGTTTGTTTTTTAACTGCTACAGCATAAAAAAAAGGATTTTTTCTCTGTTTCTTTTACTGTGGACTCTGTTTCAGCATTTGCTTAGCTTGTTCCAATTAAGATAGCAAAAGCTTTCAGTGTAGATAGCTACAATGGGATTTCTTTGTGAGTTGTCTTTGTTCATAATTTCTTTTAATGCTTTGAAGTACACTTTTAAAGCACTTACCTTCAGCACCACCAGGTTTGTGAAAACACAGCACAATTCTACTGAAAACAGTAAAAAATTATCTCCAGTGTTAACACCGGATGTCTCTGGATGGCAATTTTCCACGAGAATTATAGTTGTTCATGAATATGATTGACTGTTTTCTAACTACGTCATAAGATAGAGGGAAAACAGCTTCAGAAAAGCCACTTAGGAGAATAAGCCCAGGAACATGTCAGACAAACAAGGTCAGGACAATGAGACATCCAAGTGACTTTCAGGCAAGAACAGTGAGCATTTTATGAACAGTCAGGATTTTATGAAGTCAAAGTACGATTGTGATCTGCAACATCATCTGTAAGGAGTACTCAAAGGGTTTTGAACTGTCTCAGAAAGCAGTGCACACAAACGCAGATATCTTGGCTGTGGATTTGAGATATAAATCTTTGTGCCCTTTGGCTCAACCCTTTCTCACTGGAAAGGCAAAGGTAATTTCTTGCTGTGTTGCTAAGGGAAGCCACATGTATCCTGTTGATAACCCTAAGATGCTATTTTATGCCTATCTCCAGCAAGGAGAAGGACAGAATCCATGTTTGAGCAACATGGAAGGGAACTGAGTGGTAGGTACAGGACAAGATCACTTCCAGGATTGCCATTCTGCTATTCCACACTTGCTTTGCAAACTTGCTTGGGCATTGGTAGCTTTTCTTCACTAAAACGGGCACCTTTAATTGCTGCTTGAGATCCTTTCTTTGAATTAAAGGTGGACTATTCAATTACTCTCAGTGAGTGATCACAGAACCACAAAATCAGAGAATTTTTAAGGCTGGAAGGGACCACTGGAGGCCACCTAGTCCAACCTCCCTGTTCAAGCAGGGATCCTTGAGCATATTACTCAGGATTGCATCCAGATATCTTTTGAATATATCTGTGGAGGAGACTCCACAACCTCTCTGGGCAGCCTGTTCCTGTGTGCAGTCACCTTCACAGTAAAGATATTCCACATTGTTCTGGTGAAACTTTCTGTGTTCCAGTTTCTCCCTCTTGCTGTTCATCCTATTACTCGGCACCACTGAGAACAGTCTGGCTCCATCCTCCTGACACCATTCCTTCAGATACTTGAAGACATTGATAAGAACCCCTCTCAGTCATCTCATCAGCTCACTCAGCCTTTCCTCATAAGAGAGGAGCTTCAGTCCTTCTCTGTAGCCATTTACTGGCTTGCCCCAGAAGCTCCATGAATCACAGACCATTAAAAATTCATTTCCTGAAAGGGATCTCAGGAGGTCATCTAAGTCCCACTGCCTGCTCCATGGCATTTCTGATGGTTGCTACTGGCATGTCATTTCTGACAGGTTTTTTTTTCACTCACTTGTTCTAAAAATCTTCCTGTTAGGACTCTCTCACAACTTCCCCCTGGCCATAGCTTCCAGTGCTATCATTACCTGTGGAGAGTTTTGTTACACATAACCTCCATCTCCTTTGCTACAGTTCTAGATTCACTGCCTCTTGTTCTACCCATTTACACAGCAACAAGGAGAGGCATTTGTTCACATGCTCCTTTTTAGCTGTGTGCTGGCAGACAGTAACATTATGCATGCAGACTTCAACATCTGCATGCATAAAGACACATAGGCATATGGCCAGGCCACATCACTTCAAGCTGCAAACCCACTGAATTGGTCCCTATACTGCAGTTTTCCCTATATCCATACACCATCTACATATAATTTTGTGTACATGTCTATACAGGAAAGAGGGCAAACTCCTTTAAGGCCTTTTCCCTTCACTTCCAGACCCACATGATTTTATTTTCTCTTCTTGGAGCAGTATTTCTGACTGACAAAAGAGATAAAAAGCTAGCTCTCTGTTCAAGCAGTGTCAGGATTTGTTATCAGTTTTCCAAATATACCCTAAAAAATTATTTTCCTTCCTCCTGTACACTGTTTGCCAGTAAGCATACTGGAAAAACACCTAGCAGTTTGAGTGGGAAAGGAAGTGACTCTGCAAATGTCAGAGTAGCATGTTCTTCAGGAAACAGATGGCTTGGCCATAGCTGACCATATATGTTAGACAAAAGCAGTGCATGTTATAAAATCTGTAGTATCTGGGAAACGGGTGATACATTATTTAATGTGTGCAAGGAGGATGGGTGGATGACACTGCCCATGTAGCACCACTTCAGTTGGAAGAGGTTGTGTGGCATATTAAGAACTTACCTGATTTCTCCTGGCTGAAGTCTCTGATACTTGAGTCAAAGTTACATATTGAGTTGTCAATATAATGAAGAAAAGATGGGCACAAATAGTGTGCAGTAAGTCTAGTGTATGTAAGAAAGTAATACGGTAGTGATACTGTGCAGAGATAGAGCATGAACTGCAGGTTTTCCAGTGCTTGGGCTTTTACATTTGGGGAACTTAAACTCAGCACAGCACAGTATCTGAAAGATGTTTTGGTTGCAGGGCATGCGTTGCATTTCTGCACAATTGTGTACTTACTTGCAACCTCAAAATTCATTTCTAAACAGAGACAGAACATTATACAAAAAGCTAATTATGTAATGGCTATACTTGAGTATGGCGTATGTACAGTTGGAAAGACACTTCTGAATAGAAAATGCAATATAATTTGAGAAATTATTTCTATTACATCATTGAAAACCATTTCATGATAGACAATTAAACCTTGTAGTTTGATGATACAAATGCAGGGACCATATTTTTCACAAATCCTTCTGTTGAATTTTCATCAAATAGGTTTTTAAAAGGCTAAGAAATATTTTGAGGGCACAAGGAGGCGAATTTTGGTCTACAATCAGAAAAAGGTTGTCTTACCATAAGATCCATTCACTAATCCATTAGTTCATACCCAAGATGTGATGTGCTGTCATTTTTAATTTACTCTTGACTGTGCTGCGTGATTCTACTCTGACATAGCTTGTGATGGTAGGTGATGAAACATGCAACAAATCAGCTCTCAAAGAACATGTTTCTGAGACAGCTACCATTTTGCTATAAATAAGTGGATATTGGAATGGTTTTTTTAGCATTTTGCCGTCAATCATATTTTGTTATGCCATTGATCTTATGTCAGCTTGATGCTACAAAAAGGTTTCTGAATGACAGTTTCAGTGAAATGAATATTAGATCTAAATGGTTTGTCTAACTTGTCTCTTTCATCTCCTTCACACATCAACTATGCTGACTATAGTAATTATATTAATTAGTAACTTAGCAAACCAATGTATTTGCCCTCTAATATGGAGACTGAAAGGCAAATAAATGAAATATTGCTAAAATGCTGCTCTACTAATGCAGGACAAATCATAGCCCACCATTCTGCTGATGAAACAAAGCACCATTTTTGCAGTTCTGATGCTGCACCTGTCCATATGCTGCTTATCCGAAATACCAGAAACAAATGAATTGGTCAACCATGAAAAAAACCTGAGGCTCTTAGCAGATGATTTTTATTCTTCAAAAAAGGAGTCAGAGATTACCCAAACATGAGAGTTCACTACTGCTCTCCAGAACCCTGTTTATCACCTTTGGTGCAGAACTGGAGGACAAACAGAGAGGCCTTGTTCTGACATCTTTGGGGGGGTGACAGAACATGAATAGTTATTCTTTGTACCCACAGTGTCCCCAGATACAGTTTTATTAGGATACAAACTGGTTCACTAGTAAATCACTGCTTTTGTTGATCAAAAATTTCCAAGTAGAGGAGGACCTTTTCTGCAAGAGCTGTAATTTTAAGTGCTCCTATTATATATGTGTTGCCATTAAAAGCTGTGGCTAACTGGTATTTTCTGAAGATGTTTGCTGGAAATTCCATGACTGCCTCTTCTGTCTCTGAGAAATGCTTATTCTTTACTGACAGAAGCCTGACTTAGACTCATGACAGAAGGGATATGCCTGGAGGATTATAAACTAAGCAGAAAGAGTTACGGCACCTGGATTCTCTAGCTGCTAAGGATACAAATATGCAGAGAACACTTGATTCAGCCAGCTGAGGATCATAGAATCACCATTTCTCTAACAGGCATGACATCAGAGTGTACCAGGTGCACCCTTTGGGGCCCTAGGTAGAAAAGAAACTACAAATTAGGAACAATAAAAGCAGCAGTTTATACATGATCTCCCTTTAAAGGTTCCAGACACTACTTTTCATGCTTACATCTAGTGTGCCTATCTTCTGCACTTGCGAGTCCTGAAACAGCTTTCTGCCACACTGTGCTCAGGAGCCATGGATATCTTTAACCATAGATCCAAAACATCTTCTGGTTTCCCAATCTTATCTCATGTAGCAATCTCTATTGCCCTAGGATACTTGTATGATGTGATTCTCCATGTGCTGTAAGAGAATATAGTCTAGAAATTGCTACATTACAGAGTGTAGGCAACTTTTAAATCCTGTCTCCAGAGTAGGCAGTTTCTTTCTTCTAGGACTTGACATAGTTACATCCTAGTCTGTTTCAAATCCTTTCACTGAAATTGTTTTCCCCTGCTTCAGCCAGATACTACAGACAGCTGTGGCAGACCTTATGCATCTCCAGTCCACCAGGATCACTCAGCACAGCTTGCTGCTTCTGCCATTCACATGACCAAAGCCAACTCTCTACAAAATGCAAATTGCCAGTTTGTTTTAAGCCCATCTAGCAGACACAGAATCTCTCCTTTTTACCTCTCTTTCAGCACTCTGGAAATTGCTGCACATATGTCTCTTCTCATTTTGCATTAAGATTTTTCATATGCACAGGGACGACAGGAGGCCCAGCTAGAGGTATTGCTTTTCCTGGCTTTTCCTGGAGGTTTGGTTGTTTCTTTAAACAACACAGCTCAGGTCAGCTAGAGTGCTAGGTTTATCGTGTTAGTGCAAAAATCAGAGTGTTGCCAAGTGACAGATAAGAAGTGTGGAATGAACTTCTGAATTTCATTTCTCTAAGTACATGTTTTTACATGTTTCTGTTTGAATGGGTTGGGGTTTTTTGTTTTATTGGGGTTTGGTTTGGTTTTTTGTATGCCTCTGTGTGTGGATGCATGTGTAGGGTGGGGGTTTGGTTTCGAGTTTTCCTGATGTCTCAATTGGCCCCATTTTATCCAGTAGTACTGTGCTTAACCAAAGCCTGCAAATAGGGTGCCTGGAGCATTCAATCACCTTGGTCCAAAAGCTCTGTGGCCAAATGTGACATCAGCTCTGAAGACTGACACAAAGACAGATACTCATCTCACTTAATTAAAGGCATCCAATACGATAAGTCTTCCAAGAGCTTACTATCTCACTTCCCTGTAGTAAGTAGGAAGGGATTAGCCAGTACGCCTGGTAAATGAGCTATCTCTAATAGCTACAATGAATCACATTCAGGAAGCTTCTCCCTCCTCACTGACCAGAAATGAAGTCCAATGGCTAAAATAGATACAGCAAAAAAATAGGCATGAGAAACAGCACAGAAAGAAACTCCGCTGTATTTAATAAAAATCCTCACATGCCCACATATTTTAGTTACTAGTTCTGCAATTGCAGGAATTTAGTTTTCATAATATAATAATTTTTATATCCCTGCTCACTGCAGGGAGTTTGGAACTCAATGATCTTTAAAGGTCCCTTTCAATGGAAATCACTTTAAGATTCTATGAACTGTCTTTTTGACAAATAAAAAAATTTCCTGCACTTCGACTTCCCTATACGCTACTAGAAGAGTCAGTAAAATAAATCCCCATGTATTTAGATCTTTCTCAGCAAATCGTAGCAGTCTTCAAGTGGAAATAAATCAGTATAATCAAAATAAAGCAGACATATACAAATATATTTGATATAGATAAATGTAACAAGTAAAGATTGCCTAGTAGTCTGCTTTGGATGTTGTGCTGTATGAAATATTTGAAGGATTTGAAGGATAGTTTTTTACCAGAAACGAAATGAATTCATTAATTTTCTCTAAAAAGTTCAAAGAATATTCAATAACAGGATCATGACAACTTTGAGAGAATGTGGACTAGAGTGTCAGCAGATTATTCAGTGATGTGAACACAGCAGAGCACATTGCTAGTGTTTGGCAAGTCACAGTACTTGGTAACTTAAAATTGCATTTATACTTTCTTTTTATTTCTACATATTTTAAAGCTGATAAAAGAACACTAAACATTAAAGCAATTCTTGATTCAGTTGACTGAACTGTCATCTGGGTACGGACATTGTCTAATTATCAGATGAACATGAAGGAGAACAATAAAAAACTTACAGCTCAAAAGAGAAAATGAATATGAGAAGTTAACTGCACTCATTGTGTCCTATTAACACCATTTTTATTTCCTTTTTACAAAAATTAGAAATAACAACAGACAAAACATATTAAAAAAAAAAAAAATCAATGCTTTTGCCTTGGTCTCACTGAAGAGCTGCGCAGGCAGAGTCCTGGCTGAAACTTTGACAGTACATGCCATTGACAAAGGGAAATAAAAGTATATGACAATATATCCATGCAAGACACAAAGTACAAAATGTGTTCTGTGGCCCAAAAAATATTTTGGAGGTTGCCTGTGTCATAACAATTTTCAAATTGTTGCTTTTGATCACCCATGCCTTTACACAGCACAGCTTACAAACAAGTTACATATACACATATATCATAAAAAAGATTTGTATATGGTCTAATTGCTACAAATTAAGGCATCCTAACAGCTGCTGTTTTGCTGGTGAGGGGTATGTCATATTAGTATTTCAAAAGGCTATATTTCAGGTATTTCAAATGAAGTAAGACATCATGATGTGGTTTAGAGGAAGAATTCCTGCAGCTCTGGCTCTTCAGTATGCTTTTGATTGACAGATTTCTGGCTTTTCCAGTTGATGTCATCAAGCCTGGAGAAAAAAAGAAGACAATTACTCATGGTAACACTAACAATATAGAGGGATTTGCATGGTAGTTATTTACTGTTCTCTTCAATTTGCAGGTACTGAAGTCTGAACTAATCTTTCAATCTGAGCTTATTTTTCTAGACATGTACAACACAAAATATTTTTAATACTGTGTATTATTACTGAGTTGCAGCTTTCATTCTGAAATCAAACCTAGAAGCCAATGGGATGATGAGGACCTCTTTAAGTCATGGCATTAATTAGCATGCTGTTGTAATGTTCTGGTAATAATGCACGAACATCAAAAAATTCCTTGTCCTTTAGTGAAAAGTATCACAGTGCTGAAAGATCCACATTAGATATATCCTACTGGTTTCTGTAATGGAATCATCTTGTCTCCATTAATAATCATCAGAGAGAAATTAACACTTGTAGAAGATGATTCATGGTATTTATTCTATGTGTCTGCTTTAAGTAGAAAATAGAGGCAAAGACCATAGAAAAAATGGCAAGCAGTGATCATCTTTCTCACATGGAGCCTATATCTGTTTTAATATTGTAATTTAGGTAACGACTCAATTCAGGTTATCAAGATTTTATTAGAGATACAGTTAAGGGTAATTTCTCTATAGTGTATTTCCATTTCCCCACTAGGTAAACTTAAATTAAAAAAAAAAAAATCGATCTATTGCATGTGAGATTTGAATGATAGCTTGCCAATTAAGGTGAAAAAAATTATTCACTACATATTTGTAACACTCATTTTCTTCACTTCCTTTGATACGTCCTTGGTCTGAATTCACAGTATGTTCCCACTCCCTTCAATTAACCGTCTAATTGATTGTTGACTAAGCATCCAGTCTATAGCAACCTTCAAACCAGTTACAAATCTCACTTTTAGTTATACTACTGAGCAGCCACACTCACACAATACAATCATGACTACCTGGCTTGCTGCTGCAAAGGACAGATGCTAGAGTGAAGGCAAAGGTATACATATTTGTGAGCCTGATTATTGTAACCCAGAATAGCTTTATTTCAGTCTGCAATCATTCATCATAAAGAACCAAATATTCCCAAGGATAGGGACTGTTATCACATACCCAAAGCAAGAGCAAAAGACAGAATTGAGCCAGGGGAGACAGACTTTGTAGGAATGAGTTTGAGCTAAAAAAGGAGCATTTAACTTTTTGCCATATCTACTTTTTGGCACTTAACAAGCATAGCTGTTATCAACAGTATGTTTAGTGTTAACCATGTAGCTTTATTAAAGGCTGCTTTCTAAGGCTAAGGTAATTAACTACTGCATGAGCTTAAGCTTGCAATGCTGAAAGACCCTGTGAGTCCCCCATGCAGAAGTATACTAGGCACTCCAAAGACCCCATAAAAAATGTTACTGATGCTACTAATTAGTAAGCAAATTCCTAATTAAAATTTTTAACATCTTCTGGTGTCTATATAATCCCAGATATACTAAACATCTCCTCATGCAGCAAGCAGTGATGCAACCTCAAAGCAGTTCACAAAAGAATAAATGTAAATTGTCTGAGACAGGGCTTAAATTACTTTCATTATACTGTATTAGTTTGACTTATTACTCTTTTATTAAACATGCAGATAAGCATGCTTTTTCTGGAGTGCATATTTGAAGTTGTAATTTATCTAGCACTAGGTCTGGCAGTGTGATGTTTATTAGGTTAGATCCACTTACTGTTTTAGAAACATGCCCAGTTTACTCTCTGACGGAACTCTGACAGTGAATTCTGCTGATTGCCCCAATGTATAAAGCAATTTTTGCTGTTGATAGCTGCAGCAAATACAGGGGTTTGTACTGATATGGTGAGTTAGTGCTTACTTTAATGTAATGCAGATCTCAGATGATTTAAAGTATGGGAAAGTGGGAAAAACTACAAGTATTTGCTTGGAGTTGTAATATGCAAAAAACTACCTAATCCTTACAAAAGGGGAAAAATTATCCCAAAGCATCCTGCACATATGAAATTTCCTCCAAGGCTTTAAGAAAAATAGGGTGTATCAAATTTAAATAGGCCACTAAACATTTTAGCACAGTCCTCTACGATTAATCTGTGGCCAACTGGAAAAAACAAACTACGAAGCCTTGATGTACTTGGGTATTTTGAATGAAAAGAAAAAAAAAAAAAACCCTGAATGAAATAAAAAGAAGCTGAAGAAGCTGGAAACTGGTGGGCAGGAATGTCATCTCACTGAAGGCAGATTTCATATAATGACTTCATATTTCAGAAGATGCTAATGAAATCTCCTGTATAAGCATCTACAGTTAAAATGGGTTTGCAACTGTGTCCCAAATATAACTCCCCAATATAAAAATCCACAAAGGTTTAAAACCAAAGATTATATTCTTTTCCTCTTTTCCAGAATTTTTTTTTTTCAAAATAGTTCTGAAATGGTAATTACATAATCTCCCCAGACTGTCCAGGGGCTTCTAGTGCACACAATGGTGATGTTCTAATTTCACAGCTACCCGGCATCATGCAGTGGACTAAAAATAAGCACCTATTTTACCATTCAAAAATCACAACAGATACTAAAAGGCATCAAAAAGGCTGGCTTAGAACCTGTGTCAGCCTTTGTGTCTGTGTTCTGATTTCTGAAAAGCACAATAAAAATTCCATTCCTTTGTGATTTTTGGAAATCTCATGCCACAGATTATGGCACACCATGTGCTTACTTCTGTCCTAATTCGTGGGTACTATTTGTGCCTCCTCAAGCTGTGCCCCTTGTGCACTCTGCTCCTTGTTTCCTACTTTCTGGTTCTCCATGCATCCACAGCCATGAAGGCAGGTTCAGGACATGATGCCTGGTCCAGCAGTACCTGGAGGGATAGCTGGGAGTTCAGGCTTAGCCATCACCCTTCCAGCAGGTGACTCTACATCTCTGCAGTGGAAGCCAGACCTTCCTTGTTCTCACTGTTCCTGGGAAACACCATGTTGTAAGGGATTTCTCACACAAGAGCAGCTCCACACGGAAATGCCAAATTACAACTGGCCACCTCTGGGAGACGGCTCTAACAAAAGGATGAGAGTAAGGGTTTTGTATTTCTCTATGGTCTGGACAGGCAGCTGGATGTTTTGACTGGAGGTTGCCCACTGATGCTCCGTCAAACTGCTGCACAGCATTTTCCTTCTTTGTTTTTTCAAGAGAATGAAACCTCTTGGGAATCTTAGAGTTCTGTTTCTGGTTTCACATATACTGTGCCAACGACTTCGGAACAAAAGTCGCATTTCTATTACGGAAACTGAGTTTTAAAGTATGGGAAGGTCCTGGCAATAGAAAACAAGTGGACAAAAAAAATATATTAGACATTCAGAAAATAGTAGCCTCAAAGTAATTTAGGCTCCTGAACTGCAGAATGACTAACATCAGACTAACTTTAGATCTCAGTTTAACAGAAAAAGAAAAAGGAATTTGTAAGTGTTAAGAATTGTGTTGGCAGGTAATTTTTGGAAAGCATTTGCTTATAAAATAAACATTTTCACGGAATCACAGAATATACTGTGCTGGAAGGGACCCAAAAGGATAAATAGTCCAACTCCTGGCCTTGCACTGGACCATCCTCAAGGGTTACACCATGTGCCCAAGAGCATTGTCCAAATCCTTCTTGAACTCTGTCAGGCTTGATGCTGTGACCTCTTCCCTGTTCCAGTGTCCAGCCTCCCTCTGGTTGAAGAACCTTTATCTAATATCCAACCTAAACCTCCCCTGACATGACTTCAGGCCATTCCCTCAGATCCTGTCAGCACTGAGAAGACATCAGTGCCTGCCCCTCCACTTCTCCTCATGAGGAAGCTGTAACTGCAATGAGGGGAGCCCTCAGCCTTCTCTCCTCCAGGCTGAAAAGACCAAGGGCCCTCAGCCATTCCTCATATGGCCACCCCTCAACGTCCTTCACCATCTCCATTGCTGTCCTTTGGACACTCTCTAATGGCTTAAATGTTCCTAACCCAACATGTCTTCATGGACATTGAGGGACTGATCTCAATCTGCCTGAATAGTCCTGATGGAGCATATCCAAATTAAGGAGTTTGAACATAGGCACAGTTAATCAGACCTTTAAAAAACAAATTTAAGTCCAAAGTTTTAGGGAGAGTAAGAAGAATATGTGAAAACAAAAGAGCACTAGACTCAAAGTACAGCATTCTGCCTCATGTTCTCTGTACTCTATTTAGAGATGAACTGTGGTCTTTTTTTTCTCTTTTCATGAGAGGAAATTTAATTTCCATTTTCATTTGGTTCTTGACTTTTATTCAACAGAGGCAGAATACTCAGCCAAAGTCTGCTATACACCCTGGTGGATTTATCAGTATGAATACTTTCTGTACTTGCTTGGAACTGAAACCTTGTAGCCAGTTCAACGGTGACATCAGCAAAAATGCATCATGAATTTCTGCTTTTCTAGGAATTTAGATTTACATCTATTTCCCTTCCTGTGAACCAATAGATTCCAGTGTTTCAGTTACAAATGTTAGCAAACACATACAATTTGAGAAAACAAAGCTAAACATTACCATACATAAGCACATACCATGCATAGTTACAAAGAAGTTCTTCATTCAATGTGCTAGAGGAAAGACTGGTGTAGCTGAAGTAAAGATCCTAAGGAAGTATAACATATCAGTTAAAGGCATGCACTGCGTTTACCACATGCATAACATGGAAATGTACCAAAACATGCAGTCAGATAGCCATAATAATATTTTAAGAGATTTCTTTCTAAGCCTGAATTTGTTACCTTTTTGAGGTGTGTGCTGTGGTGCTTTGAGTTGGTATGAAAATTTATTCTTTTCACAGTTTTGATGTTGGCAAGAGTGAAATGCAAATATTGGCTTTTCACAAACAAGCATTTTCCAGTGCAAGCATCAAATACTGTCAGAATTATCTCATACAATTCTTCAAATTTCTTAGGAAACTATGAAGACTGCCCATGACCTTGCAATCTATCAGAACATCTTTGAAAAGAGATGAAATTTACCCTATGAAATCTGGACCGCTCATTTGAAAAAAAAGGTCATTGTGTTACAAAAATACTTCTGTATTGAACTGTCTGTTCAACTAGATGGTGTATGTCTTTAAAGACAGAGACTAGTAGTTCATATTATGACTCAGTAAATTTTAAGAAATGCAGTCCCACTTCAATTTAGTCTCCTTTGAATTTTTCGTTTCATTTCTTTTCAGTCTGCTACACACTACTGTTCTAGAAGCACCCACTAACATGAACTGCTCACTGTTTCCCAGTTCTTTCTTTCCACTGTTTCTTTTCCATACTCATTTTGGCTCCTCTTTGCCTAATATTTTTCTGTGTTTTTCTCCCATTACCTTGTCATACTTTTTACAGTATATAATTCACTATCCTCCTCTTCCTATTGGCCAGTTTTAAGCTTTTTTTTCATCTTGAAAATTATTCTTCATGTCTTTCCATCCACCTCTTCCCTCCTAGGCCTGACTTCCACAGAGGATTAAATCACCTACCATTCCCTCTCAACTGTATTTTATCTCCAGATGCTCACACTTCTCTCCACTCCACAAATACACTACAGCCACACTATATCCTACCTCTGTCTCTTTCATTCAATACCTCTTTCTCTTGGAAGATACTTTTGTTCAAAGTATTTTCCCATTTCTTTCAAACAAGAGGGCCAGCCTTTTAACTACAGACACTCCTCTTTCTGCTGGAGTCCCAGGAAGGACACTCTGTTGACTGCAAAGAGGGGATGAACTGGATACAGTACATTTTTCTACAGACCAACCATATGCACTGACACAAGAAGACTATGCTATGAAGGTAAGGTGGACAAATAAGGCTGTAGTTCCCACAGAAGCAGAAAGGGTCATGTCTGCAATTTTTTCTGGTTATATTTCTTATTCTTCTGGCCTCATCAGTCTTGGCTGTAGGACAGGACAGGGCCAGTCCTTCAGTTAATTTCTCCTGAGATATCCCATGGATTCAAGACTGACATTCTCATTATACGTTTTGTCACTCAGTGCAATATCAAACATTACTTCCATGTGAATCATGTTTCTGTGGAAAGCTTTCAACACAGAACATGTGAACCATATGCCCCAAGAAAACACCCTATACACAAGCAATACCTGCCACTCCTAGGAAAAGCCTTGCAAAACTAAAAAGTGAATGGGCTTTCTACAAGTCAAATAAAATTAACTATTTGTGTGCATGCCTTTGCTATGGAAAGGCAAGAAGAAGTCGCCAAACTTATTCATTACTTAAAGAGACTAGAAAAAAAAGGGCCTTCCTTCTTTCAGTGCACTCACTGGTTTGTTTCTTCCTTTTGAGAGAACTGCGGGATTTCCCTTGCTGTCTGTTGTCTTCCTTCCTAATGAGGTAAAAGGCAGTGTTGATGAGGTTTTGATCAGGTTTGCTGTTTGACAGTTGTTGTTATTATTTTGGTTGCCACTCAGTGTCTCCATTATGGACCGAAAGGTTCCAAAAGGCCTTTTCAGCTGATCCCCTACATGCTCCCCAGAGCCGGATGGAGCCCGCATGAGTCCTTTGCTCCGTTCTTTATCCTTTTCCTCATTGAGTTCTGACTCTGCTAGCTCCACCTGCACCACAGGCTCCTCAAAAGTTACACGAAGTTTCAAATTTTGAGACGTTCTGCGCTTTGAAGATGGAGATTTGAGAGCACTCTTAGGGCTTGTGGCAACCTTTTGAGCAGTGGCACTATCCGAGCTGGATGCAGAGTTGTCTCCACAAAACTGGTTCTGAGGTACTGTACCAGCCTGATATGGGGCTTCATTATCCGGATCGCTGCTCTCTGAAGTTGGGGAAGGACTGTGGCCATCCACAGACTTAGAGACCCTGATACCAAAAGGGAAGCGTCGTCCTGCTGCAGAAGTGTGTTTCTTAAGCATTAGGTTCAAACTGTCTGTGCTCTCAACACTCTCCACTATAGGCTGAGGCCTTGGTTTGTCAGTTCTTTTCACAGGGGTATTCTTGTGGTCCTCAGAATTAGCTGAATCTGTATCAGACTCACTGAGAGACCTCTGCATCAGTTGTCTCAGTCGGGCTAACTTCAACTCCCTTTTCTCTGGCAAAATCTTCTTCACATTCTTGGAGGATGCATGAGCATCCTGAAATTCCAAAGTCAGCTTTTCCTGCATACAGACATTTTCAGAGATTTCCTTCCCCAACAACTGGCGCAAGATTTTATCTGAGTCCTCATCCTTTATCTTGGCTCGAGCACGACTAGCAGTTCCCAAGCTGCCAAGAATCTGAATCCCATCTTGCGTGTTCAATTTACTTTTCGGTGGAGACAATTCATCTGCTTCAGATGGTTTCCACTGGGGTTTGCCAGAAGCAGGAGATGATGGCAAGCTTGAAGAAAAAAAAGAGGAAATGCCACAGCAAAATTAATGCACATCTAAACTGTGAAACTGCCATTTCCATTGTATGTGTCTGTCTCAGCTTCTTGTTACTTGTTACTTATCCTCTTCATCACTACTCACATGGAATTTATTACTACAATGCCACAGCAAAAATTACATATAGAAGGATGTAACCCTACTTTCAGTCCTATTAGGAATTGAGTATCTTCACTTTCTCTTGCAAAGAAAACTCCTTAAAACCAAACTTAAGAATTGTTACTTAAACACCAAATACGACTGTGAGGAAAACTCTAGAGAAACTACTGTTTCCTATTTGGGAGAGCTGACATGTTTTAAAAGGAAAAAAAAACCCACAAGGTTAAATGTCTATTATCCACATCACACCATAATACAAAAGTAGCTTATTCTAAGTACTGTGAAAGGATCAGCTCTCCACATAGCAATGATTTCATAAATCTAAACTTCATCTGGTAGTAGTAATAGCCATATAAGACCTCATAAAAAGTCAGGGCCATTTGCATGCAAAACTTTTTCAGATATGAAATACTGAAAAGCAAGAGAAAGGTGACACAAATGTATTTCAATACTATTAAAATAATAAATTCAGTTCAGAACACCAAATCTTTTATAGCAAGGAAACAGCAATTCAAGTAAGCCTGAATTGCAAAGAATGTAAATTACAGAGACCTTTTCCTTCCCTGTGACATATGCTGGAGCTCATAACACTTCACATTCTTATTTTAAACCACTTTTCTTCTAAGCAAGGACAAGATGACAACATTAAGGTTAGAGTGAGGCAGGCAAGCAGCTTACCCTCTGATGAGTCCATAGTTCTTACACTGTAAAAAAATTCACATACTAGCCACTTAATTTTCAACTAATTTTGTGTTTTTTTCTATGGCAAACTGAAATAGACAATGAAGAATATGCATTTATCTATAGTAGACATTCCTACTAAAAGGAGTAGGTTCCCTTAGATCTGCTACTGGCTCCTTGGATGATAATATACACAGTGAGTCCTAAGTGGAAGCAAAAGTAGTAGTCAGACATGAAATAAAATAAAGGCTTGCTCACAACTAAAATTCTGTTGAAACCTACCCTTTTACAGGAATAGTGAATGATGAGAGACCTACTCTCACCTGATCTTATCTGATACTAAAAGTGAAACAGTCCTGGTGCTCTTTGGTACTCAGAGCCAAGACCACTTGGAAAGACTATTCAGCAAAAATCACAGAAACCAAATGAGCTAGAAGACACTGTTTGGTGCCATTGTCCCTGTTGAGCTGGCAGACAGGGAAGACAAAAATTCTTAAGAAAAGGACAAAGCAATTCTTTCCAGTGTGGTTTTCTACTTCAGCAGAAGTTTGGAGTTTAAGCCCTTTTTTCCTAGCTCAAATTCATCTCCAATCCCAATGTCTTTGTTATCTACTATTGTGCATTATTTGCACTTGTCTGAAACAGTGACACATACAATTCAGGGATGTAGAGCACTTTAGAGAAAAAGGATTGAGATTCTGTGATAATCTAAAAAAAGCAGTTCAGAGTTGATGACCCAAAGCTCTGACCATCAATGCCTGCGGAAGCTTTGCGCTGGCTTTATACTTTCACATATATGTAGCTCTCTAACAACTCCGAAACAAGGAGAAGAACCTTGTATGTCTTTCACAGAGAAAAATGGATCAGAAGGTAATGATAAACTGAGTTCTATTTGTATGTGAGTTACTTAATTCCTTTCAAAGTAATCTTCAGATTGCTGGGAGAGAGAAGTTGTGCTTACTTGACTTCCATTAATAACACTGTCAGAGAAACAGTCCTCCACCTTTACTTTCCTCCTCTTTAATGTTTGAAACTTTCTGCAACTCCTGACATGATATGTAAACAGTACATGAAATTTCTAGAGTTTTGACTTTTTATACAAGCTACTGGAGGTAAAAGATTTAATAAGGGCAAGGAGCTTTATTAACCTGAAAGAATGTTTTGTTGGTAACTGGCTTTGTAAGTTACTGCTACAAGTAATGTATAGTGGACCATCATAAGGACAAACATTACAACTTTCCTAGGGGTTTCTAGGATCCTCTGCTGTTCATCTAACTTAAAATATATTCTGCTGTAAAGCTGGGTTTCACTCTGTTGGGAAACAGAGACTATTCAGTTCATACTCAAAAAGTCCAATACTTATCAACATCACACACTGTCCATTTCTAGAAGCTCAGCTTTGAGTCCACGAGGTAAAACCTTCATATTTTCTTTACAGAGTACATCTACTATTTAGGCAGATGACTGATAACTGATATACCATGAAAGTGTACAAATCCAGGCTGAAGTGCAATTCCAGTCACCTTACCTTGGGGATGTGGGCAGTGACTTGCCCTCTGACCGCTGGGCTTCTAAAAGCTGCTGGAGCTGGTTCTGTAACGTCACACGTTCCACTGTCTGTCTGTAAAAAAATGTAAGACTGTTTACCTTAAATTGTAAAACTGTCTGCATGAGTAAGCTACAGCATAACAAATACTACCCTTTGAACCCTGTATTAAAGAAAGAAGCCCTCTTCACTTGCAATTTATGTAGTAAATAAATAGAGAACTTATAAATAAGAACATAGAGAGTTTGTACTTTTTTCTGAATCTCTATTGGCATTTTGTAACCACTGTAAAAGAACAACTAAGAGAGAACCTTACTTGTCATATAATTTATTATACTTCACACAAGGACAAGTGTGTGATCATAAACAGGAATGAATCGGAATTGAGTGACTCACAAAGATATGGAAAAGCAAACTTAGGGCCCTCTGGTTTTCACTTGTTTGTGGAAAGGAATAGAAAGTGGACAAATTAAGCAGTCACTTCCTATTTGTTTTGTTTGGTGGATAGCTTTTACTCAGCTAAGCGACAACTCAGACAACAGTTCTTTCCTTTTCTATCTTCAAACAAACTCAGAGAGGAGTTTTGCCCACCGGAAAGGACTGCTCCAATCTTCAGAGGCAGGATGGAGCTCGCTGTGACCTCGGTGCCATATCTGCTTGTTACCCAACTTTACCATAGGTCCTACCTGTGTTCTGCACCCACCTTATACTCAGTAGTGCTATCCCCACTGCAGTTTATCCCTTTCAGTGTGGTGTCATGATCTACACTGTTTTGTAAATAACTTTAGAGACCAACACTTAAAAAATTGTAACAGTACCTAAAAATTGTTAGTAATATGATAGCAATATCATATGTAATTGTGCTATCTGTTGTTCTGCAATGTATGTATTTCCACAATGATTTCTGTGTGTCTGGTGGCAGAACCGAAGGAAGAGGCAGAGAGGCTAAGACGCACTAGGGAAAGTGAATGGGAAATTAACTGGTGGAGTCACACTATTTTGACCCCTAAGGAAGTCCAGCAGGAGACAGTGAAGCCCTGCTCCTCCTGCCATCAAGCAGATGGAGCAAACTGAATGGATGGGGGCAAATGGAAACAGGTTTCTGACTGGAGAGGTAAAAGAAACCCCTCTTGACTCCCATCACCTCCCCAGGTGCCCTTAAAGAACAGATGAAGCCCTGGAGCCAGATAGTCAAGTAGAGGACAGTCAAGATGAAAATCTGTCTGGAAGGTCTCCTGTTGCACCCTGTCCACCAGACAGATTACAACTACAGCTATTAAAAAAAAAAAAAAAAAAAAAAAAAAAAAAAAAAAAAGAAGGCTAGTTGTAGTTGGTGACTCCCTTTTGAGGGGAACTGAGGGCCCTAT
This sequence comes from Hafferia zeledoni, assembly GCA_035583235.1. Lineage (NCBI taxonomy): Eukaryota > Metazoa > Chordata > Aves > Passeriformes > Thamnophilidae > Hafferia > Hafferia zeledoni. The sequence goes on from JAWWEV010000095.1 coordinate 18,171,881, forward strand.
CTATCAATCAGACTCATCCCACAGGGAGGTTTGCTGCCTTCCCTGGGCCAGGGTGAGTGATATTAGTAGGAGATTTCCTGAGCTAATTCAGCCCTCAGATTATTATCCACTGTTGGTAGGCCAGGCTGGCAGTGATGACATTAATGGAAGGAGTACCAGCATAACTAAAAAGGATTTCAAGGCGCTGGGTCGATCAGTTCATGGGACAGGAGCACAGGTGATATTTTCTCAGTTCCTGGGCT
>JAWWEV010000095.1:18172222-18186230 GCA_035583235.1 Hafferia zeledoni
GGTCCTGCACTTTGGCCACAACAACCCCATGCAGCGCTACAGGCTGAGCACAGAGTGGCTGGAGAGCAGCCAGGCAGGGAGGGATCTGGGGGTTTGGATTGACAGGAGGCCAATGGGATCCTGGCCTGTATCCAGAACAGTGTGACCAGCAGGATGAGGGCAGTGATCCTTCCCCTGTACTGGTAGGCCACACCTTGAGTATTGTGTTCAGTTCTGGGCCCCTCAGTTCAGGAAAGATACTGAGGTGCTGGAACAGGTCCAGAGAACAGCAATGAGGCTGGTGAAGGGGCTTGAGCACAAGTCCTATGGGGAGAAGTTCAGGGAGCTGGAGTTGTTTGGTCTGGAGAAGAAGAGGCTCAGGGGTGACCTCATCACTCCCTACAACTACCTGAAAGGATGTTGTAGCCAGGTGGGGGTTGGTCTCTTTTCCCAGGCAACCAGCAGTAGAACAAGAGGTCATGGGCTTAAGCTCTGCCAGGGAAGGTTTAGGGGTTGGATGTCAGAGAGAAATTCTTTACAGAGAGAGTAATCAGGCATTGGAATGGGCTGCCCAGAGAAGTGGTGGATTCTCGGTCCCTGGAGGTTTTCAAATTGAGACTGGATGTGGCACTTAGTGCCATGGTCTAGTAATCACAGTGGTGTTGGATTGAGGGTTGGACTTGATGATCTCAGAGGTCTCTTCCAACGCAGTTGATTCTATGATTCTACAAAAAGGACTCAGTTGAACAATATAACCTGCAATCCCTGAAGCAGTCCTACAAGAATGACAGAAGAGATCAATTTGACAGAAAAAGATGTTCTCCCTTTCCCTGCTCCCATACAATTCAGACATTCCATTCTAACATTAAAACAACCCTTTAGCTTGTCGATCACCACAGACAATAATCAATCTTGTTTAGCATTCTGTAACTTCCAGTACTTCTAAATACTGCACAGAGAGAGTTTTTGGGAAATTACTAGAAAACAAGAGATAGAGCTTTTTATTACTATACACATGCTATCTTTCAACTGAAACAGAATTGGTACATTGCATTTTATTCCCTGGTCCTGATCAAATGACCATGGAAAAATGACTTTTTATCTGATTCTCCCAGGATCTGCTTCTGTTGCTGTATAACCAATACATTATTAGTACTTTTATTCTTATTGGATCTGAAGAATGAAGACAGTTCTCAACCAGTGAGCTGGACACTTTCCCAGCTTGCATGCCATGAGCAGAAGATTAGCTGAGTTCCAAATGCAGTCTTTATAACTGGCAATGTCAAAGTCAAAAAGAATCCAGATGACTTTTTAGACTAAAGGTCGTACTTGCAGAGCTGGCAGAAAACAAATGTTTTACTTTTAATATAGGATAGTGAATTTGAAAATGCTACAGAAATAAAGATGTGATCTTGACATACTGCCTTGCCATCACATTTTACAATACAGCCATGCTTTAAGTATGTCCTTCAATTCTCCATCTTCCTTCCTCTAGCCTACACACTTCCTTAGACTATTTTAAAATTACTCCTACAATCTGTCAACATTGGCTTATATTGCAGATCCCCAGATGGTCTCTTTTAAGACCCAGGGAAATTTTCATGTGAAATTAGGTTGTGATACTATTTATCTATTTTATTTGCCTTTTATCTTTCCTTTAATTTCTATTACTAAAAATTTAAATAATGCTGCTAACACTTTTTTATGTTTTTAGCTTTAGTGGAAATCTCTTACAAGTCTTCTGAGTTAATATTCTCATTCCACTTACACATTTTATTGTGCTAAAAGAAATTAATTTCCCTCCATTTTCACAGTTTAATTAGTTAGTGCATAACTCAAAGAAACCCACACATCTTGCCAGCACTATCCCTTAAGGCATCTAACATTTAAAGATATCCCTAAAGGTATAAAACATATATGTATATATCTAAGATAACATTGGAAACAAGGGATCACAGCTTCTTGGAATAGCAATATTGCAAAAATTAAAACCAGACTGACTAGGAGATAAGACCACAGTAGCTTCAGGGCTAAGAGAGTCTACTTAACAAACTTTGTTCTACTTAATGTCCAAATTCTGATGGTCTTAGCTTAGATCATGTTCCCAGTCAGTAACATGTAAGGACCCTTCTGAGTCTACCTACATAACTGTGAACCCCAACTGCTTCCTCAGTTGAGAGCTCAGTAACTGAATAGGGTTGAGGCACTTGGCTCTACTGAAGTATCTGTCATAATACATTTTCTTATTTGTCTACAAGAATGGCCACTCCACAAAGCAAAAAACAAAATGGCTTAACTAAGTAAAAAAGAGATGAACATTGTAAACTGCACATTGGGTTTCTTACCATATGTCTATATAACACATAGTACCACAAAAAAACACCCTGACCAACCAAAAAGACTAGCAACTTGCACATATCTTACCGTATCACTATAAAAGATTTTTAGTCATCCATTTTTACAGCTATTCCTATGAATTTCCAGGAAAATCATGGATTTCTTTTACAGAATACAGAAAAGTGCTTATAACAGAGGATATTAAATTATTTTCTCAACTTCATCTTTTGACTCATGGTTTGCTTTGATCTTTGTCTTGCTAGAGATTTTGGCTTGATAGTGTATCAAAAGAATCTCTAAGTGTCTCATTCATTTATAGATTTGCACATCCAGGTCCATAAATGTAGGACAGTGCAACCATTTTGGAATGCAGGTCCATCATCAAGCAGCATTATAAAAGGAGTCTATGGAAGTATTAATTTTGACAAGATCTCTTCAGACCAGGAAAGCCCAAACAATAAAGGTAGGAATTTTCTACACTGTCAACTAAGGATTTTTTAGGCAAATAAAATCAGTGAGGGAGTAACTAAGATCTATGGAGACCTCAGGAAGTAAGACGAAAGCAAATTATTTTGTAAGTCTCTTTAAGAAGCTTTCTTGACTATCCTACGCATTTTGTTTTGTTCAGAAAGTCACAGTGCATTGATCAAAAATCTGCAGATATCTAGAGATGTAAAGCAAAGCTTGCATTTTGAAGCCAGTAACAGCAGGACTTTGTGGGCCACATTCCTTTCTACCGATGGAAAGAATTGCTTGGTTCTTTCCCTTTTTTGAAGATTTGATGGAATATTTGTAGTTACTATTTATTTCCTTCTTTCAATTATAAAGGCTTTTCTCTCTGAATAGAGACTTAGACCCAGCTTAGAAGATTTTGCTTTTCTCCTCTGTATTTGTCAGCCTAGCTGCTTTGGTACAAAGACCTGAAAGATGTGAAGCTTCTGGAAAAATGCGATTTTATTGTTTTTATTTGTGCCTTCCTTTCAGGAATGACTTCAAATAGTGTGATAGATTGAAATAACAGAGAAGAGATCAGAGAAGAGATCAGTGCCTGCCCCTCCACTTCCCCTCATGAGGAAGTTTTAACTGCAGTGAGCTCTCCCCTCAGTCTCCTCTTCTCCAGGCTGAACACACCAAGTGACCTCAGGCACTCTGCATACGGCTTCCCCTCAAGGCCCTTCATCATCTTGCATGATCAGCTTATGTTTACAGCAGCTGAGGGAAGTCTGGGAAGCACAAAACGGCTTTCAGTGTTGATATTGACTGTGTAGGTAATCTGTCATGATAGTCATACCTATTCTGTCTCAAGAAGAGTGTTCATTAACACTCACAGAAACACGTGACGAAAATACAGTAAAGCCGGTTAAGCTGCCCAAGGTCAAGCTATTCCTTTGTAACAGCTGTTTGAAGTGACTTAAGACTGTATTCAAGATCTTCAGAGAGGCTGCAGCCAATGGATTCTTCTGCTACTTCATACTGTCCTTGGATTTTTAAGAAGGATGCAAAACAGGGCAAGTCTTCTTTCAACATCCTCTCTGGCTTCTGAGCATAAGCCTCTGCACATGGTCCATTGCTTCTATCAAAAGCAGTCATAGTCTGAGCTCTGCAGCCCAAATAGCCAAGCAGAAGCTGCTATTTCAAGCAGAAAATAGAATATTTCACTGCCTCAGTAAACTGCAACGGGGTTGCTCGAGAGACTTTCATCTCTCTGTAGAAAAGAAAGAAAAAGCTGCTGCTTAATGGAACTAATCTGAAGCCTGAAAAATACGCTACTGAAGGGAGGCAGATTTAACTCCAGCTGAAGCAAGCAAAGAAACATCTCTATGGATGCAAACTATGAGATGACAGTGGGTAGGCTTGGAAAAGTGTTAATACTTCTGTCATGTAAGTCACAACTAGAATATTTCTGTGAGGATAAGCAGCCTGCTGACTGGCATAACAAGTCTTTTCTTACGTACAAGAGGTAACACTTATATCAAGTACTGGTGAGGACTCAAGAGAATTGAAACATGTAGACTCCGTGGTTGCCATTTTTACTGCTGAGTTATGCAGAAAATAAATTTCATTATACATGAAGATGAGTCAGATGCTAATGCAGTCTACTCAGGAAATGTCCTGTATTCTGAGTTTTTTCCCTTTATGTCAGATGATTGTATTTTTCAGCAAATGAACCAACTTTGAAATATCCAGGGAACAGTCAGACTGTGAAATTAAGAAAATTGAAAATTATAATAATTTTGTCCTAGTTACAGCAGCTGGAACCAGTTTATCACTATGTAAGTATAACCAAAACTGTGTATTTCACACGCCCTATGTAATTTTGGATGAACTGTTGATAATAGAATGCTTTACGAATTTGCATATCATCCTTGCACAGGGGCTGTGCTAATCTCTGTATCCTTCCAATTTTAGTATATGTGCTGCTTTGGTGATACCCACATGGTGATAAACTGGTCCCAGCCCCTGTAACGGGACAAATCCTCAGTTCACTGTTTGTATTTTTGACAGTATAAATGTAAAAGAATAATGAAGAGACCACAAAGAGAAAATATCAAGGTAAAGACAGGGAGATCACTTATGAGCTACTGTCATGGGCTAAAGAGACTCGACTTGGGGAATTTATCTTAATTCATTGTCAATTAACTTAAATATTTCATTATTGGTTTAGGCTTTGGGAAAAAAAAAGGAAAGACTTTTAAATAATTCATCCTCCTCTTTTGCAAGGTCAGTTGCACTCCTAGATTCATCTGCACTTTTAGCTCCTCTTCTCCCCATTTCTCAGGCTTTACTCCAGACTTCTCTCTTTCCCTCCTGTCATTGTTGCAGGTTACATCCAATCTTTTCAGTGAGCCAACATGCAGCACAGGTCAAGCCTCCTATGTAGGAAGTTCTTCTCTGCTGCTCCCTTTTTTCCTGCTTTTTCCTCGAGCTCTAGTGTGGGTCCTTGACAGGCTTCATTCAGGAAATCACCAACTCTGGTATGGGCTTATCCATGGGTTGCAGCCCTTTCAAGAGATGTACCTGGTCTATCATGGTACTCTATGGTCCACAGTCCTTTATGGGATGTGCCTTTTCCACCATAGTGCACCTCCAGCTCCTCTGACCTTGCTGCTCCCTCTGCCTGTCATTATTTTGTTCTCTTCTCCTCTCTAGCATTTTCTGTTCTTTCTTAAGTATATTTTCACAGAGGTGCTACAAGATTGATCAATGGGCGTAGCTGTGTCCTGCAGTGGGCCTTTTGCAAAGAGTTGTGTCCAGCAAAGACTATCCCCTCACCTGTTCTCACTGAGGCCACCCTGAAGCTCCTCTGCTAGCAGAGCATTGTAATTTATAGCTCTTACAATTAGATATATGCTGCTTGCATAAAATGCTATGGTCTCCTCTAAACATCGGATTATCAGACGTCATTTTCATGGACTGTGATACCTTATCACGTATCTAAATTGGAACAATGTTAGATCAGTGCTGATGATTTCTAAGAGTCTTATGAACCTACTGACATGGTAAGTCACAGTAAATGCACCTACAACCAAAGAAAACAATTGTAAAAATCTGTGTTTCAAAATAACAGGCTCTTTAAAGAATATTTAATAAAAACAATACTAAAATATAAAACCAATTCATATGAAGAACAAAGAGAACAGAAGATACTTCCTAAGTAGCCATTGTCGGCTTTGGTGACCTTCCAAGTTCAAAAAACCCTTACAACTACTATTTCTACTATTCCTCCCAACATCAACACCCAGCAGTGTAACTGGGAAGACCTGATTACTGTATGTAAAAGCATTCTACACAAATAGAAATCATAATCAGTAATTATGTGATCCCAAGGGTATGCAAAGGGAAAAGGGACTGCATTGCTTCATACATATATACCCTTTTTCATTTCCCATTCCTTTCATCTATATTCACTGCAAACTGCCACAAAGAGAAGAGCTGAAAAATTGAGCTGCTAAAGGTGAAAGGGCAAATACTTGAGAGAAGGAAAGAGTAGAGAAATAAGGTAGAAATATGACTTGAAAATGTCATATATATGAAGCAGAAAACAGACACTGCTAATAAATTGAAGATGAAGTAGGGTATTGTTTTAAGATCAATCACTCTGCTAGCAATGAAACACTTACTCCTTCAGCTGCTTAGTTAGCTTGACGACCTGAGAGGCCAATGACATACACGTCTCCACAACTACTAAGTAGCGGGAACACATGGTGTGCCCATGTCGCTCAGCACTTTGTGAGGGTTTCTCTCCCACATGGTTTTGCATGGTGACATTTGCTCCATATTCAACCAATGTCTGTAAAAATACGAAAGCAAACAGTGACATGTGTAAGTCTCTGCTGATCAGCACAACAATGGTGGGAAGCAAAGCACTCCTGAAAAAAATGCTTGAAATGTTAGTCTAAGACAATAATTTTAGAATTCAATCACTGACAAGCCTGAATGCAGCTTGAACTTACACAACTTACCACTAAAATCTACCACTCAGGTGCAACAATACCATAGAAGACTGAGCTGTGGTTCAGAAGAGATATAAAAATATTCTATTATTATTCCTCCCTCTCCCCTCACAGTCCTACTCAATTAATTTGTTTTCTCTTCATTTGTTTGCATAGCATAGCATCATTTGTAGCATTCATACAGGCTCATCAAATGAAAACTGAGGACTTTCATTTGGCTATCTATTGGTTCTCTCTGGCACCACAGCAATAAACTTTTTCAGATGCACCTATCTACGCATTACAGAACATTGTGATAACTTTACACATGGCAGAGCCAGAAAAGAAGATACAGACAAGTGCCATTCAAAGGACATCTGTTCTAGACAAGATCAGTGTTCCGAACAAAGTGCTAATCAGCTTTTAGTGGATGGTGATGAGTGTAAAGGCTTACCAGGTGTGGTGGTTCTTGGGATTTCTGCACTGTAACGAATTGCAACTCATCCTTAGAACTTTTAGGAATGTTGTTGCTATAGTATTTCCTGACTTCTTTTGTGGTATAGCTCTCAGATTCCTACCCAGCAGAATGTCTACATATAAAATACTCAGCAGAAGATTCTCAAGGTTCTGGTAATGCTTGGATATGAAAGACAGGGCAGATATTTTAGGTCAGATAGGCATAAATTTCTTATTGCAGAAAAAGGTCTGTGCAATGACTGGTTGGAGTTTTAGGCGGGTTTGGCTGTTTTGTTTTTTTAATGTTGAAAGAAGTCTCATTGCTTTGCACTTGCTTGATTAGTCCCTGTTTTCTCTTGAAGACATACTGAAATATGTATTAGTAAGAAAATAATGGCTGTAAGAAAAATAATGGCTTCTATTCTGATGTATATTCCTATATTACACACAATACTAGCAGAGAAGCCTAGCTTGCCGCAGGAGAACTGTCCAGGTCGTGAGCATGACATTCGAGTTACTCTGGGACTTGAATACAGAGTGTTCAAAGTGCAAAGTAAGTTCTGTCAGACTGATCTCAAGACACCCAATAACTGAAGGAAGAATTGAGCCCAAGCCTTCACTCTCTATAATCTGTTTGTAATAATCAGTGTTACACACTATTTGCATTACTGGAGAACATAAAACAGGAACTAAATGTTCACACTAATACTTTGACACAAATTGATCACAGCACTTTGGAAAATTTCTGAACAGAATCATAATACACCCCAAAACTACCACTTCATTAACATTACACATACACATGCAGAAGAATTGTATGGCTGAGCTCTTGCTTGAATTATCCAAGATGAGCTGGTAAGCCACTGACGATTAGAGTGACCTTGCTGACCACAAAAAATCAGGCACAGAGACCTAAGAAAGAGGAATGGTGGCCTTGTGGTCTGCTAAAACTATACAAAAAGTAAACTTATGAACACTCTTGCACTGCATCTCATGGGTTTAAATTGTCAAGAAAGAAAATAAAGATGGGAGAGTTATGACCTTGCAGAAAGTAATCTTACAGTTTGGAACCTAATAGGAGTGTTATCTGCTCATTAACACAGTGAATGAGAGGGCCAGGGAATCACTGACAGCCAGTGACTCTCCACTTTTTGCTGCTGCAAAAAATTTCCCTGTCTCCTCCATCACTTCTTTCTTCTTACCAGATTGTTCACTGTACACTGTTTTAAATTAGACTAAAAGGTTACTGGGCAAAGGGCTTATTTTGTTTCACAGCACAATAAAATACCAACTACACTTAAGATTGTGGGGTGTTAGTGAAGTGACATTACTAACACTGTGGTTTTTATCATCATTAAATATTTTCATGACTTATTTCTCATGGCTTCAACACAAAGAACTTGCTGATTTGTGTATTTATCCAAAATATAAAAATCTTGATAATTCTAAGTCATTTATTGAAGTACATTCTTCACAGGGAAAGCAGGGATAGCCTTTTTTTTTTGGTTTAGTTTTATCTATGAAAACAGCCTGCAGATGTCACCACTCTGTTCAAAATCATCTACACTCATTTTTCCTTCAAATGTATTGTACAGCTCAATGAAACACTGTTGAGATAGCAACCCCAAACACACACTGTATAGCAACCCTAACCACACCTCTACCACAACAGTGCTCCCTTGCAACTAAATCATTAACATTGCTTCTATCCATTTTTTTTCCAACTGATCATAGTAATTGTCTACAACACAATAATAACACCTCTAGATTCACCACAGATGTGATGATTTGTTTGTTTTATTCTCATATGAATCCATTCCTCACATCTTTATGAAAAATTATAATGTCCCCTAATGAGAAAAGGCAGAGAAGGTCATGTCCTTCAAACTGACTTGTTTTCTTTTCAAGTCTATTCATTCAGCTCAACTATCAGCTGTTTTTCTTTTTTTATTATGGGAGATTCTCAAATTGGCTTTTATGGAGTTATGTCTTCTCTGTGTCCAGACATACAACTAGATTGCTATAATAATAATTAGCAGTTCTGCAGCAGTAGACTCAACATAACAGTGTGCACAAATACATTCAGCTCTCTGAAGAGCTTAGGTAATGAGAATTGACTAGCTGTATTTCTTTTAGGGTTGGACTAATGCAAATATTCTGCATTTGAAGCGGCCTAAAATTTGATGTGGATCAGTTCATACGTTTTAATAGAACTAGTACGTTTATTGATATATATCTGAGTCCTTTGACTTTGAGAATTACTGCTCCTTCTAAGACATGTTCTCCTCCCTAATGTGACTTTATCACTTTTGGTTTTTTACTTGCCTTTCTGCCAAGTGGTGATTTTTTCTTTTATCTGTTTTTCTCCAGTGACTAATTTGTTTATCAAATATCTTTCTGCAATTTCCTGGAATAATTTTGTTAAGTTGCTTCACCTTCAATCATTTAAGAGCAGTTCTGATCAGCCAGGGAGGTCCCTACGACTGGTAGTTCCCAAATGTGGCACCCATCTATAAGAAAGGTGGGAAGAAGGATCCAGGGAATAACAAGCCTATCAGTCTGATCTCAGTGCCAGGGAAGTTCAAGAAGCAGATGAATTTGACTGTCATCATGCAACAAGTACAGGACAACCAGGCAATCTCACCCAGCCAGCACGAGTTTATGAAAGGCAGGTTTTGCTTGACCAACTTGATCTCCTTATGTGACCAAGTGATGAGTAAAAGGTTGTGGATGTCATCTACCCAGACTTTAGAAAAACCTTTGACATGTTTCCCACAGCATTCTCCTGGATAAATTGGCTTCATATGGTATGGTATGGGTGTACTGTTCATTGGGTGCAAAACTGGCTGCAAGGCAGAGCTCTGGAGTTACCACCAGTTAGCAGCTGGTGGCTGGTCACTAGTGGGGCTCCTCACGGCTCAGTACTGAGGCCAGTCCTGTTTAATACAACAATATAATTGACAACATGGTCAAGGGGATTGAGTGCACTCTCAGCAAACTAACAGATGACACCAAGTTGGCTGGGAAGGCTCTGCAGAGGGATCTAGACAGGTTGGATTGATGGGCTGAGGCCAACTGTATGAGATTCAACAAGGCCAAATGTCAGGTCCTGCACTTGGGACACAACAACCCCATGCAGTGCTACAGGATTGAAGCAGAGTGTCTGGAAAGGTGCCCAGGGTGTGGCTCCACAGCTGTCTGAACATAAGCTTGCAGTGTGCCCAGGTGGCCAAGAAGGCCAGTGACAACCTGGCTTGCACCAGCAATGGGGGGCCAGTAGGACAGGGGTTGTGATCATTCCTCTATACTCAGCACTGGTGAGGCTACACGTTTTGGACCCCTCACTATATGAAAAGCATTGAAGTGCTAGAGTGAGTTCACAGAAGTGGAATGTAGCTGTGGAAGTCTCATGAGAAGCATCTGAGGGTATTCAGCCTTGAGAAAAGGAGACTGAGAAGAGACCTTAACCCTCTTTACAACTACTTGAAAAGAGATCATTGTGAGATAGGGGTCGGCCTCTTCTCCCAGGTAAAAAGTACCAGGATAAGAGGAAAATTCCTCAAGTTGCACCAGGGGAGGTTTAGATTAGATATAAGGGAGAAAAAAAATAACAGAAAGGATTGTTAAACATTGGAACAGACTGCCCAGGGAAGCTGAGGAGTCATCATCCCTGACAGTGTTCATAAAACCATGTGGATATGGCACTTGAACACATGGTTTAATGGTGAACATGGTGGTGGTGCCAGTTTGAAGTTTGGATCTGAGGATTTCAAAGGTCATTTCCAACCTTAATGATTCCATGGTTCTACGATTCTATGACCGAGCCATCCAGTTCAACCCTATGACTTTTTTTGGTATGTCTTCATTGAACATGGGTACTGGACAGAGGTATTCAAACTCTTTTGTTCAGATCTAGCTCCCAGAAGTATTGTAGATATGTAAGCCTTTACAGCCAGACAAATTACCATTTTTGGCATCTCTTAAAACAGAACTATATTGTTGTCAGTGGCCAAGATGATTCCCTGAGAATTAGTTAGAAATTAGTGTCACTCTGCATTGTTTAGCAGAGATTCATTCAAAGACGACAAGTCTGAAAAGGATTGTTTACTCAAGGTGTAAATCCTTCAATAAACTTATCTGTTATAACCCTCCTGAGCTGGAGAGCTACAATCACTCAACAGAAAAAGAAACAGAAGGAAAATATCAGAACAGTAAGAAGAATACACATATATACACCAGCTGTCCTTTTGTAACAAAAACATACACACTAGCTCTAAGTATAAACAATATAATCATGCTTTCATCTTCCAATAAAACAGTTACTTTGGACTTACAGCAGCATAACTGAGAATAGAATAAAAACCCCAGAGTATTCTAACATTTCAGTCTGACTCCTACTGGTCTAAAATTCTTTCAGTATATTTTAAAATAGCAATAATTATTCCCACTTAGATCTCCCATAATAATTTTTGGTTGTTGCCATTCAAGCTTGATGTTTAGAAGTTTCTGATAGAGCTATCACTCTACCTGTATGCATCCTAGATAGCCATGTTGAGCAGCTATGTGAACAGCAGTATTTCCATCCTGGTCAACCTCATCCAGTGAAATCCCTTGTTCTTGCATAAACTGAAGAAGCCATAGAAGGATTTTCTCCTAGGGGAAGGGGGGAAGAAATGTCAAAAAAGACAAGAAATAACAAAAAGCTAAATGATATGCTAGAGGAATACTGGTACTGCCATCTGTTACTATCACTATCCATTCATTCCTTGTTTTCAGTTTCTCTTAACTTCGTAGAACTTAGTGCATTAGGGCTCTCTGGTTTGGTTTTTTTTTGTGTTTGGTTTCGTTTTGAGGGGGGTTTTTTTGGTTCTGCCCCTCTCCACCCCTTCATCCCTCCACCCCAGGAAATAAGATGAAATATAATTTTATAAAGACATACAGTAGGAAAAATATGAGTACTGTAACACATTCTGAGAAACTATACATAAAGATCATGCCTGCCGTTTTGTTCTCAACAAAATCGGAGGCACAACAACCCACATATCAATCTGAAAATCAGCTTGTGAAATTTGGTTGAAGTTTACAAGCCTCTTTGGAAAATGAAAACAGGAGTATGCTCAGATCGCAGAGTTGAGTAATTAGATTCTTCAAATATATAGCCATTCCCCAGCTCTGGGATGTTGGGCTAGAGAAGAAGCAACACAACTGAAACAGGAAATCTTGCTATCCTTGACTAATGGACCATTTGTGTGTCCTACTGTTGGGACAGATGCGGAGACTTAAGACTGCAAAAACTTGTGAGTGAAAGTCTGGAAGTCAAAACTGAGGTACAAACTTAAATTTTGTACAAACACCGCTTTTTCTGTGTGTATATAGGTGTAATAAACATTTAGCTGAGTATCCTTTTCTAATAATGAAGAGTTTATATAAGCGCACTATGTCTTATTTCCTTTCCTGTTTTTCCCCAACAGGCTTATTTGAAAGAAATTTCTTTTCTCTAGGAACTTTCCATGCCTCTCCAGATTAATTTGCATTTTGCCCTACTGAATATGATATATATTGAGCATCTAGAATAAATCTACAGATTACATAGAAAAGTGAGGTCCATTAAAGGATAACTGATCACAGCTTCGTTCCCAGTTTTTGCATCTGAATAGCTGAAAAGAATAAATTACTTCTTAGCTTAAATATTTTTGTGTAAACACATATTTTTTAGTATGTTCCATTCATATTGATCATGTGTAATACTGACAGAAGGTCTAGTTCAAAAGGGCTTTGTAGATTCTTGTGTTGCTGAGGCAAGCACTGATCCACACGCTTAACCTGCAGCACCTCAGTAGCTTCAGTGACACATAAGTACATAATCACCCACAGTTGGATATATGGGTCTGTAAAAGCTAAGTGCATCTATATAAAACAGTATTGAAAGCATGTATACGACTCTGAGCAGGAAACAAGTAGAAAAGAGAAAGAATAAAAATGAGGAAAGAAAATTCTAGGAAGGTTGGGTATAAAACATTTTTTTTTTTTGTATAAAATTATCTCAGAAATTTTAACCTCAATGAAAAGTGAAGGGATTATCACTCTTCTAGCTCCAAGCCAAAGGATTAAGGATTCTGCCCATTCAAGCACCTGGATTTCTGCTTACTGCTTCAGAGGCACAGTCTGTCTGACAAGTATCTTCTTCATATCTTCAATTTAAAAACAATTTTGTTTTTATTACAGGGTGAAGGGGTAGCTATTTTAACTTCTCCTTGACTGAATGTCCAATACTGCCAACAGCCAGAATGGAGAGATGATTTCAGATCACATATGCCTTTAAAAAGATTCTTGAGCAGTTTCTCAATATGCCAGTGGTGTTGACCAGGAACGAAGAAGAATGATACTACTCTTATGAATTACCCTTATGTTTGAATAATTAAAAGAAAAATATTTTAGCTAAACTGCTCTGAGGAACTGGAAGACAACTATAGCTTTGAAATCATATATTTCTTTGGAACATAATAGAGACCAGAATGTTAATTTTATGCTCACAATCAGCATGAAATAAATGATGCTTTCTATTGATTTATCTTGTCTACACAGAAATCAAGCACCTGGAAGGCTATATTCAATCATCTGTACTTAGGACTAGCTGTACATCAAATGATCACAGGCACAAAGTCATAGTCCCCCTCAGTTTGTGTTTCTCTCAAATGACTATATTTTCAAACAAATTCATCTGTCGTAGTTTGGAATTACTATGTAAATTCTCTCCCCTGCCATTAACTGTCCATGCCAGTAGTTAACAAAGAGAGTAGTTG
>JAWWEV010000095.1:18186330-18211364 GCA_035583235.1 Hafferia zeledoni
GGCGTGATTATTGAGGAGGAAGTCCCCTCCTCCTCTTGTGAGTAAACATCTTGGTTTTTCCCCTCAAACCAAGACATCATCCTTGATGAAAAAAAAAAAAAAAAAGAAGAAAACAAATATCTTTTTCACATACAACTAGGGAAAATGAAAACATCATACATCCAAATACACCACAGATCACTTTACTAACACTTGTGTTGCAAAAAAAGTGGTGTCTGAGTAGGTTTATAGTCATCAACTCAATTTATTCAGACCAAAGAAAGAATAGTAAGAAAATTGATGCGATGAAGACAATGGGAAATTATCACTTTTTTATCATGTAATAGGAACTAATAAATACTGATGAATTATTCAGTATATCTGGTATTTTTAAGACCTACAATGGTCTTAGGATGTAGCAGCCACTAACATCACTCTGGCATATTCCAGACTTACAATAATTCAAACCTGCCTATAAAAAGATTCTGGGAAAATGTGGATAGGCTGCAGACTTTGGTTCCATCGGCTGGCTTTTGGGGAAGAAAGTACAACTAAGAAAGACCATTTAAATCATTACATGGACTACAAATGTAAGGATTAGCATGGTGAAGAATACTGAATGTACAGCTAACCCTAGTCCCATCACTTGATTTTAATAAATGTTAATTAAACCCGTCCCACTATCCCTTCATGGTAGAGCAGAAGGAGTGAGTGAAAACCACTCATTACTCTTGTGAAAATGACATTAGACAGACATGCAAACATGCTGATGCGTAAAAAAATGTTTTGTTAGGCATCTGTGTATCTGAATGTCACACATTCCTTTCCACTGTGCTCTCCAGCACTGTATCACCATCAAGTCACAAACTCTACACATTCCCTCCTATTTTTGCAATCCATACTACCAACAACATCCCTGTTGGAAAGAAATTACAGCCCTGTGAAGCTTAGTCAGAACTAGGACAATGCGTACCTACGACTGCATCATCTTCCTGTGACATGGTGCCTGTGCCAGGCACAGCTGGTATGCTGCAGTCTCATGACTTATGTCCAGCATGAAGAGGCTTGCCAACAATCATGATTTCTTCCTGCATAATCTCATGCTTAAAGAACCCCTTGCTAAGAGGTATGGTGACCAGGCTACAGGGTGACTTTAAGCTTTTGTGCTCTTACATCAGATCAACTTAATGTAGTCCCCCTGTCATTGGAAAAATACAATATCACTGACATGTCTTTGGAGTCAGGCTATGATTGTGGTTTGATGACCTTTAACCCAGGAGCTTTGCTATGAACTCACCTTTGCTAGTCATTCTAAATTATAATTGTTGAAAAAAATATGGTGCACATATCTATAATGCCTGGGGAAACAAAGGATGGACTGACTGTTTTAAAAACAGGTCTGCCTTGTAAAAATATTAGTCCTGTAACTCTGCCAAGACCAGTGTTTACCCAGATTATCTCTAGTGTAAGTAATGGTAAAATAAATTAAAGCTTCAAGGACAGTGCCAACTAAGTGTTTAAATTTCTTGAAGTTTTTTAATTCTTAACACAGTTGGGTGAGATAGTCTGGCATTCCTTCGGCCTCAACATTCCTTCATATTTGCAGATTGTTTATGGATTATAAAAAAAAAAAAAAAAAGATAATTGACATTACATGTGAACTTTCTTTGGCATTCAGCTAACTAAGAAAATTTGGCAGCAATGTATATATCACCTTTTCAAATTTCATTGGTTGCTGATTGTATCTGGTGTTTCTCAACCAGTAGAGCTTCCGTTCTGCTCTGAAAAGAATCTAGATAAAGTGTGCCAGATCTGTTTCTGGCAGTAGACAGCATAGCTCACTGAAAAAAACCCAAAGCTTCTTTGGATTTAGTTTATATAAGTATCTTTACAGAGGACAAAATTAAACTAATCAAGTGAAGATATGAATTTAAGTTCACATGCAACTTTCTCTTTCAAACTTTTTCTCCTCAGTAGCAAACCCACTTTTCTTGAAACCGGTTGTGACCTGGCGCACAGCTTCCCTATATTCAGTGCTGAGTTTCCAGGCCAAACTGGCTATGCCAATGAGGATAGAGAAGAATAACGAATCACTATTCTTTGAATATTAGATCCTGGAGAAGGTCCTTTGAAGAGGAGTTATTGCAAGGTCTACTAAGATAAAAACAGGCTATACAGACTAAAAATGTGCCTCCAGACATTAGCAAAGCACTAGAATGCTGTACTTCACTAGCTTCTGATTATTATATTTAGAGATAATATTTAGGTGTGAAACAGGATTGATTTACACCATATTTTGCATGTAGTTCTCAATAAAAGTGGCTAGAGACAGACAGATGATGTTCAACTTTCACCACACTTCACTGTCAATATACTGAATTCTTAAGCTGTCATAATTTGCAAAATTATTTTGAGATTAGTCTCTCTTGGAAAGATAACGTGAACTACCCCAAAATCTTTCCTGCTTTCCTGATGTGTCCTATGAGTCTTCTAGTGATCATGACAACTAATCTCTCTAGATGTACTTGAATTTATTCGTTGGCCTAATATGCCAGCTAATGTTCTCCTAGCCATTACTCAAAGCTCAGAAAACAAAAAACCCCAACCAAATAAAAAACTTAAGAGGGAAAACACTGAAAAAAATTACACATATTAAGTGGGAAAAGATTTTGCTATGTTTGAACTAATTCAGAACACCAGTAATTGAAAGCCATAAAATGATACACATGCTTTAAAATTACTCTTATATGAGCATTTAAGTAATCTCTTCGAAACAGTAAATGAAAGTTGTACCTGGCCATAGCAACCTGCATAATGAATAAGGCTTGGGTGGTCTTTTGAGCAGCTGAGTTCTGCAATAGCTTCTGTTTCACTCACCATCCACCGAACACACTCCAATTGACCATTCTAAAAAAGTAAAAAAAATTTCAATTTCAGCTGTTTCCACTCTAAACACATTCTAATCAGGGAAAAGCTTATCAGAATTATTAAAAAGTTATAAATTTCCAGTTTGTTTAAAAATGTGTTTGTCTGCTTTTATGTTAGACACCTGTATCTTGCTGTCCTGGATCAATTATAGTTTGACTATTTATTACAGCGAAAGGGGCAATCTGGTACCTGCTCTTACATTGTTCAGGGAAAAATGTAGTTCTGTTTCCAGCAAGGAAATTCAGCAAGGTTCAATAATGAAATTAGATTATTTGCTGTTACAGAATGAACAGTCTACCTACAAACCAGTTTTCAGTGAATGCCAATTAAATGTATGTCTCTTAAATTACTCTTAATGTAAGTAGTAGCTGAATGCCTAAACCTCATGGATTAGGACCTCTGCCCAATACTGTACAAACACAAACTAAGCAGATGGTTCTTGACCTGAACACCTTTTACAGCCTTGTCTCAAGATTCTCAAGCTACTATGCACACTCCTAGTAGTCTGCAGGTTACTATGAAGTAACCTGATGTAGATGCTGTGGAAACAGGTTAACATTTTCTTCAGAGCATGTTTGCAGTCCAGTGTAAAGGCAAGAGTTTTTAGCAGCTGCTCTTGCTACAGCCCCTTTTTAGTGATGATACACTGGTAAATGCAGTTTGGCATGACCTATGTTTTGGCCTGCTCTTACTTAGTTGCAGCCTTAAACATTCTCTGATTCTGTGATTCTATAATATAACAGCATGGTTGGTCACAACATACCACTCCATTTTCAGTCTCCATCTCATAGTTAGAGGTCAGAAAGGCGTCTCAAATCAAAATAACTAGTTTTAATTTGTTTCCTTACTGGGAAATGTTATCATCACTAATTTGTTGAAATTCTCTTGCAAGAAAGTTTATGTTTTCATTCATTCTGCTAGTCACCACTTTCGTAGAAAAAAGCTGTACACCCCACATAGTATACTATTATGGGAGTTACAATGGCAAGAAGAATAAATGCCATTGCATCAGTGTTGAAAACCATGCTGGCAGTAAGGATCAAGAGCTACAAAGTTTAGTTGTGCCAGATTACTTAAAGACTCTCACAAAACCGTGAAATGACCTGGGACAAGCCCAGTCATGCACGTCATCATTAGGAATACTTGGGCCTGAGCATCTTCACTTAAGTGAAGAACTCTATCACATTTACACACACTTTTCTGTGAATGTCACAGTATGCTCAAGTATTATTGAAAGTAAAAGAACCAATTATTAAATTAGCCAACCTCTCTGGAGAAAAAGATAAACAGATTCATTGGTGTAGGAAAAAGTTATATACCTAGCTTGAAAAAGACAAGAAAGAAAATTATTTCTAACTAAAAATTTGGAGTTTGCACTGGCAGATTATACTTATTCAGTGTGACATAGGCCAAGATATAGGAGCATTTTATTAGTACAGCTAGATACCAGTTTAATTTTCTATTCATATGGCTTCACCAAGAAAACAAACAAAAAAATTCCAACCCTGAAACCTGCACCAGGGCTCTAGGTCATTGAAATGATGCCTCCAATATGCAAAACTGCAGACTGGAATCCATCAGTCCTTTCTCAGTTTCTAAACTTTTCCCAAAAAACAAATAACCATAAAACTTCTGAAGAAACAGAAACTCTTGTACTATATTTCATCCTTTTCCTTCTTTATTCTCAAGGCTAAAAGGAATGACACTCAACCATTCAATCTCACTTACTAAAGAAAAAGAAGCACTATGGTCATTGTTAGCCTTCCTGTACAGCACTGTGATTTTTGTATAGTAACACCTTGAATTTTCATATTTTCCCACATAATAAGTTTTTCTGTAAACTTTGACATTAATTTTTGCAGATTTTAACAGATTGTTCTGTAACATATACATTTTAACTTTGATGCAATTGTTCTAGGCAGCCAAGAATTGTCATCTCCAGGTGTTTTTATGCTTTGTAAACATTTCTCACACTTATCTTACAGGACTGTACCAGTATTTATAGAAAAACCCCAAGATACTACCACAAACCCTAAAGAAACAACTGAATTTGAGTTAAATGAAAGTTGCTTAAAATAATGTCCTAGTTCAGCAGGTGGGACCAGTTTATCACTGTGTGTGGGTGACCAAAGCTGTGTATCCTACACCCTCTATTCATTTCCCAAGAACTGTTAACAATGGACCATTTACAGCAGCTGCCCAGGGCACATCTGACCTCTCAGTCTGTGAGCTGGGTGTGAAAGAAACCTGTGAGATAAGAGCTGTGATAACTCCCCTCCAGGAAGTTGTTAGCACCTTCACACCCAGCCTGAGAGGTCATGTCTGCTAATGGGCCATCAACAATTCCAAAATACCCCATGACTCACAGAGTCAGATCTCCCACTGTGGAACTCCCCGCCCTGGGGGATGTTCCCACCTGGACCTGAGGGTACATAATCTGGGAGTTGGAAGACCTCAGGGAATCACTTGTCGGATCCAGAGGAGGACCAGAACCTCGACAGGAGACCACCACTTTCAACCAGACTGTGACGACCACTCTTCACTAGACTGCAACCGTCAGCTGCACGAACAGGTTTTTCACTTCCTTTGGGACTTTGGGAGAATAATGTGGGGTTCAGCATAGGGGCTAACAAACACCTTTGTGTTTGTGCCCCAGGGTGCTGGGTCATGCTTCTGGGTTTTGTGGGTTGAAGCCAATTTCTCTTTGTGCCATTGCATTTGTTGTAATATTGGTATTAAATTAGAACTCTGACTTATAATCTCCTTTGTGTTGGGTTCATTTCTCCTGCTGGTTTACCTTTAAACCAGCACAATAACAAATATTCTTTAGAATCAGTTGACTTATTTAAGAATTAATGTATATGCATTGACAACAATGTATAAATTGTCAACGTTACACACTGGATAACATACTACACATCCCATATACTAACTGATTTTAATTTGCTTATACAGTACCAGTCAACAGCTTTTTTGTTCTCCTGCTGGATGCATTTCTTACTGCCATCACAGGATGAAACCATATGACCTTTATGCCTCATTACAGTAGAGAAAGGGACTGTTACCTTTATTGCTAATCCAGCTGGAGTTAGCTGCTCAATGTTTCGTTCATTCAAACAGTCTTCACCCATCAAAGAAGTGAGATGCTGCAGGCATTCTGCATGTCCCTTTGATGCTGCTACATGCAACAGATTGTTGTCACATTCATCATGGATCTTATCCAGATTATCTGCTGCTAAATGAGGCTGTTAAAAAAAGCAGTATGTTACACAGAACTAAGGATAAAATGATGCATTTATCCTCACAGTCCTATAAACAAGTCAAATACAAAGAGGTTTCCCTATAGGCAAGTTCTTTTTTTAAGTCAAAATCCAGAGGTTTTCACTTCACTATACAGAACCTGGCTACTATTAGCAAAGGAGAAAGGTAGGATGCTCACTATGGACTATGTAGTTTCTCTCCTTTTCATGCAATTGTCATACAGTGGTGTAAGATCTTGAATGGCTTTAAGTCTTTGCATTAGTTGGTCAATGAGGTAGCTGCAAAAATACCCACACTTCAATAATTTCTTTTTTATTATTATTTTTTTGGCATTATTCTGATGATAAAACATTCATGACTTCTGAAGTAGTAGCTTGTGCTAAGCACAACTTAAAATGTAGTTAAAACACATGACAGAAGACTTTCATGTGATTACTTGTTTCCATGAAAACTATAGTTGGAATATTTACCGTAAGTTCTACACAACTATGATCTAATACATTATTTAGCCCAATTCTAATTTAGAGACAAAACAACTGGATTGGGAAACTCCAAAAGGAAAACAGAAGACAGAGTTAAGGAGTAGTAATTAAGTTCCTAGAGTTGTGTAGACTTGCCAGAGAATTTTTTTATGAGTCTACTTCATCCTGTTTGGAAAAAAATGTGTATTTTCTTTCCATCTACCTACTTATGATGATACTTTTTTTTATCCCCCAATTCCTATATCAGGGTGAAATAAACTTGCTTTTGTTTCTCAGTGAGCAATCTAATAGTCCCTTCTGCCTTTGTCTAGTTTTGAATATCTTCCTTTGTTCTTGCTTCTATGTTAATAGCATGCCTTTGTGCTTGAGCTAGACTGGTAAACAGAAACGCTAAACAAAAATGCAACAAAAACAGTTCTCATACAAACACTGTGCCTCCACCAGCTGTTCTGTGTGGAGATCACATGCTCTGCTCCTTTGTGCTAACTTGCAACCAGTTACTTTGGAAACCATCACTGACAGTGCCTGATCACAGTGCTAGAGTTTACTAAAAAAACTTTATATGGGTCAGAGGCCAACAAGGCTTTAGAGAAAGCTCCTGCCTGAGAATGCTGCTGCAACAAGACAGCATAAACACTCCTGAATAATAATCAGAGTAGAACAGGAGCCCCTCTGTTCCCATCATCAACATCTAAATAATAACCGAGGTAAATCAGTGATAATTGAGTGAAGTCACCCACAAATGTTGTGAAAGCAAAACTTGATTAGGAATTAAATTGGATATTTTAGTGATTTCAGTAGTTAAAATGTCTGGAAGCCCATATGCTCCATTTCTAAGGAGTGTACAAGATAAAGATGGCAGTGGTTCAAAGTACTCATTTAATCAGCTTAGCTGGCTTACACATCACAGACCATTTTTATTCTAAATTTTTTATTAAAAAGATTATACTTACCAGTAAAGATATTTGGCCTTCCTTCACAATGTTTAAGATGCTCTTAATTTTTTTCACTTCTTCATTCCTCTCTTCTGGGGCCCCTGCACTGTTCCAGTTCATACTCAGTTCCTCCAGCTGCTTGCTTTCTGCCATTGCCAACTGCAGGTGGAACGTCCTCTGGTGGCAGTTTGGCATATTCTTCTCAGTTTTGTGGGCATGAGGATCAACAAATGTCCTGCTAAGGAAGCCCTTGCCTAGGGCTTCAGACTCATGGACTAAGCTACACTTAACTAAAGGCTGGGAAAGCTCTAATTCTTCTGCTGAATGCTTGTGCTGATCAAGGACAACAGGCTGCGTTTTTCTCAGCTGCGAGCCTTTCACAGGAGACAGCACACAGAACTGTGTGCCGCCAGCAGGCGAGCTCTCTGTGCTCCCTGCAGAGCAGCTCTTGCCACTGAGACCATTCACTGCTGAACATACACTCAAAAGTTTTTTCTCTGGGGCTACCTTTGTAAAAGGAACAAGTTGTTGGCTTGATTTAATATAAGGCACATCCAAAATTTCATCCATATCCAGATCATAGTGTTCCAGCTCCCCAAGCAGAACAGCTGGTTCGATGGTTTTGCTTTTAAGGCTTTCTCCTTCTCCTGGACTCTGGTCATCACTTGGAAGTGCAGATTGAGAATCACTGCCTTTCTGGCATTCTCCCTTCTGGTTCTTCTGGTCATCACTTTCATTGTTCTCAGAGCTTTCTGGCTGATGCTTTAATGGGGAAACCCTCTTCACTGGTCTGAATTTATTGCAGACATCTGCAATTCCTGCTGGTTTCTGTGCACTTCCCAGAAGAGTTGACACTCCACAGTTCCAGCTGCTGCTGGAAACTTGAAAAATAGAGGAATGAATTTGATTTAGAAGTGATTGCTACCTGACATGTGACATGATACAGCATGCTTTAAAAATATACCTGGCCAAAGAGTGGAAACAATGCCACATTCATATCTAAGCAGATTTAATGGCATCTCTATCAAAATAGCTGAATAATTTAACACTCTAGAAAAGAAAGTTTCTTCAATTGGGACATACATTGCAATAATTACAAATAAAGTATTTCTAATCAAGTAATGGACAACCACAACCACAAATTGTCCATGAGCCAGCAATATGTGCTTGCAGCCATAGAAACCAGTGGTATTCCGGGCCACATTAGGGAAAGCACTGCCAGCAGGTTAAGGGAGGTGATCCTGCCCCTCTACTCAGCCTTGGTAAGGCTTCACCTGGAATGTTGTGTCCAGTTCTGGGCTCCTTAGCACAAAGAGACATGATGCTCCTGGAGCAGATCCAGTGGAGAGCAACAAAGATTATTAAAGGATTAGAGCATCTAGAAGGAAAGGCTGAGGGAGCTGGGCATGTTCAGCCTCAAGAAGTGATGACTGAAAGGGGACTTTATCAATGTATGTAAGTATCTGCAGGGAGTGTGTAAAGAGGATGGAGCCAGGCTCTTCTCAATGGTGCTGAGCAATAGGACAAGAGACAATGGGCAGAAACAAAGTTCCATCTGAATATGAGGAAGAACTGCACACTGGAACACACTGCCCAGAGCTTGTGGAGTCTCCCTCACTGGACATATTCAAGAATCATCTGGTCACAATTCTGTGCAGTGCTCTAGGATGACCCTGCTTGAGCAGGGGGGTTGGATCAGATGACCCACTGTGGTCCCTTCCAACGTTTACCTATCCTGTATAATAATAATGGCCAACCTTCGCGAACGAAGAATTTGGGAAGGGCTCTCCCCGTGTGGGTGTGCCCTTGGAGCCTGTGCAATGGATTTTTTAGGTGAGGCACAGCGTGCACAGAACTGGCCCCACTGTTTTAAGTTCTAAGGTTCATTCGCCACGGCCAAGCAAGCTTGGACAATGACAGTGAAGTCCTTGGGACTGTCACAGCACCCGGTACTAACCAGGGCTGACCCTGCTGAGCATCCGAGATCTGATGGGATCGGATGGCAGGGAGGCTTGAACTGCCGGGGAGGGTCCCTACTGAGGCTCGAACTCGCGACCTTGGGATACAGAGACCGGAGTGCTCTCCATTACACCACGGGACCATCCCACCTATCCTGTGAGTAATAGCCTAGTGGCATTTAGAGAGGTTCTGTCCAACTATGCTAGTTTGCACTCCACCTAGCACGGAGATGTATCATTAAGAGTAGGATTATTTTCTGTGAGGGCAACAATAGAGTTAGCAAAAAATTTTTATTTGATTTAAAAACAGTAACAAAAATTCAATTTTTAAGGCCTATTTTCTCTGGAAGATGTATTTGTCATAAAAGACCTGGAAATTCATATGACCAGCTGCAACGGTTGAGTGGGGTTCTAGTCCAGGAGCTAACCCATTACCTAGAGGGGTGTGCTCCCCCTGGATGTCCCCCACCACGTGGTCCCCAGGGAGGAGCCCACAGGGACCATGCAATACCACAGAAGGATGAGAGAGAGAGTTTATTGCTCAAGGGTGAGGGTTTATATGGGTTTTGAGGGGATCAGAAAGCTACCAATAGTAAGCAAAGGAGGATTTGGTTCTGTGCCAATAGAAGTAGAGTTAACAACCAACAGAAAGGAGTAAATAACATCCAATAGAAATACTTCTTGAAACTTCCTTCCAGAACACCAGATACATTCCTCAGGGGTGAGACAACAGTTATCTCAGGGGATTTGGGGAAGGAGAAGGGTGACTTGGCAAAAAGAACAATAGACTCAAATTTGTACATTTAAACAACATTTAAAAACTCAGGTTTTAAGGCATTAGAGATAGCTTCTTCATTTTCTTCACAAGTCCACTTCTGACAGGACTTTTTCCATTCCAGATATTGTAAGTTGAATGCCACAACCAGCAATGGAGAGTTAGGATTGCTCAGCTTGGGGAAGAGAAGAGTTAGGAATTTCATCGTTAAGAAGGGAGAGCAAGGGCTTTCTCCATGGTGCCCACAGACATATGAAATTCTATCAGAACACAAGGAAAGACTTTTTTTACTGTGAGGCTAGTCAGATGCTGGCACAGTTTCACAGACACTGTGTGAAGTCTCCATCCTCGAAGATATTGAAAATTCAACTGGACACAATCCTGGGCTTCCTACGCTTAACCTGCTCTAGCTTGCCCTACTTAAGCATTGGACTACATGATCTCAAGTGGACACTGCCAACGTAAACAATTTTGTGATTCTCTGACCTAAAAGTTAAGCCTACTTATTTAAGTATGATATTTCCTTTTCCACTCCTCCTCTCTATGTTGGGCTTCACTGTCAAATTTTCCATTCCTTATATGTATAACCTGTACACACAGACACTCCCCACTATAGCTCTGGATCTTCCAGACAATTATTTCAGTGCACTGCAGGAAACAGTTTGAC
Organism: Hafferia zeledoni; assembly: GCA_035583235.1. Taxonomy (NCBI): domain Eukaryota; kingdom Metazoa; phylum Chordata; class Aves; order Passeriformes; family Thamnophilidae; genus Hafferia; species Hafferia zeledoni. The sequence goes on from JAWWEV010000095.1 coordinate 18,197,316, forward strand.
CAGTGAATCTGACTTAACAGAAGGAAGGGAGCTCAAGACAACTGAACTCTTAATCCTACTGAACTTGAACTCAATCCTACTGAACTTGCACTCTTTCACACAGTCCCGATGGTGATATCTATAATCTCCATAACCAGTGGAACTCTGGCAAAGAGTTTTCTTTCTTTTTTTTATTTACAGTTGAGGAACAGCAGTAAAATCTCTAAAGCCTTTAGGCAGTCACTATGCTCCTTTCAATGTACATCAAGAGTTAATGCATTTTGAAAGTCAAGAACACTGTTTAAACAAAGCAGATTTATAACATGTGGTAACTGCATATCAGTGGGATCTAATTTGTGGTCAAAACACACAATTTGCCATGAACACCTTCCTAAGGAAACAGATATATACACTTCCTCTGCAACTTTAATATCAGAAGTGAAAGATTAGTATGTCTTAGTAGATACGGATGTCTGAAAATTACATTAATACTTTTGGAAGTTCTTAAGAAAACATTTCCAAAGAAGAAATAAAAATAATAATAATCAAAAGGCATGTAACTTAGTGGGCCAATACAAAGAATGCACTGTACTGACTTATTTATGTATTGTATAAGATCCTAGGGTTCAAAGGCCTATGCTTTTATGTTGGTTTTATTTACATGTGAAATTTTTTCCAAGTGATACAGGGAAATGGATACCATATGTTTCCCAGCTGTTTTGTTCTGACAGGAACTATTAAGCACTCAGTATGGAAATGAATTCTGTCTGAGTTTTATGAAAACACTGCTTTCAACACAGGGGATCTAGACAGTGGAAAAGGCATCAACATTTTGTTTGTCGTCACTTTATATAAGCTTGCATTTATTTCGTTGCTTCACTTTCTCCACTTTTTAACTTTAATGACTTGTATTTACATAAACTACTGATGACAAAATTGTAAAATTGGACACTGCAAAGAAGCAACAATTTTTGTTACAAATCTGTCTTGTATAATTGTGAAGTCATGTATTTCTTTTTCCTTTCATCAAAGTTAGAGCAGAGTAAGGTTCTCTCATTTTTCATTATTTTTTCCTCCCAACTTCCCTTTGCAAACATTGCTTTTCCAGAAAACAAACTAGAACACCAAAACCAGTTAGCTAGATTTTTACTGTCTTAAAAACATACACTTCACTTAACTGAGATGACAAATTTATGCTGCCTTTAATAAAGGATTAGAATATAGCATTGAATCACAGAGCAGGAGGGAACAAAGAAAGACTGGTAGACACAGTATTTCTTCATGCTATTTACTATTTAGGCACTGTAAAGGCCGTATCAGTCCTTGGAAAGTTACAGCATGGTTTCCCTCTACACCACACTGAAACCACAGGCCAGAGTGGACCAGGGCATGGCTCAAAACTCTTTCAATCTGCTTTCATATGATTGTTCCCTGAAGAAGCAAAAGGAAGTGTTGCCTTATGGCCTCCAAAGCACCAGCACAGCAGGAGTTATGTGAGCAGTCTTAAACAGCTGCTCTAGAGGAAAAGCTTCTTGCTCATCCTTCCATACTTATGAACTCAGGCAGGGGCCATTAAAAGTCTGGGTCAAATAAATACTGTTTGATTCTTTTTTTAAACAACAGTAAAAGATGGTCTGAGTTTAAAGCAGGAGGCTAAAATGTGGAGCGGGTAGCTTGATTCCAGAATCTGACAAATAATTCTGGTATACTCCTAAATGGCAACAACATTTTTTTTTTCCCCAACTATGCTGTCAAAATTATTTCCTTAAGTTTTATTCATTAATATTTGAATAATCCCATTGTTGTGTTGCTGAAGCAAAAAAAAAGAGAGAAACCTCAAACTGCAGACTTCATTCACATCAGTAAAGAAGTGTTGTGCTGCCTGATAGACCTAAAGTGCCAAACCATTTCCTTGGCACAAAAGAAACTCTACCTGATGAAAAAATCTGCAAAGTTCAAATTTGCAGTACTTCCTCACCATATACTGTTCTCTGTGTTCTTCTTGAGAAGAGAAAATGCAAAATGTGAATCAAGAGGCCTGTGAGTTCACTTACAAATTAATTAATTATTAATTAATTAATTAATTGCCTGCTTACAGATGACCTAGAGCTACTGTGGGCAAATAAACAGAAAAGGGGGCAACCATGAAGCAGTTTCTTTTGCAATTTAATTGCTTTATCTGACTCTATTTTAAGGAATCAAAATTGGCCTTGGACTTCCTAAAAGATCCTTGTAGCATTTCCAATTGGAAGCATCTGTTGACTTCAGAGCATTTTTCAACATCATCTCTATGTCTAGAGCATGGGAAGGTGAGAGGGGAGTTTTATCTGGTATACAAGCATCTGCAGCACTATAGGCTAACTATTTGGGTTTTCTCCAACCATCACTTCCACCTCATGCACAGGTGAAACTTTGCCCTGTTGTGTTACAGGTAATTTCTGTGATATTTGCAATCTAATGGCAAACATCAGAATACCTTTAAATTGTCTTGAGTATAATGAAAATAACACTGGCAAGTTTTTCATTAAGTAAGTCTGGGAATAGCATTGACAACTGCACACATTTTTTAAATGCAGTATGTCAACATTTTGCTCATGTAGTATTAGAAGGGGGCCTGCAGTAAGTCTGTATGTTTTGTATTTGGAGTTTTACTGTCATCTGAAGGAAATCCCTGAGTTTCTTCCTTGTGATATGACTCTAGAATAACTTAAGACTTGTATTAATTCCAGGTCCATTTAAAGAACTGTGATTCTGACTTGGAATGCAGACTGAGGTGTTGACTACACTAGGAAAACTTTCAGAAAACTCACTGTTAACACAAATGTTTCTCACACACTGGCAGCAGTACTTGGGCTCCAAGTGATAGAGGAAGGGATGTCTCAAATCAAGGGATAATCAAAACCAATTCTGAATATCTATTTGCTGTTTTATTAATAGAACAGAATTGATATTTAAAATTTTTAACTGAAGGTGGCACTGTTTTACAGTTTTAATATATCAATAACTTGAACCAAGAACACATATTAGAGTTCTTTAACATAGCATGAGAACCTGAAATAAAGAACAATCTTACACCATGAGAATAGAGGGGGTTGTTCCCGTTTAAATGAAATTTGAAGTCACTCTAATGAAGAAGAAAAGGGTAGACAGGGTAAATAATAATTAATACTTTTAAATAACAAAGTATTTTTCCAGGGATTGAAACATTAATACAAGCCTCAGTGAATGAATAATTTTTATATTCTTGGCTTGAGGAAGAACAATACAAAAGCTTACATGCTGAAGTAGAGAACACAGGACATGCAAAGAAAATTTTGAAATCAATAAAGTGGGTTTGATTGACCTATGGATGTAACAGGAAGATAACAAGCAAAGTCCTAATGAAAAATCAGAAGAGGTCATTCTGGCACAAAATATATAAAGCAGGAAGAGGGAAGATGTGAAAATGAGTTAGAAAAAAGTTTATATGTAGCTAAACAAGTTGTTTTACCATAATAGAAAATTCTTCACTATTCTACCAAGGAACGATCCAATCAATATTGTACTGCTTCAGGCACAACAGGCTAAGAAATTGATGCCATGTAACACTGCCTCCAAATAAAATTTTACTTTACTGTCTCATACAACCAAAAACCCAAGAGTAATTTAACGTTCCTTGATTATTTCCTTTTCTCAAATAGAAAATTAATCTTTTGAATAATTTTATGAATGGCAGTTACTTTGAGAATGAAGTAGTGCAGAAGGAAACTGTTGAACATTAAAGGTGAATTCATTCTTATCATTCTGTGAATAAAGATCTACTGTACTATATTGCCTTCATTTGAAACATCCATTTGATGGCAACCAAAAGTCATCACAGATGACAGAATATAGTTCAACAATGGCATGGCTCAGTGAAGCTCGCTGATGTCTTGAGCCATTTGATCAAGTGGCCTTAAAAATGTGCCTAGAAAGAACACAACCAATTTCAGGCTTAATAACAAAAGCATAAATGACTAATTTCTCTTTCAGTTCATCATTCTATATTAAACAATGCCAGAAATCAATGGACACAATGGCTAACACTTCATTTCAGAAAAATCAGCTAGCTAGATCCATTTTTAGACAACATTCATTAATTTTCTGTCTTTGAAGATGGACAATCAGAGAATGACAGAATATTCTGAGTTAGAAGGGACCCACAAGAATGACTGAGTCCAACTTTTAAGTGAATGGCCTGTATAGGGCTTAAACCCACAACCTTGCTCTAACCAACTGAGTTAATGTCTACCTTAGTGGTTACTATGCTAGATACAAAGATCATTCTGTTGAAGCATGATGGTAGAGAAAACACTTACCCTTAATCATAGTTTACTGCAGATAAACCATGATTTGCCTGTACTTTTTTGTCAATCACATATATTTCACTATGTAATGTGGGGTACTGGCAACCGTATCTTGGCTTCAAGGATCCCTTGGAATTTTTCTGAGTCAGAATTCCCTAAATCTAAGAAGGACACTGAGAAGTCATAAATTACTTAGATATGGGAATTAAAGAGACATTAAGTAGTTGGCAGATGATACAAAATTGGTAGGAACTGTTGACTCCCCTGAAGACAGAGAGGCCCTGCAGAGAGACTTCAGCAAAGTAGAGAACTGGGTAATCATCAGCCATATGAAGTTCATCAAGGGAAAGAGCCTAATTCTGTACCTGGGATGGGACATCTATAGATGATCATACAGACTGGGAAATGAGATGCTGGACAGCAGTGCCACAGAAAGGGACCTGGGGGTTCTGGTCAATGGGAAGTTGAATATGAGTCAGCAGTGCCCTGGCAGCCAGGAGGGCCAATTGTGTCCTGGCGCGCATCGGGCACAGCATCGCCAGCTGGTCAAGGGAGGGGATTGTCCTGCTCTGCTCTGCACGGGGGTGGCCTCACCTTGGATATTGTGTGCAGTTTTGGGCATCACAATATACGAAAGATATTAGGCCATTAGAGAGCATCCATAGCAGGGCAATGAAGACAGTGAAGGGCCGTTAGAAGCTGTGTGAGGAATGGCTGAAGTCACTTGCCTGTTCAGCTTGGAGAAAAGGAGACTGAGGGGAGACCTCACTGCAGTTACAACTTCCTCATGAGGGGAAGAGGAGGGGCAGGCACTGATCTCTTCTCTGTGGTGACCAGTGACAGAATTCGAGGGAATGGCCTAAAATTGTCAGGGTTGGTTTAGGCTGGATATTAGAAAAAAAGTTCACTCAGAGGCTGTTGGGCATTGAAATAGGCTCCCCAAGGAAATGGTCACAGCAGTAATCCTGCCAGAATCCAAGAACTGTTTGGACAATGTTCTCAGACACATGGTGTTATTCTTGAGGTAGTCCTGGGCAGGGCCAGGAGATGGACTTTAATGATCCTTGTTGGTATCTTCCAACTCAGAATATTCTGTGATTCTGAGTCAGGACTGAGACTGTTCTGCCTGCATGACTTTCATGCACATTTTGCAGAAGGGTGAGGGAGGAACCACAGGACTTAACCACCAATACAGATCACTGTCCACTGCTGTACGATAAAGAGAGGTGATGGTGGGAGTTCAAGGAGGAAAAACTACACATTGGAAAAGTCTTTTCCAGACTTTCTAATACCTCCTTTTCAAAAGAACAAGTAATCTTGAGAAAAAGTTACAGACAGGCAGAAATAGTTTAAAAACATCAGAAATCTGTTGAAAGATCTTTGTGAAATGCTTGAGAAAGCACACTGACTCATAAACATAGATATTTGCCTAGGATTAAAAGTGCTTGGAGTAATTTGAAAACAATGTAACCAAACACTTTCATATGTTACTAACTTATTATTCCATGTTTACATGAAATGGGAAAAGAAAATGGGATTTATAGGGCTATTTACCAAATTTATCTCCCGGCAAAGAATAATAAGACTTCCATATTATTAGCCATATAAATAAAAAACTTAATTCCACAATGAGGAACTGTCTGTTTAAATCTGTTCCAATCCTGCTGGTGAAAACTGTTTCCTACATATGAAGTTGAACCTTACTTTCTCTATAATTTTGTCTTAACTGTTAGTGAACTAAATACTTATCTGAGACAAAGCTGACAGAGAATTGGTTTTTAGAGTATGACGGTCCTGACATATCTAATTTGTGGTCTACTTATGTTTACCTTTTAATTTTTCTATCTACTTTCATAATCCTCTGTTTTAAAGGAGAAATGTGACCTCTAAGCAGGAGTCAGTACAAAGTAGAAAGCTCAATTAGCTCTTTTTAAAACCTCTCAGTTTTCCTATATGTAACTACTTGAATTAACAATGGAATACAGATATAAAATAGCAAGAATGCCATACATACTAAAGATTTATGATACAAATTATCTTCATTAAAATAGCACATAGAAACAGTAATTTGCAACATTACTTTGATGGTCTACAATATGAGGGAGATTGCATCAAAAAACTATGAAAAGTCATCAGATGGTGCCTTACACAATGTTGACTGATGCAGCTCTCGATATTTCAAGGTGCCTCAAATACTGAAGTCTGTACAGAGATATAAAGTGATATCCTCTTGTCCAGAACTATATGATTACTCAGTGATTAAGCAAAGTAAAAATAAAAGGGTTTTAGTATTATTTCCTATTCACCAAAGCTCATAAGTGATAAGTGGAGAGAAAAAACAGATTTTAGTACTATTTTCACTTTGCTGATAATATTATCAGTGCTAAAGACCTCTTCTTCACTCAAGACTTTTAATCAAGTTGTGAATTAACTTCCCCTGCCAGACTCTCCAGAGCTACTACTGTCTTCCAGGAATGTCTGTATTTGCTTCTGTCAACCCCTTTTCAAGGAAATAGATGAATGCAGATGTAATTAAAATCATAATTAAAACATGTCTGACTGCAGAAGCAACCACTGAACAACAAGGGTACACAGTAAGATTCAGCAGCCCACAGTCTAAAAGAAGAGCTCATAACCTGTGCTTCATCCTTGCTATTGGTCCACATTTTACTTTATAATTGCTATCTGAATTTTAAAAATTACATCTTCTCTCTGAAAACAGATATTGATGCTGCCACTGTGGCTGATCAGTCCTTATGAACTGACCAGCCAGTGACATTTATTTTAGGGGCTATTCTTGCTCTCCTCTGGTTCACCTTGCACTCAGAGCAGCTGAGTGAACGAGTGGCTTTAATTGTTTTGTATGACAAGAAAGGTAATGCTCTGCTGTCACATGATCAGCTGCTCATACTGATAGGCAGGGATGGGGAAATGTCAGTAGCAGGCAAATGGAGAGGAGGGAGACAAGAAAAAATGAGGGAGAATGGTGAGAATTCGGGATAGGGAATGAAGGGGGTGAAAATGAGGGGCATTAAATGATGGGGAAGAGAATGGTGAGAGGAATGGGGTAAAGAAAGGTCTGGGAAAATGGTGGGAAGAATATCGGAAAATACTTGGGGGAAACACTGGGGAAATGACAATGTAAAAAAGAGAGAAAAGATGTGGGGAAGAATGGTGGGAGAGACTGAGGAGGGAAGAATGTGTGGGAAGGAAAAGTAAGTTCTGGGGAAATGGGGGAAAATGGTGGTGTGAACGTTGGGGAGAATAGGGATGAAGAATGGTGGAGAGAAATGGAAGGGAAAATAGGTGAGAAAACAGTGGGGAGAATGACAGAGACTGGTGGAGAGAATGGGGAAAGAATGGGAGGAGTAATGGGGAGAATGATGGGAGCAACATGGGGAGGAATGGGGGCATGAATGCTAAGGAAGAATGCAGGGAAGAATGAAGAGCAGAAGAGGGAAGATGTGGGTGAGAAAGAAGAAAGGAGTAGAAGAGGTAGGACAAATGACAGAAGAATAAGTGGAGAATTGTGTGGAGAAATGGTGTGAGAATAGGAGAATGCGGAAAGAGAGGGGAGAATGGGAGTATGAATGAGTAAGAAGAAGGGAAGGAGGAGAGAAGAAGAAGGAAGGAGAAGGGGCAAAAGGAGAAGATGGGAGGATGCAAGGGATGAAGAATGGGGGAAGAACTAGCAAAAAGGTAAGAAGAGAGAAGAAAAGGATGAGGTAAAGGAAGGACAGAGAGGTCCAATGGGGAAGGATGTGAAAAATGAGGAGAATATGGAGGGGAGGATGGGGGGAGATTGAGGTAGAGTGAGACAGGGGAAATCGAGGGTGGTGAATCAGGTGTCTTCCCCCTTTATACTTCTTCCCTGCTTTTGTGTGCAATATGTAATATGTGTGAAATCACTGCTGTGACCTGTATGGGCAATAACATGGCAAGCAAGTGTGGTAAGGAGACCTTTGCTTCACTTGATTGCCAGGATCACTGGCATGTGATGACCTGGGCTTTAATGACTTGGTCAGAAGTAGGTATCAGAAAGTTTTGACTTAGTTACACACATCAGAAATTTAAAACAGTCTGTAAGGAAATATAGAAATAAAAATTGTCAAAATATAGCACAGTTGTTAAAGCCACCTATGATCCCATCAATTCCAGGTCTCCCATTTCTTTTGTAAAAGTACTTGATGAAACAACATTCACAAAGTTAAATTAAAACACCAGAAAGCACAATAAACTTTTCACAGCTCAACAAAAAAATGCAATTCTCACCAATTCATTTCTCCTCCATTAGAAAGAGAAAAAACCCCCTTGATTAATCTGATTTACTGAGTGAAAAACAACATTGAATACACTTTTTGTCAGGGGGGCAGGGAGAAGGTCTCCAGCTGGTTTTCATCTCTATGCCATGATTCTTCATTTAGTTTACACTATTAAACTAAAAAACTCAGCTTTAATCTTAACTGTTACAGTATGCCTTAGACCAGATTCTGTCATGTAGCATCCTTGATACAGTTTCAGACTCTGGCAAAACATCATCCCTCAAACTGGTCGTGACCATATGGGTAGTAAATATATCCAACATTTTTTCATTGGCGCCTACATTATTACGTCTTGTCACCAATGGTTTCTCGGGTTTTCAAGTAAATTGTTGCATATACTGTGGTTTGGAGCTGCTGAGATGAAGCCCTACATTTATCTGTATACAGCCAAATCCTTTTTTGGAACTTTTTTTCCTTCTAGTGAACTAACATCTGTTGGGGAAAAAAAAAAAAAAAAAAAAAAAAAAAAAAAAAAAAAAAAAAAAAAACAAAAAAAAAAAAAGAAAGTCATGTTTCCAGAAAGCTGTACAGAAATGAGAGAAACAAAACAATAGGACACTGCCAAGAAGTTAGGATTGCCAAGCTGTACATGATTAAAAAAAAGCCTAGAAAATGATGGGCAGATAGAATTGGGCATCATACCTGATCGGTCTTCATTTTGTGAATCACACCTTCTACATAATTCTGGGATGGTCTTGAGAGAAGTTACAGAATACTGCAAAAAAAATAAAAAGGAAAATAGAAGTAATAATTTAAAAAGATAAAAGGTAAGACTTTCAAGAGGTCTGAATCTCATGGACACTACCTAATACTCTACCAGCCAGGCGTACTTCTGGCAGTCCAAGGGTCTTCTCAGATTGCATGAGAAAAGCAGATGGCACCTGCTTGTTTTTATGTCTCACCTTGAAGCACATGAAACAGACATTCAAAGGTACAGCAAAGCATCTCCCCACCTCAGATTTCTCCTTCCTGCAGATCACCATTATTCAAGTCACAAACACAATGCAACACAAAGCAAGATATGCTGAAGGTCAGAATACATCTAGGCTTCACAGTAAATTTCAAGGATCTCACTTTGCTCACCTGTGCATCTGTTATGGTGTCTGCACTGTAATAAATGTCATGCTTAAAAATTAGAATTCAAACTTTCACAAACCAGTGTGTAAAAGCAATGCAGAATATTTGCACTGTAGAGATCTGATTTCAGATGGATGTGTGTACATAGACGTATCAGACAATGGGCTCATTTCTCTAACTTAGGCTTTATTAAAGCAAACTTGCATCATTATTTTGATGTGACAGAACACATCTGATATTAATCAATATGTTATTCTCTGAATTCAGCATTAAAAAAGGAAAAAAAAACCAGGGATGACATACCTATTTTACTGAGCAGAATTTTTTTCCTTATACACTTGTGGAATACTCTTGGAAAGACACAGTATCTAGTATTGTAAAACCATACACTCTGATATGCAGTTACTTAATAGCAAGTCTTCCTTAATCAAACACTTAAATGTTACAGGAATCGTCACAAACAAATGAAAATCATTACGTCTGTGAAAGAAAGATCAATGACTTTGCTTATACAAAAACAGCCCAAACTACTAAAACCAGTATTTTGGAAACTAAAACAGAAAAAAGCATTTAGGATTAGCACAACTGAAATTTTTTGAAGAATACATAAACACCATATGTTTTCAAAGAAACAGATATTTTTAGCTGATGTGTTGTTGACCAGTGAAGTAAAACAACTACATGTAAAACCACTTGAACTTTCCACACCAAAAAGAAAGGGTCATACATTGCCCTAGTTTTTGCTGACAGTTCATCATTCAATGTTTGACATGTTTCTAATGCACAGCTGGCAATCTACTTCAAAATAATCTAAAGAAAAGCTTATGCAACCAATGGCAGAAGTAATTAACTTTTATGGTGCAAGTTTAAGTCTATTACTCAAATTACTTCAGTTACTTTTAAGGCTGGAAAGTCTCCCATGCCTTACTTTTTTCCTTGCTGACCAGATTCAGGGATGTATTGAGAAACCTCAGCCACAAGAGGAAGGTCTCACAAGTATTTCCAGGATCAACACTAAATTTATTAATTAAAACGTGTAGCAGTACTCCACAGAACTACACAGTGATTCCAGTCCTCATTAAACAAGTGGTTGTCTGTAAGGCTGGGACTGCTCCAGGATGTGACAGCATAAAGCAACAGAGAACAGAACAGAGACAGGGAGAAAGATGCTACATAATATAAATTAATACAAGTTAAACACAGGCACGGTCAAACACCATGTGCTGTGCTTCACTTTAGTTATTGTTTAATAAAGCCTGAGCTGTTTAGCTATACATCTTGATATTTCAGCACAAAGACTCAAAACGAACTGGTCTAGAAAGATTCTTAAGAGCATCCAAGGAACATATCTCCAAGGAATATGGTAGCTTCATAAGACCAGTTGGGGTAGTTTAAACTATTACACAGTTCATAATTGAATTAGAAAGAGGCCTTTTGTATTCCATTGCTATGTGTTTTGTCAGGGAACCTCAAAACCAGAAAGCAATCTTCTTTTTTTTTTTTTTTTTTTTTTGGTCTTTTTCCTGTTCTTCCTGAAAGAACAGATATTTTTCTGTTTCAACATAACTAAAATGTATTCAGTTAACTCATCCCACCACAAAAAAATCTATTAAATATTATAAATGTGATGATACATTTTAATCACATTGCTTTGACTTCATTAACAGATTTCCTCCCACTCACCTCTGTCCTCAAAAAGATTTCTGCACATTTACATTTCTGCCTTCTGTATTTTGTGGTTAAAATGTGAAGAACCAGCTTTGGTCCAGGAAGCAACTAAATTTACTTTCTAAAGTGGTTCTTTCTCAACAATAAAAACAATCCATTCCCAGCTCTTTCCACTAGAATTACTATCTCTCATCCTCTAGCTACAGTTGTAATGATCAGTAACGTTTTTTAGTTTTTCTTCACCCATAAATTTCAAGTTTACACAGAGGGGCAGCAGAAGAGGTTGAGATTGCAACCCTTCCTTGGAACAGAATTTCAGACTTAATGCTTATTTAACAGCATTTAAAATTAATTACTTCCAACTCTTCAATAATTTCAAATTCTTTTTTGCATACAAAATTAAACACCACCTCTCACATTTCATCATTTAGAGCCAGCCAGAGTTCAGGGCCATGCAAGAGCTAAGCATATCAGGTCACTTGATTAGTCAATGATCTTTGGTATTTAACTACACTCTGTTGTGGCTGACAGTAAACTTCAGAAACAAAACTAAGGGCTTGTTCCCAAGATAATGCCTGTAATGGAATTTTTGATTACTGTTTGAGGTCTGGGTTCTTTTTCTGCATTTAGTAAACCCCTTAAGAACTCTGTAAGATAGGAGAACAGTATCAACCGCAAACAAGAGACAAGAAGAATTAACAAGCATTCCATATTCCCAACTTTCTCAAATAGACATTGCTAATTCAGGGGAAAATGGAACCTCCCTTGTAATGCAAAACATTTGTTCATTATATAAAACTGCACTACAGAATCTGAATTAATACAAATGTTAACCTTTTAAATTTCATGCAGTGCTTCAATTTTAATGCAATGAATTTGAAACCCAACACACGAGAAAAAATATCTTCAATTAGGCTGTTCTGTGTTGTGCCACTTGTCCACCACTTGCAGACTCACCTGTGTCCAAGAAGTATTAGAAAGAATAACTGGTTACGTGTAGAACATAGAAAAACACATATAAAATAGTTTAAAAATGTAAACTAGGAAGCAAGAGTTACTTTTCAACATTCTGTTGTGAAGAATACCTTTAACGTTTCCTAAAATGTAATCGAAGTGCAAAGCTGGATGCATAGTGTGACTCTCAGAACATGCTACCCCCCCAAAAAAGAAGAGCCATGTCCAATTCCAACTGTTTGCAGTATCAAAACTCAAATAATTTACATCCACTGGATCAAGACTCTAGTGGCTCTGTTCTGCTCTTAAATGCACAGCTCTTTGTATTCATTTACATACTGAAAACAGGCATCTTCCTTCATTACAGCTAATTTTTTCTTCTTATTTGCTATATCTTCTTACTTGCTATAGAGGAAAAATGAATGTCTCATTAGTATTGAAATCCCATTAAATGAATAAATTTATAATAGCTTTTTTCCCATCATTTATAACTGTGCAACACCACCCTTTTCTCCAGACATTTATTTGGGAGTAGCAAGCTACACTGAGAAAAAGTAAAGCAACAATACTAAGCCGGATGTTGCAGGAAGATTATTCTCAATAGTAGTGTCAATTTAAGTAGTTTCAGAACAACAAAAAAGAGGAGAAAAGAGCTTATGGTTATGATGACTATCTTTGGAGCATTGGTTAGGTTATTTGTACTATGCCTTGTTGACAGGATCTTATATAGACACCTCAGCAGGTCTTCAAGGACACTAAGCTGAGTGGTGTGGTTGATTTGCTGGAGAGAAGGAAGACATCCAGCGGGAAGGCTTGAGACACAGGCTCATGTGAACCTCGCAAAGCTCAACAAGGTCAAGATCCTGAATATGTGTCAGGGCAACCCCCAGCATCCGTACTGACATGGGTATTGACAGCAGCCCTGCAGAGAAGCATTTGGGCATATTAATGGATGAAAAAATTGACATAATCTGGCAACATTTACTTGCAGACCACAAAGCCAAACAAATCCTGGACTGCACAAAACATATGGCCAGTGGAGTGAGGGAGGTGATTTTCCCCATGGACTTCATTCTTGACAGAGTCCACCTGGAGTATTATCTAGGACTCATGTGCCCTTGAGACAAAAAAGACATGGACCTGTTCAGTGAGTCAAGAAGGCCATGAAAAGAGCCAGAGGCCTGGGACATCTCTGTTACGAAGTAAAGCTGAGACAGCTGCTGTTCTGCATCCTGGAAAACAGAAGGCTGCAGGGAGACCTTCTCATAGCTCTTCAATATATAAAAGAGGCTTATAAGGAAAATATAGAAAGACTGGTTGCAGGGGCCTGTTGCAACATGACAAGGGGCGCATCAAAGAACATTACCTTAGATTGGATATATCAAAGACATTTTTTTTTTACAATGAGGGTAGTGAGACACTGCAACAGATTGCCCAGAGAAGTTATGGATGCCAATCATTCATGACTGTATTTGGTTTATGTGGCAGACTAGTAGGAGGACCTGTCCCCACACAGGACAGGAGCAGCTGGCTCCATTATGGACTGGCTTCTGGCAAAGGCTGAGCCTGTCAGACATGTTGGTAGCACCTCTGGGATAACAAATATAAGAAAGGGTGAAAACCCCTGCACAAAAGCAGCAGGGAGAGACAAGTAAGAAAATATGAAACAGCTCTGCAGACACGAAGGTCAGTGCAGAAGGAGGGGAAGGAAGTGCACCAGGCAC
>JAWWEV010000095.1:18213729-18237561 GCA_035583235.1 Hafferia zeledoni
CAGCCCATAGAGGACCTCACATTGGAGTAGTTGGATGTGTCCTGAAGAAACCTGCATCCTGTGGAGAGACAGTGCTGCAGCAGGCTCCTGGCAGAAACTAAGGCCTGGAGACCCCAAAAGAGCAGGTTTTCTAGCAGGAACTGTGACCCTGTGTGAGACCCACACTTGGGCAGTCAGTTCCTGACAGCCCATACCTCATGGAAAGTATGCATATGGTGCAGTCCATGAAAAACTATGGCCTGGAGGAAGGACTCACACAGGAGAAGTTAATAGAGGACTGTCTTCAGTAGACTGGACTCCATGCTGGTAAGGGAAAAAATCATGAGAAGGGAGGAATGGCAGAGACACCATGTGATGAATTGAATGCAAACTCCACCATCCCCAAACCCCCTGCACTTATTGAGGTGGCAAGGTAGAGCACTCAAGAGTGAAGTTGGTGCTGTGAAGAAGGGAGGGGTGCAGAAAAAGCATTTTTAGATTTATTCTTGTTTCTAATTATTCTTTGTTATTTGATTGGCAAAAAATTTAATTAGTATTCCCAAGATGAGTCTTTTTTGCCTGTGACAGTAATTGGTGAGTGATGTTCTTCTCTCTGAAGCACATGCTTTTTGTCGCAATTTTCTCCCCATCTTGTTGATGGAAGGGGACTGACAGAGTAGCTTGGTGGGCACCTGACAACTAGTCAAGGTCAACCCATCACAACGAGGCTTTGAGCAACAAGATCTAGTGGAAAGTCCCTACATATTACAAGGGGATTAAAACTGAATTACCTTTGAAGATCTCTTCTAACCAAAACCATTTTATGATTATGTGATATTGGAAAAATGTAGTTTCCTTTACTCATGGATGAATGTAACACAAAAAATTCAAAACGAAGTAAAACAAATCAAAATAAAGCAAGCAAGCAAACAAACAAACTCTGAACTGACTTACATATCTATTTGCCTTTTAAAACAAATTCCTGCCTTCCTGTCTGTTTTTTATGTCTTTGGTAATTTTTGATGAAATGGATTACAAGGGTCTGGACTATATACAGTGGCTTTCTAACTCAGGTACATTTGTAAGTGCATCATTTTAACAACCTTCTTGCTGCCATTATTTTTAGTCACTCCTCCACACTGGATTAGAACCAGAGAGCTAGCAGGAACAATTTAATTTGCTAACACTGATGCTGTGCAGCTGCTCTCACCAGAGCAGCTAATGATAAAATGTGCAGGTTAGGCAACTCAAAATCATATACAGTGAGATATGAGTAGAGCACTAGAATAACCATGAATTCTCTTCTTACTCTGGACTCTACCAACAAATTCTTTGTCCTCTTAACTGCTAAAACAGGGAGTAAAACTGCTACCTCAATAATTTGTGCTGGTTTTTTATTTAATGTTCAGCATCCAATGAAAGAACAGGCTATTAAAGGAGGCAGCCTGAGCTGTTCAGCAGAAAAATGAGTAACCTAACCCACAGTACACAGCAACAGCCACAATGGGAGAGACACGGAGAGGTTACAACTATTATGTTTTACAGTTTTACAAGACTGAGTATAGAAACAGATACCAGGACATAATCTAGCATGTAACAGCAATAAAAAGAAAGTTGCCCATAATAAGGTATTCACTCAAGATTGGCTCATTGTCTTGTAATATTTTGGCCATTTGCCATATTCTACTTTAATAAAAATTCGACAGTACAATAGATATCAAAAAAAAAATCCTCTTCAGAAGCAATCTGTCTGTGAATAAAGCATCTGGAATGTTTTAAAAGGAATCAAGAGTCCCAAATCCTAAAGAGAAAGGCAGGCCCTTTGTTATTTAAAAAAAAAATAAATAAATAAAACAACCCCCCAAAAAAACCCCAAAAAACTGTAAGACTACAAAATGTGGAAGGAGATGGTGGCATACTTTCATCTGAAAAGAGAATCAATAAATTCTCCTCTAAGGAACTTCATTTTTGTATTCAAGTCCATTGTTTATCAGACATAAAACATATGAACAACTCTGTTGCACAAAGAGCCAAACCACTGGCAGTGGGAGTAGTATTGTGAATAACAGACAACTCTGCTGTATCAGTGCTTCCTACAAGAACACTAACAATGTAGATAAACAGTATTTTTGCTTGCCATTATGGTTGCAGTTGTTTTAGTTTCAACAGTAAGGATCAGTGCTGCCTGTAAATTCCTGGATGCCTGTCTTTCTCTCTCTTTCTGTGTTCTACCATGTACCAGGTAGCTACATCACAGCTATTGATAAAGTCCTGCTGTATTCAGAGACAGGTACTGGTGGAAAGGGCAAAGGTGAGAGAAGCAGGAGTCTTTTACAACTAAAATACATTCAATTAAAGAAGGTAAACTTCCCATTTTGGTGTCTAAGGCTAGCACTATAGCACATATAACTCATTCAGGACAATAATGGAGATAAGCAACACAGAAATAAAACTAATTTGTTAATTTGATTTGCAAGTCACTTTTACTGCTTGATGGACAGGAATCAAGTTTTATTTCCAAGCTTATCAGATTTCCTTTAAAAGACATCTTATTTTATTCTAGATTCAACCTACTTAAAAATATTCCTACATATGCAGTAAAAAGTATGGCTTCTAACAAGAATTGTTTGCTATACTAGGACTGAGAGATTTAAGATTGTCTCAACTTGAACAAACAAAGTAAGACTTGTACTTACTGATATATCATCACTAAAATCTATTTCATCCAAATCAAGGTATTCAGGGGCTTCCATTATTCTTCTATGGACATTTTCAGTGAGTCAGCACACTAGTAGAAGACCTAATTAAGAAAAAAGGATTGTCTTTAGTCAAAACCACATATAAATTTTATACAGTTGGTATACATAGCAGTACACTGTATTTGCTACCAGCAGATTACTGAAAACACTCTACTTGAATACTAAAGTATTTCATAACTTAATCCTAAAAGTAAATATGATTTGCCACATCTACTCTGCATAACATGAAGCAGACATTTCAGGTTTTAGAGGGAATACCTAAGAAGTACTTGAAATGGAAGTCAAAAATAGTTGATTTAGCATCACTGTCCCTCCAGAAGTTCAACAAAGGTGTAAAGATCTAACTGTCAAGCAACCTCATGACCTTGCAGCTCTATCTGTGTTAATGATGTATCTTCTTCTAAGGATGCTATTAACGTACAGACACTTCTGTTACTAGAGCTTTCCTCTGCTCAAAATGGCAGAAAAAAACTGAGAATCACACTGTGCACAGAAAATTAAATCCTATCACACCTTTTCTCCACTTACAAGCAGACCAACACACAGTGTTGCCAGTGCTTTACAGTTGAATGGTGAACCACTTCTCAGCCTGCAAGTGCACATATCCCAAAACAGTAATGAAGGCAAAGCCAGAACTTTATCAATGTGCACTAATTATCTGGGGCCTCAACCGTTTTCTCATAGCAAGAGAAAAAGAAGAGAAAATTCTCTTGCAAAACAAGAAATGTGGCTGGAGAAATCATTATCTGAAGAATAAACTGGAGCTTAAACAAACAGATCAAAAACAGAAACTCATCATTCTTAATCCTAACTAGAATGAAAGGTGTGTGGATCACTACAAACAACAGAAGTAAAGGCAGAAACAGAAGCTATTTTAAAGGAAGTTGAACAAGAAAAATGTAATGCATTTTTAAATACTATGAGGCATTACATAAGTATTATTATGGAAGTATTATGCTAAGTAGTATTATGGAAGAAAACGAAATCCTTCTAATACTTGTACATAACAAGCGAAAATGTCTGAAGGCAAAAATTAAAATGCAAGCCCAGTTTATTCACATGATAACTGCCACAAAATATGTTTATGAATAATGAAGTCAGCTGTAGAGGTCTAAATAAAATCAGTGTGAAACATTCATATGCATTTAAGAATTTTCTAGGATAAGGGGTCTGAAAAAAATGCTTTTCTGCAGGTGTCATTGACAAACAAACCTCAGTCATTAATTTCCGTAATAACAGACTAGCCAAGCACAAATCTGACCTTAAGACACCTGTTCTTGAGGTTATTAGAAGGAGAAACAAGAGGTATCTACAGTTTTATGCTGAAATAGATGGAAAAGCAAAGTTTTCTTTCTCACCAAGTTACCAAAGATGAAGCACTATCAGCATCATTTTATCATTAAATGAATATGATATTTTTGGCTGTGATAAGGATTAATTTTCTATGCAGTAGGTAGTATGGGACTTAGTTTTGGATTTATGCTGGAAACAATGTTGATAATTCAGGGGGGTTTCATTCCTGCTGAGCTGTAATTACCCAGAGACAAGGCCTCTTCTGCTCCTCACTCCACGCCACCCGTGGACAGGCTGAGGGTGCACAAGGACTTGGTGACCCCAACTGACCCAATGGGACAGTCCATACCATGCTCAGCATGTAAAGCTGAGGGAAGAAGGAGGAAAGGAGGGATGTTTGGAGTGATGGTGTTTTTCTTCCCAAGTTACCGTTCAGAGTGATGGAGCCCTGTTTTCCTGCAGGTGGCCAAAAAGCTGCCTGCTGATGGGAAGTGGTGAATTAATACCTTGTTCTGCTTGCTTGAATGCACCTCTTTTTTTTTCCCTACTAAACTGTCTTCATCCAATCCATGAGCTTTCTCATTTTTACTCTTTCAGGGGACAGTGAGCAAGCAGCTGTGTGGTGCTTAGTTGCAGTTGGAGTCAAACCGCAGCTATGAAAAAGAATTTAAAAAAAAAAAAAAAAAAAGATAAACAAAAAACCCTCCATGGTTTTCTTTAATGTACTACAATATTTCTGCTTGGTGCATTATAAGAAGGAACCCAAGAACCAGTGTGCAGGAGAAACTGGGGAAGGGGCAGCACATAAGAATGACCTCAGCTACCTATTATGTGCTCTCACTGACTGCTAGACTTGAGTGAAACAGTGGGAAAAGAGAGGGCTACAAAAAAGTAAAAGCAGTATAATGCCCTCAGTCCAACTTGGTATGAGGGCACACAAGTATCTCTACTATGAAACTCATCAGAAGCTTTTCATTTTCCACATTCCCAAATGTTAAGTTTATTCTCAGAAGGAAGCACCAAAATCACAAAAGCCTTACAACGAGAGGAAATAGCTATTGTGAAAAGGCATGAACCCATTCAAGTTTACATATATTCTCTTCCACATTAGAGATTTTGCTTAACAGAAACATAAAATTTCAGTATATTTTTTTAAGGTTTATGCTTTTATGCATTTGGGAGACATTACAGATTATTTGTGGCAAATTTCACTGCCTGTGTATTGGGTTGGCATGGCAAGTAGTGGGAGAGTTACAGGTTTGGCTTCTGTGAGAAGGTAAGTTTCCCTTGTGACGGATGGAACCAGCTGACTCCATGACAGACCTTGTGTGACCAGGGCAGGGCCCTCAGTGATGATGGTAGTACCTCTGGAATAACACGTTTCAGAAGTCGGAAAAGTTACTGTGCAACAGGAGTCAGGAGACAGGAGTGAGAATATGTGAAGAGCAACAGCTCTGCAGACACCAAGGTCAGTGAAGGAGAGGGATTCTCTGGCAGACCACGGTGAGGTAGGCTCCCACTCTGCAGCCCATGGAAGTCCATGGTGGAGGAGAGATCCACCTGCAGCCCGTGGAGGATCCCAAGTCAGAGCAGATGGATGCCCAAAGGAGGCTATGACCCCATGGAAAGTCCATGTTGGAACAGGCTCCTGGGAGCACCTGTGAGCCCATGAAGAACGGAGCCCACGTGGGACCAGTTTGAAGGCAGGACTTGTGAGCCTCCTCCACAAAGGCAGAGACTAGCTGTCAGTTTATCACTGTGACTATTGATACCAGCTCAAAACAAACTATTCAGTCAGTTTTAGGAAAACAAATGCTGACTGTATATGTCAAGTATATTTGACAAATGCTGACTATATATGCCAACAACCAGAGGGAGGCTGGGCACTGGAACAGTCTCCCCAGGGAGCCTGACAGAGTTCAAGAAGCATTTGGACAATGCTGTTAGGCACTTGGTGTGATTTCACAGATTTTAGAGAATACTCTGAGTTGGAAGGGACCCACAAGAATCAAGTCCAGCTCTTAAGTGAATGACCCATACAGGGATCAAATACACAATCGTGGTATTATTAACACCATGCTCTAACTAACTGTCCTGTGCAGGGCCAGGAGTTGGATTTAATGATCCTTGTAGGCTCTTTCCAAATTAAAGTATTCCATGATTCTATGACTCTATAGGTACTGTTTTACACAAATTAAAGAACTGCAGCACCATATTACATAAGATGATAAATGTATGAAGTAGGAATGAGCATTAAAGTATAATAACTTGAATGTTAAAAACATCTACGGACCATATAACATAAAAATAATCTGAAAACAAACTGAAGCTTCAATGAGTTTCAGTTTTTTCACTGGAATTAAATGGATTAAAAAACTGCCCATCCACTATATTTAAAAATCAAGGGAAGAGATAAATAAAACTACTCTAAACACGTCTTGCAAGCAAAACCAAGAAGTGACCCAGAATTTTTATTTTTCACTTCAAACTGATCAGTTAAAAACTCCAGCATAAAAAACTTCATAGCTTCTATAACTAGAATTCCTGGTCACCACAGATCTCAAGATTTTATGAGAAAAAGATCTCAACCTCTCAAACTTTTCTAAATTGCAAGAAGCCATTGAGACAAAAAAAAAAAAATTGCTGTATCAATGTACAGCTGACAAAGGGACTGCATTTTACCTAGTGATGTACAAAACCCATAAAATCAACCCACAGTCTTGTATAATTACTTCGTCAAAATGTTATCTTCTGTCTTTTCAAAAACATAAAGACTATGAAACACCCAAAAGCTGAAGAGAAAGTTGGTAACCAAATCAAACACATTTTCTCTACAAAAATCTTTGTGAAGGTACTGTTGGGTTACATGAAACAAAAGGGCAACAGTTTAATGTATTCTGTTTGCTATAAGATTTTTTTTTTTTGATAAGGGAAAACTGGACAGCAATTCAAGTCAAATACTACAAATAAATAAGATTTCCCATGATTATACTTGGAGTTTCAGTCAAAAGGTGTACTTTTTGGATACAATTTAACACAGTTGAACACACCATGTATAATGCAAACATGGTAAGGACAGTATTCAGAGTTGTGACTATTTTGAGAGCTTTGCAATGGCTGAATCCAGCACATTGCCAGATAAACAATTTGAACAGCATTCATAGGATCATAAGCATAACTGGTCAAAATCAAGGTAAAAATAACTGCAACCAAAATTGCAACTGCCAGGAATTGACGACATGAGATGAATAATGTGTTTCCAGCACCAACATCAAAGCAACACAGACAACTGTCTCTAGCCTGTCAGCAGAAACGTTTGACATTTAACTTACAAATTTTCCTAACTGTATGTTGGAAGCTAGTAATTTAATATTCCACAAAATCTTAACCCAAAAAAGGGCATGTCTTGTTTGGCAATTTGACTTGCAGAGAGACACATATATTTTTTACAGGTAAAAGAAATCTGGTCTGCTCTCCAAATTCACACCCAAAAAAGAAAGAAAACCATGCAAACATCATCCAAAAGTACTCGGAAAAAGTGGGTTTTAATAATTTTGTGAAGCAGTTCACCAGGAGAAATCATCAAAGTAACAATTATTACACAGAAATCTAGTAATATTAACATTGGTACAGTAATGTTGCATATGTTGCATTGTGACAGATAATAAACAGTATCCAAAACCAAATTCATCCTTCTCTTTTTCAAACATGAGCAACACAGATTTCCTCTGCAATTGCCCTTCTCAGCTAAAACTAGATCCTGTTGCTAACAAACATTCAATAAAATCAGGTGAATGAGGAAAAAATGGACAAAGTAATTTCTAGTATAATAGGAATAATAGTAGTAATATTACTAATAATAGTAGCAGTGAAGTATTAGTTGCAGGTAATAAAACCATCAATTTCTGCAAACACTAACACACCACTCTGGATTGACATATTACCTGAGTATAAAATGCTTAAAATTGTTCACAGGTTTAATTTTTCAGATGTGGTGGATGAGGCCTTGAGTTTTTCCCCTCACCTGGTCTCAAACAAAGAGTCACATCATCAGCAATCCCTAGGGGCCAGTGTGTCTTTTGAGGATGATGTAGACTCAAAATGGAAATGGCAAGAATGCTTTAGAAGTCAGTTCAGCTGCCATCACCTAACCCATGCTAGTGCACATCAGACAAGAACAAGGCCATACAGGCGAGCATTTGCTGTCTGACAATGAATGAAGACATTGATATGGCAGGCAGGATATAAGCAAACATGATGTTCAATTTCTTGTTCTGATTACTCAGTGCAAAACTGTGGAACAAAAAAAGGTATAACTGATTTGTAGTGACCCTTTTGCAACAAAGCTGCAGTAAATTCAGTAGCTTCAAAAGGAAACTGTCTACTGCCTCAGAAAAATGCAATTTCAGTGTGGCATGTGAAAGACTAAATCCAAGAGGGAGCACAAGCAAAATGTCCTTTACTGAGCCAAAACAAAACAAGTAATTGAGAATGCATAATTTTAATTATTTATGTATACATAAATAACAAGTAACAATAAAGGATCTGCTGTCAATTAAATGTTTATTTCATCTGTAAATCAAAGAAATCCTGCTAAATGCCACATGGGATTTTATTTTCCATATCTCAGAACTACTATAACAAAATATTTGGGGATTTACTTAAACTTTCAATCAAATATAAAGTGAATCAGATGGAAAATACTTCTAAGTATTTTCAGCGAAAGGCTGTTTTCTTAAGAAGACTTAATATTAAAGATTAAGGCTTTAAATACCAGAATGCCAAGATAGTTGCTTTTTAATTAACGGATAAAGTTATATTTTTCAATTATAGGTCTAAGTTAACAAAATAAACATATGACTCTTTCCTAAGCATCAGGAGCTACAGTAGCTCAAGATGAACAAGATCTGTGGGCAGAAAGGAAAGGCTTTACATCTTTAATTTGAGCACACAGTATGTGTTTCAACTAATGTTTAAAGTCTGGTGAGTGTCTGAATTTTACTCCCTAACATTAAGAAATACCAAGATCATAATCCCAAACTTTTTAACTTTCAAACAAATAGCAGAGTGTAATGTAACATCATGTTGAATCTACTTAGCATGCACTGAAAAGCCCAGCATCCAATTAAAATCTACAGCTGGGGAAGGCACCTCATCTTTTCAGCACTAGGAAATATTTGAAATTGAATTCAGATCCTCCATTCTCAAATTCTACTGTAACAGTGAAGTTCTACCAAAAATTAATTTGGCTTTTCAACCTTATTTAACACACAGTGTGAGGAAAGCACGATAGTATGTCCAGGAGCTCTGCCATAATTCAGGGATGTGAGAAAGGGACTGTTCAGTGAAGGCAAGAAAACCTGATCCCTGGGTCCTAGCAGAGCTAGTCTGGGCTAACACAACCACCTCTCTAGCTATCACATCTACCTATCACTGCTTCTTAAGTTTCCTGGTGTCTAGCTGTGTGTTGCCTCATATTAAAGACTACATGTTAGTTGAGACAGGTATTGTGTGATCGCTCTACATTTGTCTGGCTTTTCATATAGCCTGTGTCCTTGTTTATTAACAGAGCTTTGTGGTGCAAGAGTAGTTAAATAATAAACATGATACAAAGACACTGAGCTCTGGAAGAGGTCCCATTTGAAGATTTGTGGCAGATCCCCAGGACAGCTAAAAAAATTTATTTGCTAAATACAAATGGTGTCTTTGCAGGTGATAAATGCAGATGTGAAGGAGAACACACCAAAGACATAGAAAGCACACAGTTTCATCAGAACAGATCAGAATAGTTCTGTTGGAAGAGACCTACAATGATCATCTAGTTATGAGTAATACTTTAAATTTACCACTTCCATACATGCACTCTTAGAAGACTACAGCTTCTCATTCATATTTATATTATTATCTTTATTATCTTTAAAAGCGAAATTATTTGCATATAAGCACATGGCTTTGAGAATATAAATAGCAACAATGAAGCTCAAATAGAGGTTTATTTGTTTTTCAAGCTCACTACTTTCATTTTATGCATTCAAATAAAATGGCAACACAACACACAGACTCAGTTGACATTTTTGGGTCATATAAGAGTTTGTGATAAAATAATGTACTCTAAGTGCATTCTTTTACCTTCTAGGACACCCAAATTTTTTACTCATGACATGATGGAACATTTTTTCTATGACTTGTCCTTGAAATTATCTATCCTGTCAAATTTAAAAGGTAAAAATATAAAGGGAAGCAGCAGGAGATATTAAAGAGTTAAGATGAATTTTAAGTAACAATTCATTGTAAAAAAAAAAAAGTTAGAATGAGGCTGAAAAATTATAATTTCTTTCAGTAAAGAAATGAATTATGTGACAAGGATTACCTAATCCCTTATCACATTCATTCAGAAGTGTTCCTGAGTTTAAAAGTTCACAACAGCAATTCATAACACCACGATACTTCCAAAGCAAGTAAAAACAAAAGCACTGCTTTTAATCACCACTCAAGTATCCTGAATGCACAAGCTTCAACGATAGGACAAGAAGACAGAATTCAGCAAAGCAAAAGATAAGAACGAATGTATTTGTTCCTGGCCAAGCATAATCGAACTTCTCCCAGTCATACACCTAGACCTCAAGAACACATGTTCATCTGTACTGCCTGCATATAAAGGAGGTGAGGGTCCCACTCTACAGCCTCACCTTGAGTCCTCTGTGCAGTTTTGGTGCCACAGTATAAGAAGCTCTTAGACAGTATCCAAAGGAGGGCTACAAAGATGGTGAAGAGTCATGAGGGGAAGTGTATGAAAAGCGTCTGAGGGCACTTGGTCTGTTCAGACTGGAGAAGAGGAGACTGAGGGGAGAGCTCACTGCACCTTGAGGGGAAGAGGAGGGGCAGGCACTGATCTCCTCTCTGGTGACCAGTGACAGGATCCAAGCAAACTGCATAAAGCTGTACCGGGAGAGGTTTAGGGTGGATATTAGGAAATGATTCCTCACCAAGAGGGTAGTTGGAAATTGGAACAGGCTCCCCAGGAAAGAGGTTGTGGCACCAAGCCTGACAGAGCTCAAGAAGCACTTGGGCAACAATCTCAGTCATATGGTGTGATTCTTGAGGCTGTCCTGTGCAGGACCATGAGTTGGGCTTTGATGATTCTTGTGTTTCCCTGCCAGCTCAGGATATTCTGTAATTCCATGATTCAAGCCTATGGAGTGTTAAGGGAGATGTGCAGACAATGTGTGCTTACAGCCCAGAAAGCAAATCATATCCTGGACTACATCAAGAGCAATGAGGGCAGCAGGTCAAAGGAGAGGATTCTGCTCCTCTTCTCTACTTTCCTCTGGTGACACCCCACCTGGAGTGCTGCATCCTGCTGTAGGCCCTCAGTAAAGAAAAGACATAGACCTGTTGGAGTGGGTCCACAGGAGGGCCACAAAAATAGCCAGAGGGATGGAACACCCCTCTTGTAAGGAAAGGTCAAGTGACTCAGGGAAATTCAGACTGGAGAAGAAAATGGTCCAGGGAGACCCTATTGCAGCTTTCAAAACTTCAGAGGGCGCCTACTAGAAGACAGTGGCAGACTTCCTAAGTAGAGCCTGCAGCGATAGAACAAGGGATACCAGTTATAAAGATTTTAGACTAAGGAATAAATTTTTCACAATGCATGTGGTGAAACACTACAACATGTTGATGGAGAGGTGGTAGATACCCTACCCCTGTAAACATGCAAGGTCAGGTTGGCTGGGGCTCTGAGCAACCTGATCTAGTTGAAGATGTCCTCGCTTATTGTAGGCGAGCTGGATTAGCTGACCTTTAAAGGTCTTTTAAGCCCAAACCACTCTAAGATTCTATGATTTCAAAGAAGTCATATGGACATAGGTAATAGCATATGGTTCACCTATTCTATCTTCTACTTCCATGAATTTAACTGAAAATTCATCACAACTTCAGGCATTTTACCACCAAGTATTTTTAACCATTATAAAGACTGATACTATATAGTCTGTAAGTAAAACGTATGTCAGCATGCACAGAGTGAGGATAAAGTATGTTTATTAAGACACAGTTCCTCATGTTTGTTGGGTTGGTTTTTTCTAGCCCACTGAATAGTATGCCACAAAACTTACTGCAAGTCTTACCCTAAGGATGACATCTGAGCTGCAGTAATGTAAAAGCAACCTTTGTCATTAATATCTGTGTGACTAAGATGTTACCCACCTTCAGGCAAAGAGTGTCTATCTGGCAGTTCGGAAGCATCTCCTTCTTGCTTTTTTAAATACTAATCCATTTAGTTGTCACATGAATAACCATTACATTTAATATTAAAATAGGGTGATTCTATTTCTTTATTTCCAAAAGAACACAGCAATGTAACTAAAAAGAAACTAATAATCAGGCTACAGAGTGATCTGACTGACTGAAGAGTTGTTTTTACTGTAACACAACTTGAAAGACATCTGCTCACTGCAAATCACCTCAGATTTCTTAAAATGAAACCATCCTTTCCACCCCCTGGTTTTATATTTCCTTCAACCTTGAAGCATAAAGAAAATTGGACTCCGAGCATTCAACCAGAAATACACACCTGGGCATTTTGGAATGAGGCCTAGAAAAATAAAGTTGTTTGTTTGAATTAGCCTTGAAGTTGGAAATTAATACCTGTTATTTCAAAACTGAAACAGCATACATGATACAAGCACTGTACCAAAGCAGATGCACTTTTTGCTTAACTTTAATACAGGATCAAAATAAATAAGAGATCAACTGATATGATGAAAAAATTTCATTGGCTTTGATTAATCTATGGCTTTAATCCCTTTGAACTACAAGGTTATTTGTTCTTAATATGAAATATCCATAGTCATGAAAAAATTAATATACCTACTTCATTGCACTCCAGCTTATATGGCAACTGTTCCAGTTATTTCATATCAGCTAACTCTTTCTATATTCTTTAGGACTCAACAACATGCAGATCAAAACCAGATCAAACAACCCCCTTTTGTAAATTACGTAAGTACATATATGTATAAAAGGAGGGAAAAACTGGGCAGAAACCTCACGAGAACACAGACCAAGAATACACACTGCTCCATTATCATAATTTATTTCTGTAATGCTGTGGTGATCTATAGTCAACAGAGGACTGTAGCTGTATGAGACACTCAGTTCGCATCTGGAGTGTAACATTACAGCTGCTGCCTCAGATGCCATCCGCGGATAAGCTCTAAGAAAAGCAGGTGGTGGCATTTACTTCAACTTCTAACATCTGAGCTTTTGTATTAAAAGTTTAATCTTGTCTGGCTTTGCCACTTACCCAATTGTCAGCTCACAACAACTGTGAAGCAAGAAAAGCAGTGCTTTAACCGAGGCACCATGCACAGAGGTACAGATCCTACTGAGTGCACTGCAGCAGCATCTTTTCCTCTTCACTGTGACATGCTGTTGCATTTGCATACAGGGACCACAGAGTTACTTTAACCATTAATGTCTGTAAGTTCATTCTTTATTTAACAATTTTCCATATAAAAATAAGGGATTCTACCTGTGAGGAGAGATTAAATGAAACAATGCACTATTCCTTCTTAGCCATTTTTTTGTTAAAGGTCATTAAAGTAGTCAACATAGAAATATTCTGTAGCTCTACTTATTTCCACTGCTGCTTTCATGCCACTTACCTAAACCGTAGAGTACTACATCCTGCCAGCCACTGACCCTATGTGGGTATAAGGGCTGCTCCCTTCACTTGTTTAAAAAAGGTCTTTAAATGGTAATGGACTTCTGCTTCTTTCTTTAAACTGTTCATGAATATGTTTTAATATCATGGTTATCCTTGGTTACCACTTGTCCTCAAAATGAATTTTTTCAGTCTTCCCACTAAACATTTTTTGTGACAGTATGACTTTAAAATAACAAAGTGCTCCTGCTGAATGTAGAGAATAATAGTTCTCAATTCCCTGTTAGAAGAGCAATACTAATGCCCATTTGAAATTACCTACTTGTGAGTTTTAAAACCAGTCACTTAGAGGAATAAGAAACAATCAAAAACCAACACATGCTACTTAAAGTGTGAAGTTCTTATAATTCATCTATGAAATGATCACTTCTCACAAAAAACATCAGCATCATCCCCGTGAAATATAATTGAGTTTCTCAAATTAAATGTTCCAATGGTTCAAAGAGGACACTGGAGGCAAACAGTGCACTTACAGCAGAAATTTTAACAGCAAAGACTGAATTAAAAAAAAATATTTTCCATCAACAAAAAACAATTTTCAGAAAACTAAAAGCCAAATTCAACTGCCGGTCAGCCTGGGCTTTGCTAGCCCTATCCATGGACGATCAGACAAAAACACTAGGCTCGTCCTGAGTCACTGGCCTGCATTTCCACCTCTTGTCCCTGTCATGACTGAGTTCACTGAGATCTGCTGGCTCATCCATGCACCAAGCAGGACTGACTCCTGCCACCTCTTCTCGACTTGTGCTTATTGGGATAGGCTTTTTTTGAGCTTGGGAGGAAGGGCTTCTACAAGTATGTTAACCAGAAAAGGAAGGTCCAAAGTGCACCCCCTTGGACAAACAATGCTGGCCAGCTAGTAACAGGAGAAGGCTGAGGGACTCAGCAACATTTTTGCCTCACTGGCAACCCCTCTTCCCACACCTCTCAAGTAGATGGACAGGAGGGTGGGGACTGAGGGAACAAAGTACTTCCCATTTGAAGTGAAGATCAAGGTTCATGACCACCTGAGGAATCTGAATGTACATAAGTCTGTGGGACCTGATGAGAGGTACCCCAGAATCCTGAGAGAATTCACAGATGTAGTAGCTACTCTCCATATTATTTGAAAAGTCATGGCAGTCAGGTGAAGTCCAAGGTGATTGGAAAAAGGGAAGCATTGTACCCACCTTTAAAAAGGGCAAACAGAAGACTGGGAACTATTGATCTGTCAGCCTCAACTATGGATCATTGAACAGATCCTCCTAGAAGCTCTGCTAGAGCACATGGAGGACAGGGAGGTGATTCCGGACAGCCAACACAGCTTCACCAAAGGTGAGTCCTTCTTGATCAAACCAGTGGCCCTCTATGATGGAGAGACCAGCCCCCGCTCTGCTACAATGTCCTTTCAGGTCATTGTAAAGAGCAACGAGGTTCCCCTGGAGCCTCCTCTTTTCTAGGCTAAACAAGTCCAGCTCCCTAAGCTGCTCCTCATAAAACATGCTTTCTAGGCCTCTCCTGAGCCTTGTTGCCCTTTGCTGGACATGTTCCAGATGCTCAATGTCCTTTTTAAAGTGAGGGGCCCAGAACTGAACACAATACTTGAGGTGTGGCCACACCAGTGCTGAGCACAGGGGAAGGATCACTTCCCTAGTCCTGCTGGCCACACTATTCCTGATATAGGCCAGAATACCATTGGCCTTCTTGGCCACCTGAGCACACTGCTGTCTGATATCCCACCAGCTGTCAACCAGCACCCCAAACTGGCTGGGGGGTCTCTTTCTGATGAACGCTTGGGAACACCACTAGTGACCAGCCACCAACTGCACTTAGCTCCATTCCCCACAGTCAGTTATATACAGACCATAACTACTGCCTTTCCCTCACCTACTAAATGTGTTACTTTGTCATAAAAGGAGATCAAACAGGTTAAGCAGGACCTTCCTTTTGTAAACCCATTTTGTCTGGGCTTGATCTCCCAGTTGTCCTGCATGTGCTGTATAATGGCACTCAGGATGATCTCTTCCATAACCTTGCCTGGAACCAAGGTAAGGCTGGCAGGCTTGTAGTTCCCCAGATCATCCTTCTGCCCTTCTTGCAAAGGAGCATTAAATTGGCTAATTTCCAGTCAGCTGGAACTTCTCCAGTAAACCAGGACTGCTGGTAGATGATTTAAAATGTTTTGGCAAGTTCTTTTCCTACTTCCCTCATTATTCTGGGGTGGATCCCATCAGGACCCATGACCTTTAAGGTCCTGTCCAACCCAAGCTATTCTATGATTCTATGACCAACAAGTCCTTGCAGACTCTTCTTTCCAGGGCTGTAACTCATGGGATTTGTATTGGTGCCTATCATATTAACAATGACTTCCTTCTCTAAGCATTTATTACCTATTATTTTTCTAGCTTGTAAATGTATGTGAAACTTAATAACAGAAAATTTACATTTCAAACATAGAATATCACATTCCTAATAATGTAAGATAACCAACATTGAAAACTAAAGCCAAGGCAGGGATGAAGACTAATTTTGCATTTTATATTCATTTTTCCAAGCTGGCATGGTTTCAATGCTTTTTCATTTTAGTGTCCTTTTTATATATTGAAGTATTTAACAGAGATAAGAACAAAAAAGAGAAAGTGCTGTTTAAAGGCTTTTTAGGATATGTAGAAACAGAAATACCTATCAAAATAATTGTTTACATAATCATGACATAAACAAGCTGCAATTAGGCTATACTTATCATTTCATTGTGCTGCTCATTATGACCAAGATATCCTGTTTGTTCTGCCTGTTCAAACAAAAAACCCCAACCCTTTTCATGAAAGCAATTCTTTAACAGTGTTTCAAAAGGAAGTTGGAGCTGGTAAACACATGTTCTTATGGGAAATTGCGATAATCCTGACTATACCCCAGCAGGCTCTGAAAATATTTCTCACAAAGTCTTTCATACAAAATCTAGA
This sequence comes from Hafferia zeledoni, assembly GCA_035583235.1. Taxonomy (NCBI): domain Eukaryota; kingdom Metazoa; phylum Chordata; class Aves; order Passeriformes; family Thamnophilidae; genus Hafferia; species Hafferia zeledoni. The sequence goes on from JAWWEV010000095.1 coordinate 18,230,427, forward strand.
ACATATGTACGACAGACCACGATTCAGATCCTTTTAAGAAACTTGCTAGAGTGATGAAGAGAACATTACTCTTGCTTTTTCTTTCAAAGGTCTACCTTTTGCTAAAGGTATTCTGTAGTATTTGCTTTCTCTCCTATTTTCATGATTTCTGCCGTTTCATGAATCTATAAAGAGGCTATGAAAGTTTACCTGTAGACCCCCTACTGACAGCATCTTACTGCGGGCTTCTAAAGAAGTACAACCAACACACTGTCTATTGATAAATGCATTTCATTATGTTTGTACCATTAAGCTACTACCATTCCTCCAGGGCAATTATCAGATAAATCAATACAGTTGTTATTTTTCTATGTGGTTGCTAAGAGGTTTTGAAATTGATGTCACCTTTTCTGGTTTTTTTTTTTGTTGTTTTTTGTTTCTTTGTTTGTTTGTTTGGGGTTTTTTTTTGGGGGGGGAGGGGTGGGGTTTTTTTGGTTTTTTGGTTTTTTTAATTACTATTTACTGGTATGTCAAAAAGAACACAAACAGATCAACACAGTTTCGTTACTAATTGTCATTCAACTAAATATCTGTAAGCCATTAGGGACATATAAAAGTCACAAATTTCTGGATGAGGAACACTAATATAGATAAAAATTTTAAAAACTTCACCACTTGAAAAATGTAGATCACTCTTCACAATCTAAAATAGACAGCATGGTTTTGCTAGCAATAGACAGCATGGCTTCCTCAGCAATGTTTTCTTCACTGCTTCTAAACTGAGTTTTTGCCCTCTTGCATCAAACAAGGTAATTCGGTTTAAGAAAACAAGACCACACTAGACATGGAAATATTGTGAATGCAACCAAATTAAAATGCAAGAAATATCTTGAACTTTTTATTCCAAATATAGGTCTTTGACAGTCCAAATTAGAAACCTAGCAATTGGTTTTTTGAAGAGCTCTATGATCCAATATCACGTACCATAATTACCTATTTTTACCAAAACCTGAATCTGCAGCAATCAGAACTCTGCCAGGACTACTGTGCATGTTGTCTCATGCATCATCTTCTTTCTCAACCGTTAATTTTTCCAGAATTGTTTATCAGACAGATGAACAGCCATGTCTCATTCTCTTCTATTCACTGAAACAATATGGACATTTATGATTTGTGCAACTTGAAATTAAGCATTTAAAAGACTAAACAGATTAGAAAAGACAACACTTATTCTCCTTGCAATTTACTACATTTGTAAAAAGTGGATTTATAACTCCTCTATTCTGATTTACCAGCATTTTGCTCACACTTACACTGCATTTGTAGAAACAGTTGCACAAAATGCAGGAGAGGAAAAGAAAAAAATCAGACCTTTAATGAAAATACAAAACTTTATAACCAATGCCCTCCATGTTGAAATATCACAGATGGTAAGATTAATTTTTAAAGAAGTGTTCCTTCCTTTACCACATGCAAAAACATTGCAGTAGTATTTTTAACTTTTTGAATGCCAGTTGGCCACAATGACTTGCTACTATGGTAGGAAACCAGACCACAACCGTTCTACCACTAAAGTTTAAACTATCTCTTGGTTTTGACTCCACGCTGTAAATTACTAAAACAAATAGGAAAACTTTTCATTTACACTTCTGTTAACTTTCCATGCAGGACTCTACTCTCCAGACAACTATTCAGACTCCCCTGCTCTGTTATATGTGACTCTTGCCCCAGATTTTCAGTGCTCTGCCTACAGGATTCAAGCAACTTCTGTGGGTATCACTGTTAATTAAGGACACATGGAAAGGAAATGAAGGAGCCAAAAAGCAGCCTTGTTGTCTGGAAAAAACACCAGAATACATGGACATGGGTGACAACAGTAGGAAAAATCAGAGCTGGGTAACAGGAAATGTTTGCAGCTGACAGAAACACTTTAGTTAGTGCCTCTTTTTGAAGCATGTGAGGAAGCTGAACGGACAATAAATCAGCCTCAGATCAATTATAAACTGGGACAATGACATCAAAATTTCAAATATAACTAAAAAACCCCACAGAAATTATAACAAGGATGAGCCTACCACTGTTAAAACACATTCTATTTCTTTTTATATATTTTACTCAAACTTCACTGAACATGTAGTCATTCATAAAGCTACCAAACCATGTAGTTAGCTAGACAAAGACAAACCTGCTGATAAACCAGTAGGGAACAACAGAGATACACTTACTTATTGACTAATTTGAAATTAAGCCTTTTACTCTCGGTAGCTTCATTTTTGCTCCACATCAACTACTTTTCTGTTTGCAGCAACAAGAAAAGCATGCCAAAACCAGATGACTCCAATCTCTGGTAACTATTAACTAATATCCAGTTCTGATTTCTAGACACCAGCCTTCACAAGTGAAATGATACAACCATGTAGTTTAAGAGGGCCACTGAAAAGGACTGTAATTCAAGACACATAAACTGTATGCCTGAGCTGCTTATCATACAAAGAGAAGAACTGAGTTCTCACTACTGAACTATCATCTTCAATTCCAGATCCTCCAACTCCTCCACCTCCGTTGAGATAGTCTGAACTCCACTCGAACTCTTCTCTGGTGATGACTCTTGGGCCCACCAGGAACAGCTGATGCATTTAGTACAACGACTTGATAGGGATTTTAAAGAATGTATGACCAAATGTAAGACCACAATCCCTTTTTTTTTTTTCCCCCTCAACCAACATTTCTACTCCTAGTTCTAAAAAGGTGTAAAAGAATAAAATTAGAAACTGGGAATAGATCTAGTTATTGAGGGGGGAAAAAAAACCAACAAAACCAACAAACCAAAACAACCAAAACTGAGAACATTTGGCAGGCAGCATCTTAGCATCACAAGCCAGTATGTAGTAGTCCGCAATGGACAAGTAAGCAGAAACACCAATTGGCTAGTTTCGTCTTAAAATCTGAGCAAGCAACTTAGTATCAATGTTATAATGTTTAGTTTTTAAATAATATTGTAATAGGAAAGCTTGTGGTTGTGGATAGTAACACTATAATTGTAGTTTTATTAACATAGTTTTCTGTAACTATAAAGCAAGTCATCAATCTTGGCATGTCACCAAGGTACAAGTGTAGTCACTTCAGTGGGAATAAATGCAGTTGGCTAAGCAGCATTTTAAGACTTATTCCACTTTTCCAACAAGGGAGTATTTCTTTTACTGTCTCTTTTTCACACACACATACACTGAAACAAGTAACAACACCCCAGTAAGCATCTGTCCCAGTTTCAGGAAGAGAAGACAGCTTTAATACTACTCAGAGCAAATCAGCACCAGTTGCAACTGTTTAAGAGATTATTCCTTTTAAACACAATCAAGTCTTTTCCATTGACTTGTTACAAGGTAAAGGGACATTACATCTGGTGAGCAAGGAGGAACAAGGTTTGTATATTCCTCCACACAGCAGAAATTGTTACCAATCCCAGCAGATGAATTTTGGAATACCGTCAAAACTGTGAACCTTATATGGCCCAGGATGCTCATATGGTGTTTCAATTATACAGATTATTCCCTGATACTTAACACAGCCGTATACTCTGAAAAGGAACTCTGGACTGCTATGTCAGTTCAGCACTTAGCTGCTACTGATGAATATGATCTTAGGTTGCTTGCTACCTAGCAAATCTGTCTTCCAAAAAGTATACTTTTGTTACTCAATAGTCAGCTGTAACTCTCACAAATGCTCTTAGGAGATGAGAGAAGTCTTACAATTCAAAGGAGAACCCATTCTGAGCAAAGAAGAGAGTGTATTGTCTGCAGCTGTCAGAGTCCTCTGTGAGCTGGTGATTCAGGCTCATGTAAAATATGAGTGCCCCTTAGGTCATCACCATCAGTTCTTTCTGATTCTAACTATTCTTTATGAATAGTTGCAATATCATAGTAAAACATTACATAAACTATTGCACAGATCCTGCCCTGAACAGGCATTTATTCAGACACATAAATTTTGCAACTTACTGCCTTAAACACAATATTGAGCTTAGAGAAGCCTTAATAACTAGGGCAAATGAATTCTGAATCTGCCTAAAATCCTGGATCTGGCAGTGTCTCCAGCCCTCATAGTCAAGTTCTCAAAGTTCTGAACATTCATGAAGAATTTCACCCACTTCAGCTGCTCAAATACTCGAAGATCCAACACTGTCTTAAGTGCTGATGAGCAACTGAATTTTATAGCAGTACTTTCCTTTGAGGATTTGCAGAAATACATTTAGGGCCATAAAGTGCTGGAGAGTCACACAAAGAAAGTACTAAGTGGCTTATGGAAGAGCTTCTGACAAGAGATTAGGCACAACTGTGGAACTGTAAATCGTAAAGACATTAATCCCTCCTTTAACTCACAGATTCAAAGAGCCCATCACCAAAATACTTATGAAGCCACATTCTTCCCTGTAAGATGACTCAACTTTCCAGCTGCTTGCAAGTTAGTTAATGCTTGTACAAATTCTTTAAAATCTAGCAGGACCTTTTAAGCATGGAATGATTAATCCTTTAGTGCTACAGAAAGTGGATCTTTCCTTAAGGAAAGTCAGGTCTAAGTAAGACCTTTCAGAATCATCTGGCAGTCTCAATAGGACAGAAAATGCTGTTGCATACTTGTGTATATAGAAACCAGGACTGATTATAATAAGCAATCCTATGGAATATCTCACTCTACCTAATATACTAAGGAATCTAAACTGCAGATTTATACTGAACAACCAGACAGAATTTACTGTTAATGTAACTAATATTCACCTACCCACCTGAAAGCCAGAGTTGCCACATCAGCCAGTCTCCAAAAGTGTACTCAGGTGAAGCTACTTTAACCCCCAGAAGCTGTGACATGCATACCTTTCAATTCAGATATCTGAAAAGCTCCCTTTGAATCTAGAAAAGATCAAGTATTGATTATCCTCCCATTTTCACCAATGAATAACAGTACTCCACAGGCTTTGAGAGATACAAAAAATTATTACTATTTTTTAATGTACATTAGTTTTCAAAGCAAGAAAGATAATTACTTCCTTCACTCTGCAGAATTATGCAAATACTAGCATTGGTGATTTTTTCACTTTCTCAATTTTATGGAAGCAATTTCCCTCAAAGCATGTTATTTATTATGTTGTCATCCTGCAGGCCCATGTCTAGAAAAATGGTAACCTGAAAATATTTTTTAAAAGATTGTCCAAGGGCCACAATTTTTCAAGCATCCTGATTGGTTTAAACCACTCCATTTATGAGAAAAGAATATTAGTTTCTGTTGGTCCTGGTGAAACCTGCATTTTTCATGTTGCAGTTGCAGATCTAAAATACACTTAAGGAACATTCTATTATACTATACCTGAAATTAAAACATGTTTTTTGCTTTCCCCTACACTTACAGCCATCAGTCTTAACATGTTTAAGAAAATTAATAAAGACAGAGAAAACAATACCCTTTTTTAAATTATTGTTTGGATTCCAAACTGTTTCAAAAGCCAAAACTACTGCAATGGATTGATACAGCAATATTTTCTTTTGGAACCTATAATTAATCACATTGCACGATCCCCATAATCAACACAACCTCTGAAATTGCAACATCCTGGCAACATGTAAAAGGGCAGCTCTGTTAAGAAGGTCTATGAAAGGGCTTTTTCCTTTGCTTATTAAATGGGGAAAAAAACATGAAAGATATAATATCAATGAATGAACTAAAACAAAGCATAACCAACTGAACCAAAGGGAAAAAAATTACATATCCTACCAAGCTATGAATAACATTCAATTAGACCAGAGGCATAATCTGGAACAATCAGTAACAAAACAGAACATGCACAACAGTGGGAAACCTGCTATTGATATATTTTGTAGCACTGAATATACAAAGGCTCAAGTTTAAATTGTTCAGCTAGTAACCAGCTCATTGTACTTCCTCTGAGTTTTAAAAATATTTTCTTAAGCAGAACTAGCCAAAGAAGTTTTCAAATACATTTGTTTTGAGTACGGGTAATTCAATGCTAACACCAAACCCAGGTTAAAATAATACATTCACATACAGATCAGGAGATTGTGTATGACATAATTTTCCATGAAAAGTTATGATTGAGCACAAACATCAGGAATTAACAATTTGGTTCTTCAATCATTTTAGGAGTGTGAAATATGACCAGAAAAGCTTTCCTAGCAAACTAATCTTAAAATACGCTCATCTTTTTTTTTCTCTACTTCCTCCAAAATTTTAGGAAAAAAAGCCACTGCTACTCCGAAGTGTGACTCCCTGGAGAAAATGTACCTACAATGTTTGCAATTACTAGGAAAAGTCCACTGCAAATTGAATTTATTACTTTACTACTGAAATATAGCAGCTGAACTAACAAAATCAGGTTGTGTTGATTTTTTTATAGCTACTTTTTTATCAGTAAATTCTATGACAGAAGTAAATTTTATTTCATGTTACCTATCTGTTCTACTTTTAATACCAATGGCAATGCAGGAAGTTCATAAATGTGAATCCTCAGGAGGCTTACACACATCACTGAGAACAGTAAAATGAATAGTTACACATCTGCAGTCTGAACTTTGAGATGAATATAAGCAAATTGTGAATGTGCATTTTTCAAATGATTGAGCATATTATTTTCCATTTACTCATGATTGTTGCCAGAAATGAATAATACATTTTAATACAGTATAGAGATTCAACAATCACAAGTATAGAAAGTATGTATGAGTATATATCCATCTTCTCTGCGTACACAATACTAAAGCTATAGGTTTTCATCTGTTTTTAATACTAAGACATCAAATAGTTTACAGTGCAGAACTGTAAAATATATAAAGAACACCGAATCAATCATGTACAAGTGCTATTCAACATTTCTGTAAATCGTCCATTAAACCTAGATTTGAGACTGAACCAAAGAGTTATATGGATCATGTCATGGTCACTTGGAACACTGAGATATAAAATGCTGTGTTATTTCATGTCAAGATTATTTGCAGCTGTCTTCATTATTTCGAAGAATATTAGTGACAAATACAGTGCATTCCACAATAAAGCCAGTGCTTACACCCTTAAATTCAGGAGGCAACTGCTAAACACAGACTGAGAAATCAGCTGACCCAAATCCTGAGGTATTTTTACAGAACAAGTA
>JAWWEV010000095.1:18242394-18254402 GCA_035583235.1 Hafferia zeledoni
ATCTTTTTCACAACAAAAATATTAGGCACTGTTAGATCTCCACATTGCAAAATGATGTTCCTATTGACAATTTGTGGTTCTCTGTTATATTTTCCTTTCATGTTATAGGTTAAAAGAGTTGACTCATTTATTCAAGACCATGTGATGCTAGAAGCAGGCTTAGATTGCATTCTTGTACAACAACCAGTGACCCAAGACTGGTTTTTCCCTCAGAAAGGTGTCAAGGACAGGCATAAGAAGTACTTCTTTTAAAGAACTGTTTACAAAAAGATAAGAGAATATTTTACTTATTTCAGTTTAAGCATTTATCTAGAAACAAAGTGTTTTCTTGGCAGACAAGTAAGTTGCAGCATTCCACCAGGCTAAACAGCTCAGCTTCACCTAATCCTCTACAGCATGTCTCATGGCACAGTAATATATGCTTTGTTAGAGTCTACTTTGTATTCCCCTTTGACAGTATTTGCTCACATGTGAAATATTTTTGTGCAATGAAAAAATTTGCATGAATGAATCTTTTTACATCCTAACTTCAATTTTCAAACCATGTTTTCATCCTTGTCTTTGTTAAATAGCAGGAAAATTGAACAGTAAGAGAATTGGATACTCAACAGATATTTTCAGACTATATCCTTAGACACAGATACATTTCGCAGTTTTCTGCATGGTTTATTGTTGGTTGTTTGGTTGGTTTTTAATGAGGAAAGCAAAGTCTATTTCTGAATAAAAAAATACTAAGATCTGATGTGCAAGTATACTTGTCGAAGTTTACTCATACAATATGGTACCTTAATTAGAAGCACACTTCATTGACAAGCATGTGGAGTAACTTAAAGATTAATCTGACTGACAAGCCAAAAGTAACTCTTATTATACAAATTAAACAAAAAAAAAAAAGGAAAAAAGAAAACCAACAAACAACCAATGAAACAAACCAACCAAACAAAACAAACAAACAAAAAAAACCAAAACACACAACCCAAACCAATGAGAAATCCTCAGCAGTGCAGGAATCTTCTTTGAAATGTTCAAAACCCATACATGTTACTTGTATTAAAAGTACTTTTGAGTGCTTTTTAGCAGAGTTGGACTGTGTTTTCTACATTACAGTGACCTTACTATTATTGCTGATATTTGTCATGTAATTTCACTCCCCTCTCCTCCCCCCATAACTGTGCTCTAGATTCAATGCTTTGATAAAGAACTTTTAAAAATGCTCACTTTATAACATTGCTTCTTAAGCCTGGTCTCTCGTTTGGATTTTAACTCTTGCAAAAATGTGTGGCCTGGGTCTGAAGGTTCTTTAAGGTTGAGCTTAACAATTAAATTTGCAATAGGGACTCTAAAGTTAATTTTTTGGAGTGGAAAATTGCCAGAATTCTCTCCTACACTCCACTGCCCTTTCTATAATTCCTTACAGAGGGGAATTAAATAGTGAAGCAGCCAATTAAACTCAGTGGAAAATAAAAGTAGACTGTCTCAGTACAAAGAATAAGGGACACGAGCCCAGATGCAGAGCATCCACCAAAAACGTTGTGGAGAAGCAGTGGGCAAGCAGGTGTAAATTCACGTCAGCATGTATAGGAGTATCTACGATAGTGCAAATCTAGAGAGCACAGTTAAAAATAGCAGTGTAGACAGATGAAAGTAGACTTCAGTATGGTTTAACCATTTGTCCAGAAGGTTTTTAAGTCTAGGTTGGCATGTCCTCATATCACATATAGATCAAAGCTATTACAGAGCAGTCTGCATGTCCTGCAATCACAGTACTCAACTGCAGTGTAGACACATCCAGAAATAGAGCTACTGTAGATATGTTCATCTAAAAACAGCATTTGCAAATACTAAAGCCTGGAAGTATACTGCAAAGCATATGAGACCTGATAAGGAACACATACTGCAGAGTGTCCATTTTGCTAAATTCTATTAGCTGTTCTAATTTTGTCCTCTACACGACCTGCTTCCCTTGTACTCCTGGAGGACACTGTAACACATGTTGTTGGCCTTTCCTGTGGGGATTTGCAGAGTCAGGTCACGCTAACCTGAATCTTCGAGTGCATCAACTCATCCAGCTTTACTGTCTGAGGAAGAGACACTGTTACATTCTACAGACAACTGGAGGCTACTGTGTTACCTCTGTATTCCTCTTCATACAAGATTAACACCAGACTGAAGCCGCAACTGAAGTAGCGGTATTAGTTATAGAATCACAGAATATGTTGAGTTGGAAGGGACCCACAAAGTTCATCGAGTCCAAGTCCTGGCCCTGCACCATCCACGAGAGTCACACCATGTGACTGAGAGCACTGTCCATACACTTGAAAACACAGGCTTGGTGCTGTGACCACTGCTCTGGGGAGCCTGTTCAGCACCCAGCCATCCTCTAGGTAAAGAATCTTTCTAACATCCAACTTAAACATCGTCTAACACAACTTCAGGCCATTCCCTTGGGTCCTGTCACTGGTCACTACAGAGAAAAGATCAGTGCCTGCCCCTCATCTTCTCTCACAAGGATGCCCTAGACTGAGATGAGGTGTCCCCTCAGTCCTACTGGTTCAAGGACAGTTATTTCAGAAGAACATCAAGATACCAAAAATTCCTTTATCCATTACTGCTACTACCAGGGACAGAACACAGGAGCTGATAAAGTCCTTTGAATCCAGGACTCCCTCTTCTCAAACAGTGGTTTGCTGCACAGCTGCAAACACTACACCCTCTACTAGCTACAGACTACTACAGACTCTACATCCTTTCAAGGACAGCTTACTACTATTTGTCCAGTAAGTGAACAAAGGGATCTATGGAAGTTTTTAAACTAACAGCATCATGAATGATTCACTCTGGAGAGATTTTGTGGGTGCATTTTGATAAATCACAACCAGAAGACAAGTTAAAAAGGAATGCAGTTATTCAGCATGCTTAGCTGCCTTACCAGGAGAGTATAAAGACACACAAGATAGTGTTGACTCAGACAATTAAAGCTCTGGTAGGAATAAGATTACAGGGGCATGGATTACCATGGGAAGAAGCAAGCTAGTGAAATACAGAGAGTTCTGGGTGCAGGCACAAAAATCCTGTGCTGTTGCCTGTCTGTGGAAACCCTAAGCACATGCAGAGCTGTGCTGCAGTTAGCTGTCTGGACCTCAGCACTCAATCACTGCAAAACCTCTAGTCACCAGGCAGTGCTGTCCTGGCAATTTCCACTAAACTGGGAGGAGCTGCTGACGCCTTTGAAGAGACACCCTGTAGAGACACCTTGACAAATTAGAGGGCTGGGCAATCACCAGCCAGATAAAATTTAACACGGGCAAGAGTTGGATTCTGCACCTGGGACAGGGCAACCTCTAATGTTGGAACACAATGAGGAACAAGAGGCTGGAGAAGGAATGAGAGGCCCTATGGAACAGGACCTGAGGGTTCTGGTTGATGGCAAGTTGATTATGAGTCAGCAGTGTGCCCTGGCAGTCAAAAGGATCAACTCTCTCCTGGGGTGCAGCAAGCACAAGGAAGACTTCCTCTATCTTAAAAATGTCAGTTTGATACCTACATCAGCACTACTCTCAGTTCTTTACAATGAAAGAACAACACCCCATGTCCTGAGGTGTATCAGACACAGCATTGCCAGCCAGTCTGCTCTGCACTGGTGCAGCCTCACCTCAAGTCCTGTGTGCCGTTTTGGGTACATGAATTTACAATATAAGGATCTAAAGTTATTAAAGGGTGTCCAATGGAGGGTTAGGGAGCTAGTGAAGGGCATAGAGGGGAAGCCATATGAGGACTGACTAAGGTCATTTGGTCTGTTCAGCCTGGAGAAAAGGAGACTGAGGGGAGACTTCATTGCAGTCTACAACTTCCTTGTGAAGGGAAGAGGAGGGACAGGCACTGATCTCTTCTCTGTGATGACCAGTGACAGGATGAAAGGGAACTGCATAAAGCTGTGTCTAGGAAGGTTGAGGTTGGATATTAAAAAAAGATTCTTCACCCACAGAAGTGGTCACAGCACCAAGCCTGTCAGAGTTTCAATGTTAATGAAAGCAAGTAATTAATGATGTAAGTATAACTCAATTTCCTGGTGATTCCAGTCTGTAACTCAAGGTAAGTTTTTGCCATGTCCTAGCAACAAGTACAAATATTGTGCTTTATTGAGTGTTCAGCATATGAGTTCGCAAAATAACGATATCTCAGAAATTAACATAATTTGGACACATACCTTGAGATCTCTGCATGCAAAAAGAGGAGAAATGAGTACACTTAGACTTAGCACAGTAAAAGTGTGGATCAGGGAATGTGACATAGCTTATTTACCTTACTAGCACTCTTCTGCTTCTCTGTGCACTGTATTTTCCAGATATATCTTGCTTCATTTTGTTCGGTGTATTTTGTTTGCATTTAAAACCATCTTGGAGACAGCTTTTAGAAATATTCAATGGGTATTGTCAATATTTAAAATCTTGAGCCAATTCAACAGCAACTTCTGGGCTCCTCATAAATTTACTACTATGACTCAACTGGAACCGACAGTGTAACATATAAAAGGCAGAATATTTACAGCTGTATTCCAGTAAAAGAGAACATAAAGTACGTACATGCCCATATAAGCATGGTAGCAGTTACATGTTGTTAGTCTGGACAGTTAAAGGCCTGTCAATATGGGCAGATTCTGCACAAAAACTAAATGGATGGGTAACCAGCAGAACAGTATAGCTTCAGATCACATTCACGTGCATGCCTCTGTCACGCACATCACAGAATCACAGAATAGCTGGAGTTGGAAGGGACATTTGGAGATCATCAAATCCAATCCCCTTGATAAAGCAGGTTCACACAGAGCAGATTGCACAGGATGATGTCCAGGCTGGTTTTGAATCCCAGAAGGAGACCTCACAACCTCTCTGGGCAGCCTGTTTCGAGAAGGCTATTTAGCATAGCCTGATTTTTACTCAAAAGATGTAAACAAGTTGGCTAAAATAGGGGGGTTGAAGGGAAGTGCTAAGTTCCTGATTAGAATTTCAGTTTAAATGGAAAGTTCCAGACTGGTACAGTAACAACAAAGCAGAAGAGGGAAAGGGGACATGATTTATGTATAAGGAGAGGTCATGTAATACAATGTATTGAGTTTCAAAGATAAGTAAGACAATGCTTTTTTCTCTGGTATAAACAAAAATAATGCCTGCAGTTTGACTGCAAACAAGAACTGAGGAGGAAGTGGAACTGAAAAGGAAATGCTCACAGCCAACCTTACAAACCTAATGCTATGTTTTAACAAGGAAAAACACATTTTCAAGTATCGTTCAATAATTCTTTATAAAGCGCAAATCAGCCACATTCATATTCAAAACAAGCTTTTGCAAACACTCCTTAACATACAAGAAAATATATGTAATGGAGAATTGCCCTGCCTGCCGAACTATGATGGCTGAATTGTACTTCCCTTTGATAACTAGGCTCTTCGGACCTCTGAATCACTTGGAGCTTTATCTTAGAAGATGAAATCACAATTCTGTATTAGAGTGATAAGTGGAAGATGATACTTCTACCACATTAATTAATTAATTAATTTATGTCCCCACAGTTTAAAACTCTCTTAGGTTCTTAAATCAATGAAGTATCTAATGCTCTATGTTCTATTTTCTTGTTTCCAATGGTTCCACTGTGCATATAAATCTATTGTAGAGGCACATTAGCATTTAAAGAGAAATCCCCTTGTGTTTACTATGCACCTGCTCCATGTAAGCCTGTCTTCTCTATCTCCTTTGAGAAATTGACAGATCTGCCAAACACAATGCTACTCTAAGTCCTCTTGCCAATTATCTAAGCACTATTTCCTTTAGTTTAGTTTAGTTTTGGCCCTATCCTGACAACAGTGGAGAAAAACTACTATTTGCTCTTCCAAAATCCTATACTTTTCATCTTTTTCTAACATATTTTTAATCTTGGCAATGAACATACACACTTCAACTGTACAAAGCTCCTGTATTTTCTAAGCAACACACAGTAAAGCATTGGCAAATGGCTTACTTACAAGGATTTTCACCTGAAAAGTACAAACTTTCATTTTACTTGGCATTAATTGTCATGGCTGCATAAGAAAAGCTGAGAATATTCTCTCCTGACATTTAACCTTTAACTGTAACCTGAAAGACATGTAGGTTTATCCTAGCAAAACTGAAATAAAAAGGGTAATCATTCCCTTCTTGCTTATGATTCATGGTTGCTTCTGGAGCTTCATGTAGGTAATCACAGACAGACAAGGGTGGAAAAAAAGCTGTGCTGCACACCTCATCTAGTCAGCTGAAACACTGCATCCCACAAAGGCTGCTGGGAATTTTGGCCTTTGTGCTTGCGAGGTGCAGCATCACAGTTCCATGCACACATGACACCAAACAATGTCAGAAGTACCAACACCCCTGCACGATTACCGACCAGCTTTTGTGCTGCTGTCCGTGACAGCTGACTAACCCTCACCAGGCTGCCTCTGGCTGTGTGCTCCTCCTTTCTTGTTGGCATCTTGTCACACATGGAGACAGCACTACATGCATGTCTTCATTTCAGAGCACAGAAACTACAGTGGCCCCAGCAGGACTGTAACGCTTTCCCCTTCCTGGTTGCAATCAGACAACTGTCCAAGTAGGACAAAGCTGCTCTGGGTGTAGATACAGGCACGCACTAGTTTTTCAAGCTTTGTTGATGTCTGAGCAAAAAATGGTTAAAAAATACATAATATCTGGGATCACAGTTCCACATTCATGAAATACAAAAAGATCTATCACTTATTCACAGTACTCCATGAAGGGACAGAATCTCCAAAGGTATCACAGTCATCTTGCCCAAGAAGTCTACTTCTTTTTACATGCAGCTCTTTGTAAACTCAGAAGCTGGCACCAAAGAACTCATGACATATTTACTTGCCATGTTGCTGTCATTAGAGAAAAAAATATGAAGAGGAGCAGCTTCTATCTAATATAATTTACTATCTTCTATAGAACTTTTACTACACAATTTCTATAGAGCCTGAAACACTGTTCATGTCCTTATGCCAAAATACACTTAAAAGAATTTTGAGTAGCCCACGCTGGACTGCTCACTCCAAAGAAAGGAGTTTTTTTAACAGGTTCTCCAGATTTGGAGAGTCACTGGGCCAGTCCTCTGATGTAATTCTAATGTAATTCTATTTTACCCACTTCTTCAAGAAGCTACAAGCCACATATGCTTTCGGCAGCATGTTGAATCAATGACACAGACCAGAAATCACACAGACTTGAAAAATCACAGGTTTAAGGTAGTGTCAGTGACCGAGTTAAGTGGAACAGTCAATTTGCATAAATGGCTCTTATAAGTGACATCTGAAAACATGCAGAAACAGGCACACAACACCTTACAAAGGAAGCCTTTTCACACCACGCATGGGCCCAACACTGGAAAAGTTACCATTTTCCCTAATTACTACAGTGATGAGGCAAGTGTCTTCTTGAGAAGTGTACAGGTCAAATTCTAACTGGTTTTTTTTTCCACATGAAAAGTGCTTCTCACTGTGTTTGAACTTCTCACTGTATCTTGAGTAACTCTCAAAAAACTGCTCTCAGAACCAGGTTTCCAGCAAAATCTTCAAAATATGATTCCAGTATAGAACCAGGCATACTTGCAGGCTTAGCAGTACAAAGAGAGAAGTGGCTTACCAAGTCCACCAGGCATGAGCTAACCCATGAGGCAGTTGCAGAGGATTTTAGGCTGAAGAACTTCATGTTTATGGATGGGAGTAAGGCAATAAGTCGTGCCTTTTATGGCTGATTGGAAGTACATGCAGTACATATAACTCCTAAATTCAGTAAGGGCAGGATACTATGAAAGACTGCTACAGCACACTGCACAAGGCTTAAATACATGCACATCATTCAACATAAACCCTTACTGCAGGATCAGTGCCACAAGACATAAAGTGACTTTGATTTTCCAATGCTATGATTGTATACCTTTCTTCAGCCATTTAAATAACACAAAAGGGTTCAACAGTCAGGTGATCTGCTTCAGAATAATTTTTTTAAAACTTTTTTCAGTTACCTTTTGCTGTTGGATTGCTGAGGTGTAAAATGAGGGTATGCTCCCAAGATTTTCCATGGACGCACAGGAACGAGCTGATTTTTTGTGGGTTTTCTTGCGGTGGTACTTTCAGAAAAGTAGCTGTGACTGATTAGTAACTCTGCCAGAGATGTGGCTTTAAGCCAACCATTCAAAGTACCATCAGGTGATAACACTGACAATGAAGACTGAGACTGTTTAGGAGCTGGTTTGTATCCAGTACCAGCAGGACCTGATCCTCAAGCTCTTGTTCTTAAAAATGGCATTTGCTCACACAAAACCGCTCACTGATAAGAGCATAAAAACGTTTGATCTCTGTGGTGCAAAAACATGATCTTGGGCTCACCCAAGCATAAGCCTCGGCACAGCTTTTCTGCCAGACAACTTGGCATTTGTTTCCCCCCGTTACAAACACGCAACTCCTAACTGATTTTGTTCCAGATTTCGGCTTGCCCGGAGGTACAGGACCGTGCTGACGGCTGGGTCACCGCCCGAGCGCCCGGCTTCGAGAACAGCAGCAGCAGATCTGCGTCGGGTCCGAATGTCAGCGGCTTACACCGCGCTATGAGGGCTTCGCGGCCACTCTTCACTGGGCTGACATCACGTATGTGCTCAGCCCCGGCAAAACCCCCAGCGTTCAGCCCTGATTTCATGCGGAAAGCACTTCCCCGGCGCGGGCTGGTGGGGCCGGGGCTCGCCCCGCCACCGCCGCTCCCGCCGCCCCGGCAGCGCCGCTCCCGCGCCCCCCGGCGGGGGAAGCACCTCCAGCAACACACGCATCCCCACGGGGCACCCCAGGCTCGACTCCGCGCCCCCTCCCACCGCTTCGGGGAACGGCGCTGGTCGGCGGCAACAAAGCCCCCCGTCCGCTCCGCTGCCCTCGTCTCACCTCAGCCCTGCGCTCCGCTCGGCCGCGGCCGCTCCACGGCAGCCGCGGGGTGATGGAGACGGGGAAGGACCCAGGTGCCGCCTCTCGGCTGCCGCCCCCCGCCACTCCCCGCCGCTGCAGGCAGCGCTCCGGCAGCGGCCCGGCTCCCGCCGCCCCGCCCTCCGCCCCTGCCCGGCCAGCGGCCGGGAAGAGGAGGAGGAGGAGAAGAAGAAGGAAAGGAGGAGAAGGGAAGGGGAGGCGGCCCCGCCCGGCCCGGCTGCGTCACAATGCGGGGGGCGCTGCCACGTGACTGGGGGCGGGGGCTGCGGGACCCCCTCGCTCCCAGGGCGGCCCCGGCGGAGGCGCCGGGAAGCGGGAGCAGCGCTCCTGTCCCGCCGGGAGCCCCAGGCGAGCGCCCCACGCGAATTGGAGCAATGCCCGCGGCGTCCGAGGGCGCTGCGCCGTCCTGGGAAACGCGGGGCGAGTGGCACCGTGCTGCGATACAAATGCGAGAATGCCTGAAAATGCGAGCTCGAACCTGAAAATGCCGAGTTCAGTCCGCTCACATCTGTTTAAAATAAAACTCGGTGGGTTTGGGGGAAGCTTGCTTTATTTTATTTATTTTATTTTGGTCTGCTATAAAACCTGGAAAGCCTCTCTTCTTCCCTCTGGCTCGGGAGGATGGAGGGGGTGGCGCGCACCAACACCTTCCCATCGAGCTGGTCCCACCTTCCTTGGCGAGAAACCTGCGTTTCCTCCCACAGCCCGCGGAGCTGCCAGGAGTGCTCCCGCACCCCGCGTTGCAGGTGTTCGGGGAGCCGGGCGGAAACCCGCCCGCTGTCCCTCCGGCGGTGCAAGAGCTGCAGGAAGAAAAGAGTCCTGCAAGTTAGCCCGAGTAACATCCTGTCACAAGGGCATTGATGGCAGCAGGAGAAGAGCAGAAAAGCGAACCTTTGGCTGGTTTTCCTCTTTCTGATATAACCTCTTTTCCTGGGTTTCCTTTCAAATAAAGTACATCTTAGATTTCGTTTTCTCTGATGAGCGACACTGAAAAAAGCCCGAGAGATGCATATAGGAAATTTAAGTGAATTTTTGCGAGTTTGGCATTTGGGAAAACTACTACCCGCAGAATACATAGAGCATACTCAGCAGTACCACAAGTACCACATCAGACAGCATGTAGCACTGCTCTGGACGAGTATCTCTGCAAATGGGGAAAACATTTTAGTCTCCAGCTCAGTGGGTCTCTGTTTTTCCCAGAGATTTCTAGTGAAATTGCTATTCCAAATATGGCTAATGGCCATAACACAAAACAAAACAACAACTTATTTTGCTTAATTCTCATACACAGTCATCAGACTGTAACAATGTTGAGGAACTTGTCATCTGAACCTAGGAACTTGGAGATGAAAGGAAATACAGTCCCCCATGATATGTTACTTGAGTTGTCTGGGTTCTTCAGCACCATGCATTTTCAAATAATTTGCAGCTTATTTAACATACTTGCCCAGAAGTCGAAAGCTGTTATGTTTCTTTCTCCTTTAATTACATTTTTAATATGTGTATAAAACATATGAATATGAATTACAGTGATGGATTCCAATGTTTATGTGCAACACTATGTGAAGCAATACTATCATAACCACCTTAAAAATGTCTGTGTATATGGAGGAGGAGGGGAAGATATACTTTGGACAGGTCTTCCCACTTTTATGTCATTCACTTTTTTGAAAGGGCATATTTAAACACCACGTTTCACACTTCTACATATATGGAGATTAAGTAACCATTTAGAGTGTTTGTAATGCATTTGATTAGGTGGTTTTAGACAGGAATGTTGGTCAGCTGTGCGTGATTAAATAGTTTGAAAGGAATGCAGGTTAGCTCCAGAACACAGTGTCATATAGGAGTGTGGCCTGCTTGACAAACAGCATTGATGAAAAACCAAAACCAAAAAAATCTGATTTTAATTTAGAGTCTACAAATACCATTGATATGTAAATACAGTTTTTAAGATAAAAGCTTGCCAAGTGTCTTTGTGTGTGTTATATATGATAGTATTTCAATTAAAACTGATAACCCTTTTTATATATCTACTTCTGAACTTATTGCTGAAAATATTGTTTAAACAAGAAGTGCTGATTAGATTATGACTCTAAAAAACCCTAAATCATGATATATAATTTCAATTCTTCTAAGAATTTCAGGATCGATTTTTACTGCCAGCTATATGGCCCCATCATTATTTTTTGTCTAAAATAAAATCACACAGTGTTAGCTCTCTTCTTGCTGAGTGTGCAGATACAAAACCTTGCTGAAAGATAAAAAAACCTCATTGACAATCCTAATCCCAATGCATTAAAGTTATTCAAAAATGTGTTGTCCATTATTTTTCTAGTATATCTCTCCAGGATCATTTAGTGGCTTGTTGAACCTCGGTATTCCTACTTGATGAAGCTGAGGCTGATATTTGTGTCAGAATTGCACAGTGTAGGGTTGGATCACATGAGAAGAAAACTGATCTGTGGTCTATCACCCTTTAGAAAACTAAATTCTGTGGCCCACATCAAGGGCCCAGGGCAGTCAGCTTCAATCACAGCATCCACCA
Organism: Hafferia zeledoni; assembly: GCA_035583235.1. Lineage (NCBI taxonomy): Eukaryota > Metazoa > Chordata > Aves > Passeriformes > Thamnophilidae > Hafferia > Hafferia zeledoni. The sequence continues at coordinate 18,253,944 of JAWWEV010000095.1, forward strand.
GTGATCACATCCGTTGACTTTAATGAACACAAGAGAAAAACCTTTATTACTTTTGAAATTCCTCTAAAAGATGAAGTTGAGACAGATGTAAAAGTTTGGTGCTTGATATGCTGCTCATGAAGACATGACGAGATTTTACTTACTGCACAAAGCCCATGTAGACATGTCCTGCAGGAGATTTTTTATTCCTATGCAGGACCACCTCTGGTGCCTTTATACTTGTTCCTGGAAATGTACAGCAGTCTTGTGATGGAAGAGGTGATGGACAGCGTCTTAGTTTGAGGGAAACCGAAATGTTTACCAAGACCAGAGGAGAGGATTCCTCCTCAATAACCACTCATCCCTTATTAAATTTAAGGAAAAAAACCCCAAAACTTTAATTAGAAAATGTATAGGAGAAGGATAACTGTTCTTAACTACTATATATAGCTATAGATATAACTATGACCAGACCAGAGC
>JAWWEV010000095.1:18263549-18282927 GCA_035583235.1 Hafferia zeledoni
CTGCAAATGGTCCATTGTTCTTGGGAAATGAATAGAGGGAGTAGAATACGTAGCTTTGGTCACCCACACACAGTGATAAACTGGTCCCACCTGCTGAACTAGGACACCTGCTTCAACTATTCCATCAACTATTCCATCAACAACAACAAGGCAAATTCATCATAGGAACGTTGATACTCATGTCCATTGGAAAGCTCTGTCCATATCACCATTTCTCTCTGAGTTAAACTAGATTTCCAGCATAAGTAGTCAGGAATACAGAAGGTATTACAGATATTGTGAAACCATGATACACTGAAAAGACAGAAACCTCACTATTTTTAAGGTTTCAAGAAAAAGGAAGTATACAAAAATAATATAAAGTTTCTTTGGGTTTTCTTCATGTGCCATCTGCAGTTCATGAATTTTAGTTCACCATTTTGGAATATTTTCATGCTTTAAGATAATTGAAGACTTTCTTTTTATGAATGTGTATGTGGATGAAACACACAGTAACAGAGCTCCAATTTCAATGCTGTATGGGACAGTTCAACCTCTCAAGGTAATTTGATGTTGCTAGTGGTTATTTTGCTTTGTTGTTTTGACATTGCTCTTCAGAGTAAACTGCGCACTGTCACTAAACCCACAATGAAGAGAAAGGGATCAACGAAGTTAAAACAATCCTTTTCAGCACACTTCTGTCCCTCTTTTTATTTTTTTTAAAGATCTACAAGATTCAAAGTAGTTTGTTGAGGTGTTCTAAGATCCCATGAAGAGTGTAATTCTGGCCCTAGTGAAAAGAAAAAGACAAAATTTTCAAAGGCTTCATTGGGGTCAATATTTTACGTGAAAGAGATCATGTTTATGGTATTGCAAAAGTCAACTCATTCACCACTTAACCTGTGTTTGCTTTTTCTATATCCTGTGAGGCAATAACTTAAAGTTTGGCTCTTTTTGAGGGATTCAAAGAGTACAAAACCTGCTAAAATCATAAATCTTTTATTTCATGTAATTCTGTGCTTTTGCAATTAAACTGTTTAACAATTTAAAATAACAAGATATATTCAGGTTTGTAGGAATCGGGCTAGTTTGCATAATAGTCCCGCAGGATCAGATACCTCAGTTCTGCTAGACACTCTTAAAAACAATGCTTTATTTCAGGTTGAAGGAAGCCTAGGCTCTCATTTCTTTCTTTTAGATTTAGGGGGAACATTATGTAGTAAGACATTAAAAATGCAGATAGTTGATGGGAATAGACACTTACTCATTCCACTAAGCTGCCATTATTAAAACCAAAGAAGAAGTTCAACACCACTGGGGTTTTTTGTCTGTTTTGTTTTGAGGTTTTTGGTTTTTGGTTCACATTTTTTATTTTATTGTGCATTTTTAACATACATAAAGTAGTGTACAATCCCACACAACTACAGGTATAAATACCTATGTGCCTTGTTTAGCCAAAGCCAATTATTTAAAACACATATCTTTATGAAATTTAAGAGAGATAAAAGAATAGGTAGGTGCTGTTCAAAGAGGTGAGTGTTGGAGAAATGCTGACTGATTTTTAGCTACGGAACTGTTAGGGAATAAAGCCATGGCAGTAGTATAGTATAAGCTGTGAAAAGAGAGTCTATAACAGGATCAAGCTGGTTAAACCTTTCTCCTCATGCATGAAAGAACATCTTTATAAGTCAGTGTTTTTCTCAGTTATAATCCTTGAAGTCTAATTCATGAAAAGTTTATCATGTAAGATTTTCTCTCAAGGAGACTAGCAGTCTGAAAAGTAGGGCAGGAGTTAGATCTATCAGCTAACATTTGAACATGCAAGTACATTTATTTGCTTTAAGAAGAAAATTTTGTGGTAAGTAAAGGACAAGACATAAGACCAATCTTTTCTTTTATTACAATGATTTTTGCTTTTACATAAGAAGAGCAAATACAAGCACTTTTACTCCATGATAAGCTGAAATTTCTGAAGACCCTAATGGTTGGATGCATTGTGCGTGTTGTTACTGGAGGTGACTAGAATTGGCAAAGGAACACATTTATTTCCTCCTCCAGCTCTTCTCCTGAAACATTGATATCTCTAAATGCATTAAGGGGTTGCAAGCACAGAAGTGTTTTCGTACTTTCTGGTCAACTGTAACAATCACAGCAAACTGGTATGCCTCTGGAAAACAAAAATACCATGAAAATACTATGGAAAGTTCACCTGTCTTTCACATTCACCTTTTCTGAAAGTATAAATTTCCAATAACATTATCCAAGAAGTTACTCATTGTATCTTTCACTATATTCTTGGTGAAATTTCATTCAAAGTGAGATCCATGAAGTACACAGTCACAAATAGGTTATTATAGACTAGAGAAGGATGCACAGGATGGAAAAGAAGATTAAAGGGATAACAAGACAAAGTAAGCAGGTCACAGGTAAAATGGACAGCAAAATGAAGGAAAAAGATATCAAATAAGAAATACATTATAGAAGAACTCAAGTGAAGTTGGACAGGATGGAAATAAAAATATCCACAATGCCGTTTGCATACTACCCTTTGACATGAGGAATAAGTCTAGATTGAGGCATGGAGGTTTATTCCCTTTTCCTGTCTCCCAGCTTTGCTTCATGCCTGGAACTGAAATGAGTAAAGCTCTTCCATATTTCAGAACCTGAAGTTCTTTTCTTCTAGGAGTCTTTGGCAACATGTTTTCTTTGTAAGATAAATCTCTTCTGTTACTTCTCCATTTACAACTGCAAATTTAATGTGATTTTTCTTCCTGTAAAGAAAATGCTACCTCCTTTATATATATGAAAAAAAAAAAAAAAAGATAATGAAGCTTGTCTTCTGCTGCTACTGGACACTTGCCATTATTTATTTATAACAAATAAGCATCCAATTGAGCTCCTTTTTTTGGATAAGTGTTAATTTCCCATTAAAAACCCTATATGGAAAAATCTGTGATGGAATTAGTTGCAGTTTCTTAAAGATACCAAATGAATAGGTAAGACTCAATTTCTGAGTTTGACACTGAGAACGTGGCTGTATGAGAGGCTGTAAGGAGATGGCTTAAGTTACTTATGGTATCTTAACATTGCATTGGGCAGCTGCGGTGTGCCATTAGGTCTTCAAGTATTTCAGCTTATCATAGAGTAAGAATACTTTATTTGCTTTTCTTGTGCAAAAGCAAAAACATTGCAGTAAAAAAAAAGGCATCTTTGCCTTTCAGCAAAATTCTCAAGTGAATTAGTTACAGCACTTGACTACTGTGAGAAAATTATGGGGCTTGTTACAAGCAGGGAGTTATTGTTAAGTGTTAGAACAAATGCTGGGATAGGGGAGTCTGGACATTGTGGAATTCTGGTGGCAGAGGGCAGCTAAAATGGACTTAATGGGCAATACCATGAATGGTATGTGTGCAGGGATGAAGGGACGGGGAGCGGAACCTTCTAGGGCTTTCTAGAAGCCTCTAGGGAGGGAGGGGGAGTGGGTAGTTAGGGCAAAATTGGCGGGAAGGCTGTGAGGCAGCAGCCCCAATCAGAGACTGTTGTCAGGGCCTGCGGCTGGGAGTCAGGGATGATATGGTGAGGAGATTCACCAATTGTCAAAAACTATGCAGCAAGAAATTGCTCCTATAAGGGAAACTCCAAATTAGGAGAGGTTGGCAGATATGGTGTTAGCCAACCCCTGGACAGTGAGCCAAGAAAGGGAAAAAGGGGGACGAGTCAAGAAGGCGGCGGGAGAGACGTGGTTAAGAGGGGTTAAAAGGAAGACCCCAACCCTCCCAGGGTGTGCACCTTTGTGGGAAACCAGGGGATGCATCCTGTATATGCAGTTAAATAAATTTTTGCTCCACTTTCTTTTTGAAATCTGTCATCTAAATTTTTTGAACCCTGAGATTTTTCTCACACTACCACTACTAAAATTGCATCCAGATTGGAACTGACCCATCACTGTCTGCCTGTGCTGGGGTAACGGTTATGGGGTTCGCACCTGCATGAGAAGACACATTAGATTTCTTTCTAGTAAGGGTTAAGAACGTTTTCCATATCCAGCTGCTACTTTTAGCGTACCACATCATGACACTGTAACCTTAAACACTAATTAAAGCAGATAATGCAACTACCATGTTTCCTGTCATAATATTTGATAAAGACAAATTCTAACATTTAAGGAAAAATATTTTGAAAGAGTCGGAGGTTCAACCAGTGTAATTTCATTAATTATGAGTACCATGATGAAGAAAGTGGTGGAAAAGCATAAGAGCAACTGATCCAGCTAGTACCTACCTCTTTCCATAATGTGAATCCTGAAATCATCTCTTTTGTTATTTAGGACTGACATTAAGAATTCTGATTTAACTCTTGAACCTGAAATTCTCAAACTGTGCTTTTTTGACACAAGGCTGAACTGACAGCTTAGTTTTTCCTATTGCCGTAATACTTAATTTTAGATATTCCAGTTCTGAGTATGTAATTGCTGAAGTAAGTGGGTCAACATATGAGATGAAAATAATATTGGATTTCACTTCTTAATGGTTGATACACTACTGAAAAATTGATTACTTTAAAAAACTGAAGACCTGACTTACAATCTTACAACAACAGCCACAAAACTGTCACCAGTTGATCCATATAAGACAGAATTCCCAGTTTTACTCTTTAAGCCATGTTTTGAGGCCTAGTCAGTCATAGGTGATAGACATGTTTCAGTCTTAAATGAGTGACTGAACAAGTACATCAAACGAACTGTAAAGAAAAAGGCCTCCCTTCTGTGAGGGCTAGTTTCTTCCAAAGCCTTTTCACATGGCATAGGGAAAGAATGAGGCTCTGGAATTTTCTGATGTTTGCAAAGGTGGACAGGCTTTCTACAAAAAGGCTTGTACAGTAAGGTGGTGTCTGTCAGCTATTCCCAATCATTGTAAAGTTTCCTTGTTGACCTCTTGTTTTATCTGCAGAGAACATTTATACAGTGGATGACTCCTGTCAGTAAGAGAATCATAAAAAATCCCAACTGACCAGCATCAGCTTGGGTCGGTCAGAGCCAGGGATGCCTTGGTACTGTGGGTTCTAAAGGAAAGGAAACGTTCAGATCCAGACTGCATCCAGAAATAACAGCATTTGTTTGAGTTCCTGGGGAAAGCAGAGGTGGGGGAAACCATGACCTCAGGCTTTGCCTGCTTTTGCACAACCTAAATTCAGTCTATAAGAAGGAATGAAACAGTCAGCATTTCAGAAGCTTACTGAATAAATTACTAGTGCCACGTCTATTTGTAATTATAGATCAGCTCTTAATACTGCTGCAAACCACACATTCCAGGGCTTTGCAAGCACTTATGAGCATATTTTAATCTCTTTGGATAAAAGAAGCTGCCATTGGCAACAATAAAAGAAAGCAGACTAAGTCCCTTAGTTCTTACTACAGAATTATGCTTTTCACTACTTTAAAAACTCCCCCTGCACACAAACTACGTGCACTCACATACCATCCATGCACTCACATACCATCCATGCTAAGGTATTTCTTGTGACAGTTTCAGCTACATTATGGAAAAATTCAGTGACATACTGTATCACAGCACCACACTGACAGTGCTCTCATGATATCATGTCTGTAGAGTATGGCAATGTGTCATATAAAAGGCCTCACCCACTGCTAATGGCTCTGCAGATGTATCAGATTCAAATGTATCAGAGCCAAGGAAGCTGCAGGCGTGATACAGTGTCAACGGCAGAGGCTTTGCTTCCTACGTATTTAATTAATCCTTTTTGATTTCAGGAGTTGTACAAATATTGTAAGAGCTGTCCTTTTTTTACTGTATGCATGATGTACAAAAGCAAGGAAAAACTACATTAGTTATGAGATGTATCAGGTCAATGGTATGGGAAGCATGCAACAACAGCAACAAATTCCTGCTGGTATGCTGAGATGTTGACTTGAGATCCCTTACCTCCTAAAACCATGTATGGAAAACCACAAGGAGGTCTTGTTCTGGCTTCTTAGTTTCTGTCAGGTGCAGCTGTGGGGAGGGAAGGGTAGAAGGTGCTTACTGTGTCCACCAGCTTAATGAGGGCTCAGGATCCTCAGCACTGCTCTGACACTCTGTCTGCTGCCTTGATCAGAAGCTCTATGCTCTTCTCTTGTGTCTGTCACACACACCTTCAGCTGCCTCACTAATCATGGTGTGAGACACCCTCTCAGATGGGTATGGATGGCAGGCAGGGCTTAATCAAGATCCTAAATAGTTTTCTTTGTGCTGAGAGGAAGCAGTGCTGAGCCGATGTTCTGGCTCTTATGTTAGAACTTACTGAAGCCCTAAACTCAGGAAATGAAGGAAAAGATGGGCCTTGACATTTTAAACATTGATTTTATCTACTCAGTGCATATTTAATGATACAACAATAAAAGAGGAAAATCATAGGTTTTCAACCAAGTCTGAGGTCATGCAAAATCAGAAGGAAAAACAAAAAGCAAGTATTTTTGTACCCTTCATTCACTCTCCATTTTCAAGGTTTGTTGTGCCTTTCCAGCACTGTGCTGATGTTACTTACTTGTAGGCAAAATTGTGGAGAATTCATAGTGGTTGCAGCGTCATAATTTAAATGGTGTGGCACTAAGTAAGTAGTGCCATCCTTTTCCCTCAAATATGATATAGCTCTTCCTGAAATGATGGACAAGTTCAGACTCACACTATTCAGGCAGCAAACAGGTTTGAATTTGGGGCCACTTCAGAAAGAATTAGACAAACAAGTTCCTCTGCTCCTAAGAGAGACAATTTATGTTGTATGAAATGCTTCCTTGGCAAAGGAGGATGCAGATGCTCTTTGCATTGATGAATGCTTTTGACATTCTCTAGGGAGGAAGAACTTTTGTCTTCCAACAACTATTTTGTGCTTTATACAAAGTGGAAGACTTCAAAATAAAACTGTTCACAAACTTGTTTGCAGCCTTCCTAGGTATTGGATTGCATGGTGGCTGAAACACACTAACAGGAACTGTTTCCATCCCTATAGGCAGATGATGTGAGTGAATCCGGAGCTGCCAAGTCTTGGTGGATTTTCTGATAACTGTATTGCCATAAAAAAGGGATGCTGTCAGCCAGCCCAGCCTGATGTATCTTTTCCTGGTTTATTATTTTTTAAAAGTACTGTAAAATGAAAGTACACTGTTTCTGACAAGTGTGGGTTTTGGTTTGGTTTGGGTTTAATCACAAAACACACTCTGAAATATTAAATATCAGTACGAAGGGTTTTTTTCCAAGAAAACTCAAAACATTTTTTGGTGGTGTATTGTTTTAAGCCCATTCAGGCTGTGATGATATCAGGTCTTGACTGTCATTCTGAACTACTAGACTTTGGGCTTCTGTAATAAGCCACGGCTGCTTTAGAGTTATTTTGTTTCAGTATTTTGACACAAAGAAGCTGCAGGACAGGTTTTACTGTCTTATACAGTAAGTCTAATTCTGTTCACACAAGGTGCCATTGTCACCCCAGGATAAGCCACTAGCTGGGGTAAAGGTAACTGCATATATCTTGTAGCATAAATGAGAGTCATGACAACAATAAAATTTGTCCTCTAGCTCTCTTGGAAATAGTTTCAAAATGAAGATGAATAACCCCTTAGTTTATTTTTATGAATTATTTTCCATATCAATCTTATTGAAAATTTTCAACATTCAGATACTAGTCACAATTACAAAACTGTTTATTCATACACTGTAAATTAAATGTTTCAAATGTAGCAGACTAATGTAGAAGGCGAATGCTGCATAGAGAGAAAACAGATGTAATGACTTCTGCTGTGCTGATGTTTGCTTATGGGTTGCACTGCAGGACTGAGGAGTCAGTGGGCATATCTTCAAATTAGAAGAAACATTTAATTAGGATGACTGAAGAGTGAAATCAGGTACTTTCCACATAATGTTTATATTTTATTGTTGTTGTTGATACTGCTTCCTTGAAAAATGATGTTGTTTAGTTTGCCCACTTCACTGAGAGAAAGGCCAAGTGCCATTATCCTTTGGAAACAAGTGTGCTTTGGAGAAACATTCCAGGACAGCATAAACACTGTATAAGCATAAAAAGAAAACAAATCTTATTCTTTTCCAAGCCTTTAATGAATACAGTTCCTGTAGACATTGGCAAATTAGCAATATAAAAAAGCCTAATAAAAAGGATGAAATCAGAACTGTGTTTTAAAGCCTGGCATGAGTTACACAGGGCACTAGAGCATTGGGAGAATTGGGAGATAATCTTTCACCATCTCTTTTCTTACTTTGTCTTTAAAAATGTTCTTTTTGAAGCTTCTGATTGTGCCACAAAACAATTTTTACAGTGACTCTTTTGTTTGTGTTTTATTACAAAGCACTTTAGGGATTATAACTGTGTAGTATCCTCAGTTGTTTTATTCCTCTGCTATGAAGGAGAGAAAACTAATGCACATGAAATACATTAGGCAATAAAGAGAAGAAATGAAAACTGCTCAAAGGTACTGAAAAATCTCTTGTAGAAAATACCAGAGAATAATTAATATAACTCTTCATTTTCTAACAAAGACAAAGGCATGAAATTTGATTTGATTTGGAAAGTATAGGTGAATTGATGCTCCTAGGTTTTGAATTTGTGGTTTAAAGGAGCAAAGTATTCATTTAGGTAAAAAGTTTTACATCAAGCCATTCATCTAAATAAATTGTCTTTTAAAGCAATTCTTAAAAGACTGGAAAAACAGAATTTGAGCTTTCAAAGACACAGATTATGGGTATTGTTCTGCAAATCTAGGGTTGCTTCATTTAAGCATTTATTGCTAACATGTAGTAACTTCTTTTTGTGTGTAATGAGCAAGACTGTTTTGTAACTCCATGCCACATAAGAAAATAATGGCTACTTCCCTGATAGAAACACAGAATATTATTTTAACATTCACAGGATAATCAATTAATACAGTCCTTCTCATTTAAAAAACTATATATGTCCCAGAATCTTTTGCTTGCAACAAAATTAATGGCGATTTTTTTTACTGGCTTCCAGGGTCAGGATTTTAGCTTTAGGGTTTTTTTGCTATAAAGACTTTACACAAATTTACACAAAGTGACAACAGATACAAAGATGAAATCCAAGGCCCTAAAGAATGGAAAAGGTAATTTCAGTGGCACTAGAAAGCAGTTTGTTATACTTTGTGACTAACAACAGCAGCACTGTAAACTGAACTTCTGCAATCCCCTCATTAAAATACATGCCTGAGACAGTGAAGTAACATCACTACCAAGGCTAAGTAGCATTATCCCAATTAGAAACTGAAGCACTATGTCTCTGGAAAGTTACATGGCACACGAGTGACACAGCGAGATCAGATCCTCCCACCTCCTGGAGTCCTCAAAACATCAACAAACAGTATTTTGCTGCTTGTCCTGGAGATTTTGTCCTTCTTTTTAAACTAGATATCCTTTTCCTACAACAGCATTTAGTTTGTGTTCCAAAAGAGCAAAAATAAAATGGAGCTGATATTGTAAAAATGAATCCACTAGGGAATGATAATTTCTTGGCTACTGATATCTTTCAACTTGCCAGGTTTGCCCAGTCCTTTTTTGATAAAATCCATCCTTTGTGGTGTTTCCTGATACTATGTATCAACTTTTAAACAATGACACATTTGTCTTGCATCAACGATTGTGAGCACATTTCATTCTCTGTGAAAATGCAGTATATTAACTATACCATAAACAGCTTTAGAGATGCTGAAACAAACAAACAAGCAAACAAAAAAAAGCCTACCACGCACATTTCATCCCTTACTAATTTCTGGAGCAATGGTTGGTTCTTCCTGTTCTTAGCCTAATTTTCTTACACAAACACACAGAGGCACGTTACTGTTGTGTAATGGCTTGTTTGCAGGGGTATGTCTATTAAGTCTGTAAATTGGGTGATTTTCTCTTTAGATATTTACTAGCCTATACTAATTATTGATAAATAATGTATTTTAGAGAAATAAGTTGTAGAACTGTAAATTAAAAATATTTTTCAGGTGTGAGATAGAAAACAGAAAATAATACTTTTGTGAACCAAAAAGTATTTCATGTAAAGTTTTCCATATCCCTGGCAGATATTAATTACATTAGTGATGCATAATATCTGCACTTTTAAAATATCATTGTTCCTAGAACATTTTATAGATACAGAGACTGGAATTCAGAGCTAGTAATACGGACAAAGATAAAAGGCAAGCATTTGGCAAAAACTAACTGGTAATTCAGTATTTTTAATATCCGGTCTACTTCTCTGTTGATCCTTTGCAGAATACTTAACTGATTATCACTTTTAAAACCCTGACATTGCCCATTATATCTGTGGACATGTTCTTTTCTTACGAAGTTAGAAGTATTCATCTCCACATTAGAGGATAGGTTTGGTTCTCAAATATGTTTTTTGCTGGTTAGATCACATATAGTCAACATTCTTGTGGAGGTAGAGGACGCATTTTATTTTAAAATATTTATTAAGGTGTTTTTTGTTTTTTTTTTTTAATCACTTTCAAATTTTAAAGCTGTTTCTTTTGTTTCCAGCTTAGAAATCTGACCTGAGGGCTCTGTTGCAGTTCTGGGCCATCACAAGTGTCTGACTGTTGGAGACAGAGCGTGACTGATGTGTGTGGTGAGGGAAAAAAGCCCCAGCTGACACTGACGTACTGGTTTTAGCATCTGGACATCATGCGGCAGATCAGGGAGGTGTTACTTTTTTGGACACCTGGTGAGTTAGAGAAATATCATCCCCCTAGAGGAGACTCTGGCATGGAGACAGAGGCTAGCCATTCTCTCTGTTGAAAACTTGGGACACGTCTCAGAAGTGAAGTTGGTTAACACATGCGTGCCTCCAACATCTGCAGCTGTTCTTCCTGGTATCCTGAGATACTGCAGAGGAAGGGAATACAAGAGGACTGCTGGGAATTGCTATAATACACTATCTAGCAGTTACTTTTACTATGCAGATAACCATCCAGTATCTAGCATGTTCTTCTTCAAAGCCAGGTTCAGGGGCTCCACTATATCTGCTCAGAATTTTACAAGTCTTTGTGTATATTCTTGCAAGCAGTGTCACTGGGGATGTTCACTGGCCCTGCCTGCCTGCTAATACACCACTGGAACCACATCTTCCACTCCTCTCTTCAGTAAGAACATGGGGCAGAAATTAGGAAGGCTGTCTTAACTTTAAATGGTAGTTCTCACCACCCTTTAAAATAATACTCAGCTTGAGTTTCCTGTAGCTATGGAGGTAAATTGTATTATCAGGATAAAAATGAATCATCTCTATGCTTCAGTACAGTGCAAACCTTTTCTTGTCTTTGTCATTACCACAGAAAATACACTGTGTTTCTAGTAGTAATGGAGACCTTGTAGAACCAAATATCTGATGCATGCAAGAAACAGTGACAGTGGGGTCATCTTTGATTCTATCCAGTTGCTAAAAGAGGTGTTTCTTTAAATTCAATTTTGTACTGGCTTGCATCAAACTGCAATATGTCACACCTGATATTTACAGTAGTTTATGTACTGAAAAAGAATGAGGTGAATTCAAGGTCAGGAGGATTCTGTAAATGCTATTCCTGCTGTTCTCTGTAATCCTGTATGCATATGTAGGGAACAGTCCAATTCCTTCTTTACACTTTTGAGTATACACACTGGGCCCTACCTAAATTGGTGCTGAGCACCTGCAGACACTTGCAGATGCCAAACATCTTCCCTCAATCCATTTCTTCTCCATAATAATTAGATGAGCTGAAACCTTATAAACACACTTTCCTGCCCAGCCCCAGTTCTTACAGTGATCCAGTCTGGACTTGACCTCTGTGGCTAATTGCTGATTTTGATCATTAATTTCTTCCTCTCTACAGAACACTTCATAAAGACTGTGAAGTTTGCAGATCTAGTAAGTTGGATACTTGGGGATAAAACCCACATAATATGACATTGCACCACCTGCACAGGAAAGACAGCCTGGTGGTTATAATTATTCATTATCCCAAAGGTGACAGTAGTCTTCTGCCTTCGACAGAATACATTGCCACAGCCAAAGTATGATCTCAGTTATACACATAGAAATCAAAAATAATTTCACTGTATTCTCTGATGTAAGCAAGACCAAGGGTCAGGCTTCAGTCTCTATTTTTGGGGGTTTTTTTCAAAATGTGATATTCCACCAATTTTCTGATCACAAACATTCTGAGTCTGTGGTACAGCATACACAATGAAACTCTCCTCATCAAGATTTGGCAATATTTAAAGTATGTCTGCTGAAACTTACAACAGGATAACATAGACACAGTCAGATACATAGATAATAAATGAAAACAGGGTGGAAGAAAGAAGAGATGAACCAGAAAGGACTCAAAGAATGTGGCAAAAAGGTAAGATCAATACATAATAGAATCCAAAAGGATCACCTCCTTGCCTGCATTACTAGTATGGCTTTTCTTTCCAACAGACATCCAGGTTTATAAACAAATGTAGGCTGGGTACCACGAGACTTGAGCCTTATTGCTGCTACCCTGATGACCATAACTTGTATTTCCCCTTATAAGGAAAAGTAACCAATGGACTTTGTGATCCTTCAATATATTTCAAAACTTGGGAATCCAAATCTCTCTTATAGATGACCATCCAATCCCTTGTGCTTCTTCACTGTGTAGGACTGATGCCAGGTTTGTGGCAGCTGTGCACACCCATCAGGAATGCCAGGGAGACCTGTATACACCACTGCTGCCATGGGCATCACCCAGGGCTGGGGCCAGCCAAGTGGTGACACAGTGGTGGCAGTTCTGGGCATGGGACTCTGCCACTAAGCCAGCAAGCTTCTCTGCACAGCCTGTGGGTGGTACACAGCAGGGAGTGATGTGGGAAAGGGCTGGAAGATGCTGGCAGTTCCCATGTTCCACCCAGCAACCCACAAATGTGTTGCTCCTCCCAAACACCTCCCACCTCTCTTTCCTGAGGCTGAAACATGACAGACAAGCTGCATCCTCACCAGGGCTCCTGCCTACTAGCTGAGGGTCTGTGTACTAAGGAATAGCAGAGGAAAGGGTGGTGTCAGTGCCCAATGCTTACTGAGTGGCCTCACCTCTAAGTTGTTTTCATCAAACCCAGATGGTGTTGTGTGCCAGAGTCCTGGTGCTTTTCTTCCGCAAGGGCCTGTGTCTGAAGGCCAGGCCCCAAGGCCAGGGTGTCACAGACCACGAGTAGCACCATGACAAAGTGCTGGTAGGAGACTTGCTTGTCAGACTGTGGTCTCTCCTCCTAAGAGTTTGACATAGAAAAGAGATGGTCTTCATCACGCTCACTGACAGGGCCTGAGCTCTTGTCACAGCCAGCAGAAGCAACCAGCGAAGGTTTCCTGGTGCTGCCTCTGGAAAGAACCCTTAACTAGAAAACCACAAGCCCTCTCCTGGTATAGCCTGGCTAGAGAGCAGACAGTGATCTCCTCTGAACCCCATGTGTAACCAGGACTGTGACTGGGACTGAGAGTGCATCATTTTTGGGAAGGGGTTATATTTTTTTTTTTTTTTTTTCTCTTCTTGTTAATTTTTGGTTGGTCAGTTGGTTGGTTGGTTTCTTTTCATTTTTTGAAAAAAATCAAAATAGGGAAAAAAATACCCATAATTAAAGTCAAAAAAGCAAATAGCATACCAGAAAGCTAGGTGTCTAAATGTTAAGAAAATGCTGAATGTATTTATAGCATCCTTTGAATTATTCTCATACAGCCTGAGGATAGCTCCTGACTTTCCTGGCACACTGTGTTTTGGGTAATTATTGAAAGATTCTTTTTTGAGATGTAGGGGCATCTGGAGGAATGCTTGGAGTGAAGTAGCCTCTCATTCATACATTGTTGGTCTGCGGTGCAGGCATCTTTCCTCCAGATGACATAAGTGTAAGTAGCAGGTATTACGTAAGTATAACTAAGGAATAAAGGACCTCTCACAGAGCAGGTTACTCAAGAGATTTCTCAAGCAACTGTACTAATGTGAGCAGAAGCAATCAGTTCTGTTCTCCATAATCCCTGTTTGGGATTGTGTTTGCAAAGGCCTGTTTCTCCTCAGCATACAGAAAATGTCAAATACTTTTACATAGTCAGATTGATCTATCTGCATCTGACTTATTCTAAAACTGGTTTGCAGGATTAAAGATTAACTTCTTGATTGCCTACCGTAGTTCAGAAGATGAGGCTTCTTGGCAAATCACAAGTTCCCAGCAACAGCGGAGTCAAGGTCCACTTCCTGGAAGTCAGGGTGAGCAGAGGAAAACAGGACTGATTTGCAACATTACCCTCCAGCAACCAGTTCACCAGCTTGAAAATGGTGTTAATGAGCCTTGCCTGGCAAAGTCTGTAAGCCTTAACTAATGGCTGGTCTTAAAGTACTTGGAGAGCTCTGAATAGATGATGCAGTGGCAGTGCAAAGTATTAAAGTCATTAGAGTCTGTCAGACCCCTTAGCACTCTGTAGAGTTTTTGGAGGCTCTCCAGCATTTTCCGTTTTTAATTTCACCCTGCAGGACTCTCCAGTTACTTCAGTACCCAGAAGCCTGGAAGAAAACTTGATGTCCACTACACTCACTTTCTCAATACATTTCTCTAAGAATATACAGATATTCAGGACACTTTATGAAAGTAGTTTATAGCTAGGAACACCTTCTTTAAATGTATACTTTGTAACCTACACATGCCTTTTCCCATAAGCTCTTTGTTTGAAACTGTTTAGAAATAAAATGTTGTAGTCCAATCTCAAAGTATTTTCACTCTTTCCTAAACAATATACATTCATGTACAAAAGTAGCTGGAAATCAGTTACATACCAGGAGACCTTACCTTGAAGTCATACTGAGGAAGGATCCATAGTTTTGAAAGAAGATGATCAACTGCAGATAGAGCAAACCTTTTGAAACCCTAAGCAGACGAGAACAGTTACTTCATGTGACTCATATATAAAACCTCCATAGAACAGCATTTTAGGAGACATTTCATGTCAGAGCTCACTCTGTCAGCTTACAGAAATAAAGAAAATATCTGAGGTGTGTTTCAAGATGGAATCTGCTCTCAGCAGCTACAAGACACTGTTCAACCTCAAATGAATGCAATAGTAATTGGTAAATCCCAAAGACACAAGAAGAATCCAGAGATGGAAAGAATGCCAGACTGTCACACATGGAATGTGCATTATTTTAGTGAATAAAATCACTTTCAGTGTTGAGATTTATTTTCCATGCAAGTCGGAGATATACATGACTAAGTCATAATAATGCTATTGGATGGCAAGAATTTAAGGTTTTCAAATTACGAGAAGTGCTTATATTGCCACCTGCTGGGCTTCATTGCTTCAGGAGCACACAAGGCAGATCAGCAAGGTCTTCCACAAAGGCGCAGCTTTTCAAATGCCTCTTGCAGATACGGGGTCATCAATCATTTAAAGTTCAATGAACAGACAGAGTCACAGAAAAAAACAACAAAACCAAACCACCAGAGTTAACAGTTCCAGCAGACTCCTCACATTTTATACTTGGGCTAAACCCCAAACATCAACTCCTCTTCACAAAATTTTGTAATTTTTCAATTGTTTTTGGTTAAAATCTAAGTAAATCCATTTTGAAAGTCCATGTTTGGAAACTCCTACCACATGGAAAAGCAGATGTTTAAAATAAGGGACAAAATATACTTGACATACTGAACAGTGTGTTTTTGCTATCTAATACTACAAAGACAGGGTAACAGTAAGTACTTGAACCTTTTTTAAACAGAATAGTTTACATCTTCTCTATGCTGAATATTTTAATCACTTCTGTGGCTATATGAATACTGTAGAGTGCTGTCTGTGGTACTGTGAGACTGTATCAGTTTCAAAGCGTACTCAACTGTGTCAATGCAGTTATCATCTAGTACTGTTCTATGCAATGCAGCTCTTCTACAAGATGATGCAGCATAGATGCTGCATGGATGTGAGTGATGGCCCAAACTGGTGACAGGTTTGCAGAAAACAAAGTGCTTTCTGAACACCTTTTCTCTCTCTAGATTTAGAAAAATTCTGAGTGGGAACTACTAGGAAACTACTGCATGAGACTTTCTCATTAAAGTGTTATACATTCTATAATAACAATATTCCTCCATGCACAAAAATAGGTCTTAGGAAACAAGTGGAATTAAATCTAAAAACACAATATATTTGGGGAATTTTTGAATCTGAAAATTCTTCGATGAAAGAAAAAAATTAGGTGGGAAAAATATTTTTGAAAAGTCAAACCCAAAGTTGTAGATATGATCTGGCCCTCTACTTTTACTCCTAAACAGATTTTTCTCCCTTGACTTTTATGCTGTTAAACAGGGACAAACAACTTCCTAAAATTAACACAAGATCCAACCATAAAAAATGTTCAGTTTTCATTTGTGTAACTGCCATTTTCTTCCCACTTGCCCAGGTCAGAGGATTTCCGAACATTTAATCAAGTTTTTCTGGGAAAACATGTAACTTAAAAAAAAGTACATATATGTTTGATATTCTTCACTCGATTCTAATTCACTCTTCCTCTTGGACTTAAGGTGATGCACACTGAGAAATGCAGCATGGGTGGAAATATCTGGGGTATTTTTAAAGGAGTTCTGGCAGTTCAGAATTTGAACTTGACAGCAAGGAACATCACACATGCTGCAAAATTTGCCTGCAAACAGAACATATTGGCCTATTTGGACCATCATGATGCTTTCAAGGTCAAAACTTGCTAAGTTGAACTTTGGTGGATGTTTGAATGCAGTACTGCAGACTGTAGCATGGCAATGTTGTTGGTCAGCTTTGGTTGCAGCTTGTCCTCTCACAAAGTCACAAACTTCCCCATTGATCCATGTGGAAATGATCAGAAACATCTATATAACCACAATGTGGAAAAGCAGTGGGTATGTACTGGAATTCTGCTCTCAACAACTGGCATCCTTTTCTTGCTTCACTCTTTATTCATGACAAACACCTTGTATGCATTGCAGACTGCCACTCCCAATGCTAAGCTGGGTTTTCAGGATGGTTTTCATTAATGAGAGGTACAACACTTTAACATACTTTTATGTTGATTTTGTCAATCAAAAATATCTCTAAATGTTTCTGCAAGGACTAGTTTATTTTACTACTATGATACTGCAGCTTATTTACTATGCAGAATCTTCTATTTAATTTAATGAAAATGCATGATGAAAAGTAAATTTGTAAAGACAATATGAAAGTCTACCCCATAAATGAGCCAACCAAGTCACCAGCAAAACAACCATCTGCCAAGAGAAGTGTTGTAAACAAGTTTTGGGCATGAAGACAATTGCAGGACTTAAATGGTGAATGATACAGACAAATGGAGGCTATAAACTGGATTAAGGACACTCTTAAGAAACAGAGAAAACAAGAAAAAGGCTATATTTTGTTAAACTTGACTTCAAATAATTATGAGTTTATCTTACCATGTATCTCAGGCTGGATTGATGGAACTGTGTTGTAAAGAACCACCAGCTATTCAGAATCATTGTTGACCTCCTCAATCTGTTTTTGGAGTTCTGTTAAACTCCTAGTTGCCTGGAACAGGCTGAAATTCAGTATGCACCCCAGACATGGAAGTTAGTTAGGATGGGGACACTGACCAAGGACCTTGGGACGTATGCTACCATCTCCTCTTCTGTGCACACAGATTTTTCCTTAGAATAACAGAGTCTACCAATATTTGAGAGGATCACATTGAGGAAGAAATCTAACTACAGATTTGATAACTTTTTCTTACTTCTAATAAAACAATCTCAGGACATTTATAACACATATCTATCATTGCGGGAAATCTATTTGATAGGAGCTCTCTTCATTCTTCAGCCTTAGAAATACTATGCTGCCTAATATTATACTTGACATGTATTCATCATCAAGTCCAGAGATCTTCAGATCCTTCCTAACATGTGCCACACCTTTGCAGAAGCCAACAGCTTGTTCCATCATTTAGACAGCTTACAGTTCTCTAGTAAACACAGCTGGATCTCTAGGGGTATGTAGGCACGTACTTCTTTTGACCGTAGACTCATGGGTGAAGCAGAAAGTCCTTCTATCTCCCTTGAAAAGAAATTGCCTGTCCAGATCACTTCATACCATAGTCACCTTTCTGACAACAGTCTGGTCTCTTTGACATTCAGGTCAATTTCACAGACCATACTGCATGGAAAACACCAGAGGACCCGCACATACTTCCCACTGACTTTTTCAGACGAGCAGAGATGGGTTGACCTGGGTGTCTTCCCTTGTTTTCAGAAGTCTAAATTTGGCTAAAGCAGATACTCTGGAAATTGTACTGCATATTTTTAGTGCCACATCAATGAGGAATTTGATATCTATTCTGTTATGTTACCTAACTGAGTTTGCAAAATATGCACAGGATCCTTGGCATATCAAAGGTTAACTACGCAGAACTGGAATTCTCTAAGTGCTCATTTCTACCCTTGAACTTGATTTGTTTTTTGAAAATTCAGAGCTGAAATAGAGCATGCATGACAGATCTAACAGCCTCTCAGTCTTCTCTTTGAGAGGCTGAACAGACTCAACCTCTTTATTCTCACAGCCACAAGTATGTTTTTCAAGTTGTGTATTCCTTTACATCTTCTCAGTGATATAATGTAAATATGACATATTAAGGAAATAAAAACATTCCATGTGGCTTTGCTACATTATTTGATTGCATCCAGCTTACCACTTTGTAATGTGCAGTGTGCAGTGTGATCCATGTTTCTGACTCCAGCTTCTTCCATGCTGCACCTATTTTGCAGCCTCATGGCCATATACTGTCAAGTGTAACTTCTCCAAGAGGTATTCAGAGACAATACCTCTGTCCAAATGTATCAAATGAGGCTAAATGGTGGAAGAGGGGACACAGAGAAAACAACCGTAGGGAAGGCTATGGTGGCTGACAAACCAGCAATTGTGCAAAGAGGGAGTAGACTGGAGAAGATATTGGAATCTGCTTTTATCACAAACTGTACCTGGAGGACCCTTATTTTACATCTTTCCAGCCTTCAAACAGCCCTTTAAACAGACAACAGTAAGTATAACTTGTTTTGAATTGGATGTATTACAAAAATAAAGTGTGATACTAACATGAAACAGCCAGTTTCCTAACCATTTAGATTTACAAGTCCTATGAGCTAACCTAGGTAAATCTTTTTCCTCTTAAGGTGCCAGAGAAAGCTATCATGGTTTGAGCTGGCAAACTGCCAGCCCTCCAAGACAGAGGGTCAGAGCCTCCCCCCACCCCCAACACCAAGGAAAGGGAGGAAAAGAGAGGGGAAGGAAAGAGGGAAAAAACCTCTAAAACTGCATTTTATACTAAAACTACATATATTTTACAAACAGGATAAAAAGGCAA
>JAWWEV010000095.1:18287461-18305473 GCA_035583235.1 Hafferia zeledoni
TCAGCTGACAGCCCCCAGGCCCAGGCCGAACCCCAAAAAACTCAGACCCAGGCCCATCTAGGTGAAACCACAACATAAGAAGGCAAAGCACTTACTTGTTTTGAAATGAGTCTCCTCTTTCTCATGAGACTGGCAGCTTATCTTCCACTTGAGACTGTATCTCAAAATTTTTTGTCCAGAGATCTCTCACTGCTGCTCTGAAGACCTCAATAGCACAATCTGACTTTACAGTCCGATTTAACTTCCAAATACAGGTACAAATCCTATCCCAAGTCAAATGTTCTTACCTTAAGAAGCAGCTTACTCTTGCTATTTACGTGTTTGATTGGGCCCACAATCTTGGAGAGATGGGACTACTTTTAAAAAATATACATCTTTCCGTTTCTTCTTTTTAACTGCTACCTTTAAAGTCCTGAATACCTAATTCAGAGATACCAATGGCTACTTGCAACATTTTTCTTAGACTTATGCAAACTATTTTTTATTCTGATAATTATACATCAATTAATGTATCTCATGATGATGAGGAATAGTCTTCTAGTCCAAGGTTCTACAGGCTATATTGCAATACTAGGCTGGCCCAAATTTATTCATATTAGATCTATGCCTCTGGTTTTGTTTTGGGTTTTTTTGTTTGTTTGTTTGTTTGTTTTCTTGGTTTTTTTTTTTAAGTTCATGTTTGTAAAAATCCTGCCACAGACAATTCAGTAAACATCTTAGTAAACTGCTCCACTGTTTGAAAGTTCTGAGCTTCTTACTCATGAGTTTGACTAGCAACAAATTCCTGCCTTGGAAATTATTAAATCTTTTCTTCTGGAAAAAAAGGCTCTGTAACCTGGATATGTACAGGCTATCAGTGAGGCACTTCATCTTTTTTTTGAAAAGTTAATATAGTCTGGGCACCTAGAGTAGGTAAATTTTCCAGTTCTATTGTCAACTCTTTCTTCTGAACTCTATGAAGATTATAAAATTTTTTCTTGAATGCCAGAAGTTTTTAAGAAATATGGATTTAGGATGAGTCCCTAACCTTTGCATGCTCCAGAGTCAACAATACTCTGGGTATGTCAGTTATGATATTGACCAAGGAATAAATAAGTAACAGCATTCTAGAATTTAGACAGTTCATCTGGCAACTTCTTGGATGCTTTTACAGTCTGGTAGATTTTTTCAGTGGTCTTTATGTCCCTGTTGAGTCCTCCTTTTGCATGATCGTACTGTGCAGCTGAGGGTGACATGTCTCCAGACAGAGTAAACTCGCTTTAACACACTGTGGGTTCAGAAACCTTATCCCCACTGAGAGTAAAGTCAAACTAATCACCTGGGCAGATGCGACCCTCACAGAAAATACAGATTCAGTCAAAAGCCTACCTAGAAATTCTTCTGTGTGGACCACCTCCCTGAACTGGGTAATAAAACCAAATTTCTCAGCTATGAAATTCTATTGTTAAACAAACACAGGCTATGAAAGCTTGCATGCCACCATAAATAACTGCAGGATTTAAACTCATTAAGACATATATGTATGAACATCTGTTCAAACTCTTAGCTTTTCTAGCTCCATCCTGTACCCATGTGCTACTGCAAGATTTGTCTTCCATGAGTACCAAATCAAGTATCATGTTTATAAATCCTGAATTAAAGCTTAGGCTTCTGAATTCTCAGTGGTCAGGAGGCAATGCTGAAAACATCATTTCTATATGGTGCTATATCCTTTACAGGTCTGTACATGCAGAAAGAATTCACAGATTCCTGTATGTTCTCAACATCTTTTAGACAGAGACTGACATTTACTACTGTCATTTACAATTTTTTTATTCCTCAAGCTATGGTCTACTAAGTGTTGGTAGTCTTTAGGAAAAACGGTCCATGAAACAGTTTTCCAAAGACCTACTAGGCATGTTTTGCTACTGCCCTTAAAAATGCAGGACCTTTAGAATTTTGTATGGTAACTAAAGGACTGTGACATTTGCAACTTGCTGAACTGTACTACTTTACATGCAATATTTTTCTGCAGTTATAGCTTTTTCATTAATGTCTTATTAAGTCTGCAGTTAAACTGACTACAGTCTTCAGAATTGCTTTTATGATACATCTCAGTTTTTATTTGGAACTTGTAGGTTTAAATGGCTGAACTAAAATATAAGTCAACATTTTTATTTATAATCTGAAAGTGAATGCTCATTGGTTTAATGTGACCAAACTTTGATTGTCAATCCATGTTCTGACTTTCTATATATTTTGTCCAGGAATAGTTTTAGCTGTTATCAGCACATTTGAGGCAAACTAAATGGAATGTCATTGTTCCTGAAGTACTGGAAGGCATTTTTCAGCTCCTTAAATGTGTAGGAAACATGGGATTCAGCTAGAAATAACACTGAGCCAACAGTGGACAAGATAAGGTTAAAGTGACAAATCACTAAAGTACGAAAACAAAGGAAGCAAAGTAGCTCAACTTCTCATTTCCTTTTCCTCTCCTGTAAAAAAGTCAGAATGATACATGCCAAGCAATAATGCAAAATGCTCATAAGATCTCTTATTGAAAGCAAACCATGAAGGCACAATCAGTGCTTTTCCCAGTGAACAAAGCATGCAATAGAACTCACCATCGTCACCGGCACAAACTAACACCAGGGCTGATGAACTCAGCAGAGAAATTTGTGACAGAGTAACCTGGGGGTGTGAGTGAGTTTCTTGAAATGGAACAATATGCACTCCTATGTAAGTGCTTTTTATGTTTCTACATATTTTGGAAATCATTATATGTACAACGTTGTGGAGGGAAGGGGAGGCTATGATCTTTGAGACCTTTCTGAGGGCTGCTGCCTCCTGCTGAGCTCCTGCATGCTCTGATTTCACCATCAGCCCTCACAGCCCAGTAATGACTTGACTCATCATTTCTCAAATCCCATGTTAAAACCAGAGCTCAGCAGCAATCACGTATTAGCAGAGATGGCTCTTAATTTGCCAAATCTGCATTTGACTTCCTTAAAAGTTGATGTGGAAACCATCCTCCAGACTTATGGTTTCAGGAACTCCCATATAGTGGCATTTCTGGGTGAGATACAACAGCACATTAAAAGTACACTTAATATCGGTACTTCCTTTATTGTTTTTAAACACTCAGCTTAGCTCATCAGGCAGATTTTATTGCTTTTTGGGAAAAAATTCCAGAAAATAAAAAATAATACACCTGCAGAGGTGACAATGAAACACATAAAAACTGCTCTGGGAGAAATTTCTGAAAGATTTAAAATCAGGACACCAAATCCAACTTTCCGAACAACACAGACTGTGACATCTGAATCCCACCAAAAGGAAGGCTATATTTTTAATGCCAAGGACTGCAGTGACTCTGAAAAGGCTTAGTTTCTTTAAAACATGCTTCTGCTCTTGAAGGGACTCTATTAAATCTTGATGACCCAGTGAGGAACATGTAGCCAAAAAATGCTGAGAAAAGAAAGGGTTCCAAGAAGAGGAAAATGGACACAAAGGTGAGATTGTATGACATCCATAATCCTCCAATTACCAAACTGCTTGACAGCAGGCCAGCACTTGGATGACTCAGAATAGCCTCAGGGTCTCTGTGCATGTTGCCTGCCAACAGCTTCTAGGAGCCAGTCTAACAATCACAAACCAGTGCCCCTGTTCTTCCTTCCTCAGGCCACGTGCCTTCTCCCAGCCCAAAGGAGGAGGGATGGCAGTGGTCCAGCTCCGCCAGCACCTCTCATGGTTGGAGACGCTAACAAGGACAGATCTGCTGGGTTTACACAGCTTTGTTCTGGAGAACAGAAACTGAACCTTTGACTCCTGAAGATATCTATCTTTGGCCTATACAATCCTCATTCCAAAGATGAAAGGGCTGCTGAGGTACAATTGATTGTTTTGGAAATTATTTTCACCAAAGAATGCTGGTGCTTCTCCAGTCTGAATTAAAAGACTGCCAGGGCTGGAGCCAGGAGCATTTCTCTAATAACAGAACAATGATAACTTCCTATTTCACTTAATTCACAAATCACTCAACTTGATAGCTTGGAAAAGTAAAGTTGCTGGTATCCATATTTCATTTTAGTGCATATGAAGGCACCAACTTCATCTGATTTTAAGTACAATAGTAAGTGTGAATGCTCTGTGAAAAGTCCCATTGATCACACAATACGTAACAGACAACTCTGGGCCTTAAGCTTGAAGATGAAAACATACATGAGGTACAGTTCCTCTCATAATATCAGGAACCATAGATTGCTGTTTCACAACTTGTATTGGATTTTGTCATACCTTTTGAATAACTTCCTCACTTAATAAAATGTTTCAGAAAAAGTAAAATAGTACTTGCTCTCTGCTGTACCTTGTAAAAGTGAGTATTACTTCCTTCATATGTTTAGCTTATTCACTGATGTCTTTTGGCACGGATTCTTCTACATAACATGATTACATTTTTCAAAATAGCACCTTCAAACACCTTCCCCATGGGTTTGTTGTATAATACCTACTCTTCTTGCCAATCCTGGTACTCTGCTATGGCCACATTTGGTACAGAGGGCAGGGTGGTATCTTATGTCAACCATCTGGGACACCATGCTTCTTTTGTCTTGATATAAAAACATGTTTCCTTTTACAAAGTTCATGATAAAGATGTGCTTCTCTGACTTAAATTTTTTTTGGCATTTTCAGTTTACTGAGTTGAAGATAAATCACATGGTTAGTATCCTTCTTAAACAATAAATGCTCCAAGAAGGCACTTCTGCAGTCTTTTCTAAACAGGCAGTTTCTGCTTCACCCCACGACTGGATGCCTTTATATGGGAATGTTTCACTTGTGGCAGTCAAGGGTTTCATGACATGCACGATGCACTGTCACACAAGGATGTGAATATTGGAGCGCTTCATGATTTAAGAAGTGGGAGTCCTTCATTTCTCTTGTTCCAAAGACAAACAAGGACACAACCTCTCTCCTCCAACAAAAAACAAAACCCAAAACCCCAAAACACCAAACACAACAAAAAAAGCACAAACCACAAACCCCCCAAACCCCAAACAAAAATGAACGACCTTAAAGGAGCTACTTGGTTTCTCTGATTAGTCAAGTTCAGCTAGAGGTCTTTACACTAACCAGAGAAATCGTTGATAGAGGGAAAACAAAATTATGAAGGAAAAAATTTGCTGTATTTGAGCTTCCCCTTTAGTAGCAACTGCTGATTTTTACTCCAGAGACTTTTAGAGCACATGATATGATTACACAGTACAGTTTTGAGGGCTATTGCTTTCCAGCTGAATTTTATTTCTCTCATGGTTTGTCTGAAAGGTATGGGGGTGTGTGCGTGTATTCATGCACACACACACGTTTTACTGAGCTTAGGATAAGTGTGTGTGCTTGTATGTTAGCAGGCGTGCATCTGTATGCATGTGTGTTGCATCCAGTTTACTTTGCAGGTTTTGGTTTACAGGACCTCTGGTGGACGATCAGTCTGTCTGGAAGAAAAGTACGCCCACAAATATCACATGGAACTAGCTGGGTCTGGGCGCTGGTCCAGGCAGCCTCATTTAAAGAATCAAGATCATAGAAACCTTTGGCTGGAAAATTAGAAAAAGAAAGTATCAGCTTTCATTCTGGAGACCCACATTCAACTCTTTATGGAAAATATTTTCAGGAAATACCTGTTGACTGAGCCTTTCAGTTTAACCAAACCATATTGCTTTTGCAAATGAAAAAGAAAGAAGCAAAAGAGTAAAAAATATATAAAAAATACTCTGCTTTTTGTCCCAGGGGTTGAATTAAATTAACTTCAAACTGAATCACTTTGTATTATATGAGAGTACAGAGAAAACATCATGCTGTGTGTTATGATGTGCATTCTCAGCTAATTACTAACATCTTTGCATACATACTATTATCAGCAAATTCCCTTTTTGGCTTTCCTTCAAGTTCTGTTTAATGAGCATGTGTTATCTGGCCATGGCTATGGGTGGGAGTGTATTGTACTTGAGAATATGCTCTTTGCACTGCTCTGGACAAGGGGCACAAGGGGCCAAATTTTCTTCCTCTTGGAGCTCATACAAGTTTTGCTCAAAAGTGGAGTAAAGCTTAGATAAGCCTAAAACCTTGCAGACAAAACCTACAGTACTTTTAAGCCACAACTTCCTGTGAGGTCATTGCACTGAGGCATCTATTGTCATCTAAACACTAATCCAGTCTGACCCTCAGTTATTTTCTACTGTGGGACGAATGACTCCTCTGAAAACTCAAGAGCATTCTTCAAACACTAAGATGTTCTTTCAAGATTTTATTTGGTTATAAAAAACATCTTATTTACTTTCATCTTGAAATGGACTTTCCTTTTGAAATGGATTTTCACATAAGTGTTATTTCAAACTGATTTGCAAAAAGGCCAGGCAGGTTGCTTAATACCTGGATTTAGATCTTAAGAGTTTCCATTTGAAGCATGTGCAGAAAAAACTCCACATGGCTTGAATTGAAGATGTATTTGCTTCACCCTTCTCAATTGCTATGACAATATAGAAAAAGATTTAAAAATCTGTTTTGTCTTTGAACTGTTAGCAGTGGAGAATTTTTAAAAGAAAAGGATTTGTGTGTTTAAAAATATTCCACGGTTTCTGTCATTGGCACATGATAGAGCTCTTCATTAAAGGCCCATACAATTTCAATATGATTCATATCCAATGGTTCACATAACCACAATAAGCCTTAGATCTCTTAATATGCCTGTTCCTAATGTTCTTTTTGTTAGAAGAGCAACCAAGTAGTGTTTCTTTTCTTGGCTGAGATAAATATCCCCTTTGCTTGCAGGAAATGAATGTGTATTTTCTGTACTTTGGTGAGTTTATGGAATATATAAAAAAAAAAAGGAGAAAGAGAGATGACTTTCTCCTTGCAGGCATGTGTTAGGCATTCCACAAACAAAATTCTGTGTAATGAGGGCAGTGGTTGTCTTCCCACGACACTTGAGTTTTCAGAAAAAGATTTATGTAAGTTATAAAAAGTTTTATAGTTTTATGTAAGCAGTTAATATTTCTGAGCTTTTTTTGAATGTTGCCTGTTTCATTCAACAACAGGGGTAATCCCTCCTCCCTGAACTGAGAAACTGTGAGACCTGCAGTACATGCATGTGGTCTCAAGGTCAGTTATAGCATTTACCAGATGATCGAGAGTAAGTCTTACGGAAAAAGAACAACACTGAGATTATTTTCTGGAGGCCAGAAGCATGAGGCAACTGCAGGGGAAACAACAATTTTAGCTCAAGCTACAGAACTGATCAGGCTTGCATTAGCAGGCATTTAGGGACAGATGCTGGAAGCAGGTCAATGTCCTCTGGGGAACCATGGGCACAACAACACCTCACAGGAGATGAGAGGCGCCTGATATGACTCACTGCATAAATGAGACAATTTTCTGATTCATATCTGGGAGCCTTCTGCTAGATTGTTTTCTCAAAGAGTGGTTGTCTTTCTACTTCCACTCCTTCAAAATAAGAATCATGTATGGCAAAATAACCAGATTTGTCCTTTTGGATCACTTTCTTTCACATGGAATTCTCATTTTCTCCATCTGCTTTACCACACAATATGTAATAAGTAAAAAGTGTTTAACATCTAAAAGAGCAAATACAATGAAAATGGTCTTTTGAATATATCTTTTACTGCAGATTCAGCTTTACTACTTGGCATCTGTTAATCAAGTTCCAATTTGATATTATCTGAATTCTGATTATTATTTTGAACAGCTGGTTAGTGTTCTCAGTGATCCTGCTCTGTTCTGTGTGTCTTCTGAGGACATATTTCTTTGTAGTGCTGTAAACTGATCTAGTGTATGACTCTTTCATAGTGAGTTGTAGGAGACTTTGTCTACTTTTCCAGACATTAGGGGAAGCTGAGGGAAATTATGGGGAATATAAAAAAAAATGTGTGTGAATTAAATGCCTGAGAGGAAGTGGTCCAACCTTGGCCCAAAGTAGCTCAGACCAGCTGGCAGGGACAGGGAAAGCATCCAGAAGGAAAGGTGAAATGACTTTACGTGGGAATAGGTAAATCCTGGAAACAACTTCCAGGCAAAGCACAGATAAGATTTATTTTTGATCCTACAGTGAGCACACCCCACCTATAATACATATGGCAGCCCATCTCTGGGTGCTGAGGATCATCAAAGTTTGTTGATTTGAAGAAGTAGAATCTTACATACACAATCCACAGCACAAACATGTCAAATTGGCAAAATTAAAATGTTTATTTTATACTACCTGTACTTTTTCTCCAGTGTTTATATTCTAATGTCTCACAATGAAAGCTTCTAATACTTGTAAATAAAAGGGATCAATAACATCCACTGAATGTTGACTGTAGAGGAACTTAACTGAAGTGTTTGTCTGTGTTACCTGAGGGTCTTTTATTTTAATGACTGTGTCAAATTTGCATGCTATTCTTGGATGCTTTTGCTTATTTTAAAAAATGCCTGTCTACAGTGTTGAAAGAAGTCAAAAGGTAGTGACTTAGCTGTGAAGCAGGTTGCTAATCTATTTTGATTCAGAATATACCAACACATAAAGAGGACCATCACAGGAGGTATATTCCAGAGTTAACCACTACTTTTACTTCTCATGGGTGCTTCGCACAAGAACTGGATACTTAACAGAAAGCTTAAAACAAGTAAACTGGAGAAACAATTACTTGCAAGTTGTTTATCTACTGCTTAAAATTACCTTTTTTGCCTTCTTTCCACTTTCTTCCTCCCATATATTAACTCAGTCTGTATCTTACCTTGCACAGGTCTGACTTCGGGCTTCTTGGGTTCTGGCCTTCTCAAGTGCTTGGGTAGGTTGTCATTCTCCTGGTGCCATTTTTTCAAGCATTGTGGTTCGTGAATACCAATGGATTTTGTTCCATACTCACGACCACATATGTGACAAATCACTGTTGGTGGCCGTTTTATCACTTTTGCCTGCAAGTAACAATGGTGAAGAAGAATAAATACTGTTTTCAAGATTAGTTTGGAAACCGAATGACTTTGGATGAAAACAATCATGCAGGTAAGGAACCTGATAACTGTAAAATCAGTTTAACTGTTTCTATCAGTTTTGTTTTGTTTGGATTCAATCGTGAAGCTTGTAAGAGATATGACTTCATTAACTGGGTACATGGGACAGGTGGGTTCCTCCTCCAGATACTGGGCTAAAAATTCATGTGTGACTGATTAATACTTAGCTATGTAAGTTTCCTCTCTTTTATTTTCACACTTTCGAGTTCACGGAAATGCTAAATCTTCACATGCAGAAACAACTCCTCTGCTTCATCAAGCTGCTGAAGAACAGCATCCACCTGAAACGGCTGAAGCCCTTTTTCATGGACCAAGCAGAAGTAGCATGTAAAGCAGCAACAAAAACTTCCTCAGCTGAACTGTTGATGTCTAATGCAATAACAGAAAGACTCCATCTTCTGGCAGAACACAACTCAAAGCACTCTGTCCAGCTTTAGCATCTCTCTAAAGCTGGACAGTGAGGGCAGCTGTCCCAGCCAGAGACTGTGGTCCCTTACCTCGTGCTACTTTTGCCACAGGTCAGTTCGCTGATGGAATTCTTGGCCTCCAAGGATTAAGAACAGTCCAGGATATTTCAGGATGAGGGGCAAAATAGTAACTGCAGTTTGTTTATCCTGAAGGCCTCAATGTGAACTTAGCCAGTGACTGCAGCATGGGCAGAACTGGACTCTAAGCAAGTCATTGTTTCCACACTGCAGATCTACTTTTGTTCTCAGAAAAAAACAGCTCAACAATGGAAGAAAAAGATTCCCCAACCCCAAACCTCACAAATACATGGTCTAGGACTGAAAAATGTATAATTACTGTGGTATTGCAGATTAGGGACTTGGCTGCGTCCTTAGGCGTGTCCTGGCCTAGGCGTGGTGTCAATACCAGCCCTGCTCCGGGAACTCACATAAGAACATGCTGTAGAGACAGCACATTGAGGCACACAGAGGGGTCTCACAACTGCCAGCACTTCCTAAACTTCTGACTGCAGAATAACAGTAAGAGATGAGCCATCCCCTGCCCTCCTAAAGTTAGAGGGACAGCCATGCCACGCCAAACACAAGAAACCTTTCTCACTCAAACAAGGGAGGTGGGGATTTTTTTTTTTCTCTCTGCTGCTGTGTAACACAAAGCATACCCTGTTCCAGTATTTATGATTCTCTCTGTCAGCCCATCAATGTGTTCAAGAAATTCTGGGCAGCTCTTCTTGCATTTATGTTACAGTCTGAAAATGTCATTAGTGAACAATCTGCATAGGCTTGCTTTCCTGTATCACACATGTAATCTCAATTACAGGAAGAAATACTACTCTATAAAGTGTATTTTTGCTGGGAAAAGTTGGACTTAATCTAGAAAGTTCTCACAGTGACTTGATATGTAACATCCAAAAGCAGTCTCTCCAAGGACATTTTCATCCTCTTGACTTTCAAATAGAATTTCCTTATCCATCTATGATAACGTACTATTTTATACATGTATATTTTAATAAATATAAAAATATACCCTTATTTGCAGATGAATATAGCAACAGCTCTTTTAAGAACACTTTCTGATTTTTCATTATCAATTTTCATCTACTTCTTTACTTCAGGTCTTGAGCTAGACACTGTCTGATTTGGAGATAAGACTCTGGGTACAGATACAGAGTCTTTTGAAGGCACTGCATGTTTATGTGTAGTGTCTGGAGAGATTTCAATAAGGATACTATAATCTAAACTCTTGAGGCCAGAGGACTCTTTTCAGCATGCACACCTGTGTTGGGTATGGTTACAGCATTTTAGAAATGGTTTCCTTAAAAAATGCTAGGTGTAAAACCACTGGGAACACATTTTCCTCACTAGTTTTCATTAGCCAGGTTCCTGCCATTCATTAAAATATGTTATTTATTGGCTAAAAACTAGGAAAGAGCCATTTGATTTGCATTCCATTTGTAGGGACTCTTTATATGCTACCAGAAAGTGAAAAAGGAATCCTAGTACAAATGTTGGAGAAATCTGTTCAAGTAGAAATGTCTGTCTTTTGTAACTTCCATAATTAAAAACTGTACAGAAACAATAGCAAAGACCAGAATTAATTAAAAGAAATCAGGTCACTGTAAGGATACAATTATTTTTTTTCCAGAAAAATAGTGAGTTTGAATTATCATCACACACACAAATCCTTCTCTGTGCACATGCTAAACCCCTGAAAAATAAAACCTGAAGGCAATTAGCCTTACCATTGGTAGTAGCAGGTTTTTCATTTTTTAGCTGTGGAATCCAACATATGATAAGCTTTACTTGGAATTTCTACAGCTGATGATATTTACCCTTCATTTCTTTTTCTCTTCAGAATGTGCCTATCCCAAATGTCACATCTGGAGGCCTGGAGTTTGAAACTAAACTATTTTTGGAAACACCACAATTTTCCAACCCAAACTATTCACAGGCCAGTGGCAAGGCTGTCTGCTCACTGCTTTGTTTTTAACTTTTAAAAAGGGTTGTAGGGAAGGTCTGTTCCTGGGGATATGTGTTATTATAAAAATACCTACAAATACCTAACAGTGTAGTTAGGCTTTCCTCTGGTGTCTCAGTATTTTCTTTTTTTCTCCAAGACTGCTAAGTATGTCTGCGTGACTATGAATGAAGTTATTTAGCTCAGAGGGCTATGCAACTATGTATTTTCAATAGACCTGACATTACTTGAGGTTAGCCCCAGGCTGCTGTTATGGTGTTACATGAGGTCAAGTCCTTCCATACTGCACAAAGCTTTTAATTTCTTCTTAAGTACACACAATAAGACTGTCTCCCAAACTCCCCTACATAAATATTTATCATCCAGCACTGCACACACTTCTGCTTTTCTTATTTGTTTAATTATCCATGTATTTTAATGGAAAGAGGGGAAGCTCTAGGACAGAGCTCCTGTCATAGACTTGAAATGCCCAAGGAACAGAGGCTCAGGAAAAGACTGGTATGAATACTTAGGAGCAGCATTCTGTTGTATGAAAACAGATGCTCCTCTCCAGAAAGTAAAAAGCTTTTTGCATAGGGGGCAAGGACAAACTGTGGCACAGCTCTCACGACTATCCAAAGGTGCATTTCACAGCCTTCTGGAACACTTCAGCCACTACCCTGACACATGAGCACTCATGTTAGGACTGGTCATTTGCCTGTGTATAGTATCTCCTTGAACAGCAAGGTAATTCTGCCAGATCATGCTGGTAAATTAAAGATGCTACTCCTCTGGGAGCACTGGAATATCCACTTTTGCCCCTGATGTGCTTTCTTTTAACTGAAATACATCAGTGTAATGAAGATGGCATTTGTGTACAAGCAGAAAGGCAGGAAGCTCAATCATTCCCAATGATGATACTTGATAAGTTTCATGCAAACCATCCGTTCACCGTCTAGGACTGAAAAATGTATTCTCATCTAACTTACTGTATTTTCAAATTTATTTTTCAGTGTTCTTCTAGAAAGGTTTGCAAACTGCTGCAACTGAAGCAAGCAAAGCATTTCATTGACTTTCCACCTTCATTAGAACTACACAGCATCTGAAGGAGTCTTCCTTTTACCAAATGCCTAGATGGCTTTATGCTAGAGCAAAATACAACATGTTGCTGCAGAAGTTTTCAAGGTTTATGCTGTGTTAAAATAGACAACAATACAGCAAAGGAAGATCAGTGAAATTTTTCCAGGTAGTTCACCTGATAAGAAGAAAACAGCAGATGGCAGCACCAGATGCTAGTGATACATCTAATAGGCTTTCAAAATCAGCATTGTCTATTGTCAGGAAACCCCATAACTCATTTATATACACGCAGCAAGTCACTGATGTTTACTTACAAGTTACACACATTTTTGTCTATGAAAGAATAAAACACAGACTCCGTTCTAATGCAAGACTGAGTTTCAGTAGCTTCAGACATCACTTTCATGGTTTGGGGTATCATGGCACAATCCAAAGCAGAACTTCTAAGCTGATGTGACCTTGAGAGTCTCTAAGCATAGGCTGTTGTTTGTTTTACACAGTCACATATTGGATGTGTTCACTGATTCTGAGAGTGAGGACAGTTAGTGGAAGAGGTGCTTTACAGAGGCTGTTGTGTCTCCAGCTCTAAAGAATTTAACACAGAACTGTGAAATAGTTTGTCAGTACTGGTACTGGTCTAGTTGACCCTGCACTTGCTAAAGGGGACAGAGCTCCACGACAGAGGCACACAGGCAGTTTCAGTGCTTGCAGCTGTAAATTTAAAATGCCCTTCACATTGTGTACTACTAAATCAGTTAAAACATTATTTGGAAAATGAAGAAAATCCATCTTTTTCATTTAGGGCATCTTTCATTGAATAAATTAATTTGACAGTAGCATTATTTCCCTTAAATACACTTAAATTCTTCAGTTATTCTTTTCCTGTGACATTTTGCTGAATCAGGACTTTAAATAAGTACTTAAATAATTCACCATCACAGTGAGTAAGTCTGTTAAATGAGATAATGGCTGCCACAAATGCTTTGCAGCCAGGACCCAAACAGATTGCCACTTCACTCCATCATTAAGGGAGCACTACTTTTTAGTGGCATTAATTAGTTGCTGAGCAGCTGGTAGGTGAGCAAAATTAAAAGCTGGAAATGCTGGAACGCTGAAAAAAATATGAAGAGTATAGAGAAGACACAGACCTTGTCCCTGTCCATAGCAAATCTGCAATTCTTCCATAAGCTCAGTGCTTTTCCACATCCTTCAGCATGTGGACCTTTCAAAAAGTTCACTTGTAAATGGAGGCCCTCACATAGAGAATTTAAACCTATGGAAAAGAGGCTTCCTTTGACCACTTCTTATAAGCTGTCTGCCAGTCCTGAAAAATGCCTTGGATCACAGGATACTTCTTTCAGTCTTTCCATTCCACTCTCTGCCTTTAATGTGTACCTCTGTACAAAAGAACAGCTCTAAAAATATTAAAATACCTCAGAGAGGTAAAATCCAACATCCCTGCCTAAAAGTCATAGTTAATAATGAAGTCTGTCCCCCAGAGTCAATCACAAACTGCAAGCTGTAGAGCTTCATTAATTCTGTTGGAACTGATGAACTGTAACTGTTTGGAAGTAAATGAGGAAACCTGTTGTTCACACAGAAGGAACAACATATTTGAATAGATTTCATTCTGGCTCTGCAGAGCTAACAGACGTAAAAAGTGGTAACAATGTTGTTGTTCAACAAGTCAGCAGATGTGACTGAATCCCCACAGGCAGAGGATGTGTTGTACAAGACGGTAATGCTTTAAGAGTCACTGTCAATGCCAAACTACGCTCTAAACTTTTTTTTTTAATGGCATTATAGACAATTCCCCCCATCCCCTTTTGTTTTTTTAAACTGCAGAATTATGTGTGATGGACTAAACTCCCTGTTTCACACCCATGCCTTTCATCAAACAATCACCTTTAGAGCAAAGCCAGTTCTTTGGTAAGAGGTAAAATGTAGCATAAAACAAGAACATCACTCTTCCTATAGCTACAGATGCAGATGTGCAGCACGTTGAACTGCTTGTGAATTGCTTGAAATTTGCTGATAGAAGACCTGAGGAGTGAACCTCAATTTGCCAGTATCTATTAATTAGTGGCCTCAAATAGCATAATAAAAAATGGCTCCTGTTGTCTTTAGTCTCTTGTGAGCTAGGCTAAAACTATTATCTCCATTTTATTTAGCAGCTGGTAAGTTAACACATAACATCCCTTGACTTCCAAAGCACCTTTAGAAATGCTCTGCATACCATTGCATTCCTTTGGGGACTGAGAGAGCTAAATTTCATTTTCAAGGTAATGCAGGCAACCAGGATTCCAACCCCTATTTGAAAAAAAAAGAGAAAGCTGTTTAATTTAGACACTGGACCTAAATTTAGACATCTATCTTACAAAACTCCTGGCCAAAAAACAACTTGTGCAGGAACAAATGCAAAAAAAAATATGTCATTTTCCAAAATTCTGTGTAGCTTTTGGATAATGTGAATCAGCTTCTTTATTCTTGGATCTTGAACCAAATTCAGTGGAAAGAAATGTGCAGTCCTATTTATTTTGTTGTTGTTAAACCAAGAGCTGCTGCCTTTGAACATGCAAGTCTTCAGTAACCTCTCCTTTCATGCCAAGTTTTAGAAAAATGGTAAAATATGAAAATCGTATTTTAGAGTGCTGGAGTGCTACAGGATAATGAAATATTGCATTTAATGTTACCTAAATAAAAATACCTAATATCTGCTAAAACATATAACATCCAAATCTTGCCTAAGCTGCTCAATAGAATCTCCTAGGGCTGTATAGCAAGCAATGGCCCCTCTTGAGGCATAACTCTTACAAGACCACAGAGAAGGAGAACCCAAATACTCCCTTTCAGAAAGAAAGTCAGAACAAACAGGAATAAGTAGTTTCCTATGCACTCAGCATTCCCCCTTTTTTTTTCTGCTATTCAGCAGATAAACTTTTGCATGGAGCCTTTCTGAAGGCAAGTGATTTTAAATTAGATGGGAAGCCAGTCTCCCCTGGAGTGCCAAGCATCAAGATGCATCCACACCCTTTCATACAGCATGTGTTAGCAATTTACCTGCACAGCTGATGCAGCCCCACTCGTTCCTTCATGGGTCTTAGACTGAGCATCTTTTCCTGAGCCAGCTCCAGGTCTTGGCCCTTTACCTCCTCTGCAACACCGTTCATGTACAGGGAGACGATCAGGAAAAAAGGTTCGGCCACAGTTTCCACAGGGCACGAGCTGGGCTTGAGCACTCTGATAAGCAGCCTCATTCTCAGCTGTACGTGCACAGGAACCACCAGCAGGGACCTCAGGTTTCCTGGGCTCTGGTCTTCTAAGGTGCCTTGGTAGTTGATTGTTTTCAATATGCCACTTTTTTAGGCACTGGGATTCATGTATAGAAATAGAGTGCGACCCAAACTCTCTGCCACAGATATAGCATACCTTCAACCCAGAGTGCCTTGGAGGGAAGGGTGTGCGAGACATATTTGAAAAATCTGATGGCTTTGTTACTATTGCAGTGCCTGGTCCCCTCTATTGAGACACAGCTTCTAGATGTACTACTTCAGGAAAAATTCTGGGAAGATCTAACACTTTTGACGGTTCCAGGTGGTGCTCTGAAGGCAAGGTGCTCGCTTTCTTGACATCTGTTTCCATGAAGGGTATGACATTTCAGGAAACTTCTTTCTCTCCTGCACATAAAGAATTCAGAATGAGTCTACACAATCTTTTTCACCCATTTTCATGGGCTGAAATATATTAGGGACTTCAAAGACAGAACACTGCACCTAATGGCTGTTTCAGTAGAGAAAGGGGATTTCTGGGTTTTCCGTTTCTCTTTTGTTCTTACATGATCCTGAAAGAAAATAAATCAGTATATATTAATAAATGCCCTTTCCCTTGTCAAGGTTACCAACCACTGGTTTATCACAAGGTACAGTTTATCTTACTACTGTGTTGTGTTTTTAAATAGCAGATAAATAACATCAAATATATCCTTATTTTTAATGATCAGTTAAACAATGTAAATCTTAAATTCTAGTGCCAGAGGATGGAAAGACATGAAGGACATGAAAGAAGATGGGTTTGCACAAACTGAAGCAGATGAAATGCAAGTGGTTTGGAGTATAATCTGTAGGCTTTACTCTTTATTGATAGAACTGGTACTTCTAGCACAGTCCTTAGTTTTATAAAAATAAGACTTTTATGTTGATAGCTACACATAATTTCACTTTCTCCAAAGAAATAAGAAGTCCCTTAGTAGAGGGATGTTAATGTCCTATCTACAAAGAAACGAAAATATTTCCAGTCTGTGAGTTGGAGGAAGTTATTAGGCCCCTTTTTTCAGAACTTGTGAGGTGGTAGCTCACATTCTCTGCCCAGTCTCGATTCTCTCAGGACAGGAGAGTTACTAACGAAAGGAAGAGAAGGTGTGGCCACTGCATTTGTTTAGTGTCAACACAGTACTAAACATATTTCAGTTTTTCAATGTATAGTCTATCCCTTTATACAGATATAAAACTCTGCTGTATCCTTTAAATGTTCATTTCTTATAATATTTTATGCTGGTCCTCCAAGGGTCAGAAAATAAAATTCAGTCCCTATGTATGTATGGTAGAGGCTACTGTTTTATTGCAAGGACAAAAAGCTAGCACGTTGCACAGAGAGGCAACTGCCAAGGACAGTCTGCTTCTTCTGGAATAAAAGAAACAGCTGGCCAAGGAGTCACCTGGCCCTTATCAAATATTCTAAACTTTTTCTCCATCCTTCCAAACTTTTAGGGTGTCCCTAACTCACAAACTTATCCACACAGAGATTCCACTGACCGGTCTGGATTAACTTTCTCTGCTGCAACCAAACAATCTGGATCTGCTCTCTCCTGCTGTATTGTCATGTCACCATGGAAGACTTTGTTTCCACTCAACATCCTTTCACCCTTATCACTCCCATCTCTGAAGCATGGCCTGAATTTTATTATACCCGAGGGCAATGACACAGTTTTGTCATTACCTTTGAAACTCAAACTTTGTCTTGAGCCAGAGAAGACTTTGTCTTGGTCTCTCATGAATGTTCTAGGGGATATCTTAAGGACAAGGGTAACAGTGAAAAAGCAAATTGTCACCAGGTTCATGTGAGTAGTCATCCTGTTGTAGTTTGGAATTATTATGTAAATTCTCTCCCCTGCCATTAACTGTCCATGCCAGTAGTTAACAGAGAGAGAGCAGTTGATGCCTGATCACCTGGGTGGGGCCAGGTTGCCCCTTTTGTTTCCATGCTAGTAAGTTAACAAAGAGGGTACTTGACTGCTGATCACTTGGGTGGAGCCAGGCTGCCCCTTTTGTTCTGGGGACATTTTTCTCTCCTTTGGGGGAGTTGAGCAGAAGGCAGGAGCAGTGTGTGTGTGCTGGGGAGGGGAGAAGCCATCTCGCTGCTGCCTGCCTCGGGATTCCTGGAGACTGCTTGCCCTCGCTGCTGCCTGCC
>JAWWEV010000095.1:18305573-18334808 GCA_035583235.1 Hafferia zeledoni
ATATATATAGCAGTTAAGAACAGTTATCCTTCTTGTATTAAAGTTTTTTTTTCCTTCTTAAATTTGATAAAGAGTGGCGTAATTATTGAGGAGGAAGCCCCCTCCTCCTCTTGTGAGTAAACATCTTGGTTTTTCCCCTCAAACCAAGACACATCCCCTTGACAGGCATACAAAAAATGTCTGGATTGCTGCATTCACACTGCTTGTTTAAATACTCACAAAGCTGCATGTTCCTGGGACACCTGCAACACATTCTTATTTAAAAAAAAAAAAAAAAAATCTCCTGCAAAGCTTGGATTTATTTGTAGCCAAACTGGAAAATGTGAAGACCATCAGACCTAACCTGTGATTTGTACTGGAACTGATCTCTGTGAACTAACATGTTGCAGTTAGCTGCTACAAATAAAATTCTTGAGGGACATTATACTTTTCTCTCAAAGTTAACACCTCATCTAAAACTCTATTAGATAACTTCAGTCTGTGGAAAAATATGGCACAGTACAAAGATGTAGTATCCTCTCATGTCTGAAGCTATCAGGTAAGCATATAATGTATGCTGAATGTTACACAAAACTGTAGTACTGGAATTTTTAGTTCAGATATCAAAATAATGGGTTCAGCAGTCTGTGAAATTTAAATTTGCAAACTAGTATTGAGGCTACTGTACTGCAAGGCTCTTTCAAAGACTGGGAGAGTTTCCAAGGAGGGTGGCCTGTTGGATGAATCCAAGTTGGGAAGTAGCCAAGCTCTTTAGGAGGATGAAGGGAGTGGAGAGTCAGGGAAACATTAAAGGGTCATGGAGGCAGGGAAGATAAGGGTTATTGGCGGGTCACAAGAAGGGAGCATCAAAGTTCAGTTATTTTTCAGGGTACTTCTGAACTTTGCAAGGTCCTATTTATGTCCTCTTTATTGATTTATGTCAGAAGGAAACTTTCTGCTACCTGAGAGGATTCTTAAAGCAGCAGTGAATGTTGAACTGCCTGCCACATGAAGAATGTTAGGTGACTAAATCTTTTGCCATTAGGAATGAATCAGTAAAAAAAGATGCTATAACCAATCTATTAACAATATAACCTATTGTTGGATTTCCAAGCTTGCTATTGTAAATACTTCATAAGAGAATTATGTTTCTTGTGGGGATTACACCATTTGGTCTACATTTATTCCTGCCAAGCTGACTGTTATTTGGAAACTTCCTATAAATTCAGTGTGAAATGAAAAGGCATATGAGCAGTTCAAATCTCTTGAGCTCAGTGGTAAAGATGTAGAGCTAAATCAAACTGGGATTTAACATTTCAAAACATAAAACCTTCTTATGTTTTTCTTTCAAAAATTTGATAAGTTTTTTCCTGAAGTGGAAGTGTACAGTTGATCACTGTGCATAGCTGTGGGAAAACAGTTCTCTCCTCTGCAGTTCCACTGAGGACAACACTTAAAAAACAGTCTCATGAACTGCAGTGACAGGTCACTTACAGCCAACGGAGAAGTTCAATTTAATTAAAAGCAAGTGAAATACTATGGCTAGTTCAGTATCAGGCTGAGAGCTTCACTCTAACCAAAACAGAACAGAATGACAAGAGTGCAAATAGCTCAGTACATCTCTAATCTTGTCCTGAAGAGGGAACTGGAACTTTTGCACACTGTTTTAAGCTTCACCAAGCCAGAAATTGCACTAGCATTATTATCCATGTTTCACTAATGCTGCCTTCCCTTAGCTGCCATGTGTGATTCAGCCTATACAAGTAAGTGGAAAGTTCTTCCCTGAAATGGCCTTCTTTATGTCTTCTTTCATGTCACTGCTGGAACTTGGAAGCAAAGTTGACACATACGTTTCCTATTTCCTGTTTGCAGCCAGTTTTTGAAGAGCGACCCTCTCTGTTTCTCATCTCTCTTGATTCTCTCATGTAAACAATTCCTCAAAACCCATTATAAGGTCATTTTATAAGACTGGATTCCTTGACTGAATTGAACAAAACACACTTGTGTTAGCTGGGGAATTAAATTGGCTGTTTCCAATGAATTCTCAACACTACTGCTTTTGACTTAGCTATAATTCCACATGGAGACCTCCCAGCTGGAAAAAAACAGAGCTTACCTTATGGAAGAACACATTGCATGAAGCCTCCTACTAACAGGACATAACCATGCTTATTAAATGGACAAAATACAGGAACAGTTTTGACTGTTTAGGGAATTTGGGTTTGTACAGTTTATGGATGCTGACTGATATCACAGACTTTCCATGTGCAGCTGTATCAGACTGTAAACTGTTTAAACCATATGTCTACTGTCACTGTTTCTGACCTGCCAGCACAAAGGGACAAGATAAATCCTTGCACCAAGAAAAATAGAGCTGAAACAAAGGTCACAGACCTTTCAAGCTTATACATGTCAAAAAACCCCCAACCTCTTAGACATGTTTGACTCCATGTAAAAGCAGAGACAGCTTCAAAAAAATTCCCCTGGGACATGCTTGGCTCTATCTGAAAGCAGAGACAATTTCCAGGGAAGACCATAAACAAGCAAATTAATGGGAACAATTGATTCCTTTACTATTTTTTTTTAAACAGTGCTTGATAAAGCTATGAAAAGGATTTATATGAAGTACTTGCTTGAGGTGACAGTGGCTCAAGTACAGGAGGCTCTTTGAAGAGGTCATCTATAATTAGACAGTGCTTACAAAATCAGGACTCCCCTAAGAGAGTTATGAGAATGTCTGCATGGGTTGATCTGTCTGAGAAAGAGTAAGAAAGGCCAAAGAGATACATTAAATGAAGGGGAAAGCATAAAGCTCAAAAATGGTGGCATCCAAATGTAACAGATCAGGCTGTCAACACCAAAAAAAAAAAAAAAAAAAAAGAAAAAAAGAAAAAAAAAAGAAACTCATTTTATCATCAAAAAAGAACTGGTTAATTAAGTATCTCAGATGCAAGAATTTTTGGCTGTGTAAATCCTTGTTGAAGCAAAGCCTCACTTTTTTTCCCTTTCTTCAATACTACACTCAGTGTTGTATTCTCACTCTGCCTGTTCATCATGCAGTCTTTGGCACCATAAGCTTTCTGTTTGTGACATCACAGTTGGTCCCATGTGGGTCATTTAATAAGGGTGATTTATGTACGTTGGACTGAATTTGCAAGTATTCTATAGGAAAAGTTTTTCAGTTGTAATACCTAACTTTACTGTTACATAAATTTGAAATATCTTAAATGGCTTTAAACAAGAAGCAACAAGCAAAAACTCCCTGCACTACAATAGCACCCAGATATTCTGTTTTTTCAATCTGGCCTGGACTGTCTAAAAAGACAAAGGAGAACAACTGAGTCAGAAAGATACAGAAAGAGAAAGATGGAGTAAGTGATCTGCTGAGCATAAAACAGCAAGTCTGAAAAAGAAAGAAATTAATCTAGATATTCTAGCACCCCAATACTAAATTAGTCCAGTCACAGGATTTTCTAAGGCTGAACCCTAACTTTACCGTCAAGATAAAGGTAAGTCCTTTTTTCTCCACTTTACTGAGTTTTCATTACATATACATAAAAAAGAGGTGTCAGAGAGGACCAAACTGACATCCTGTGTTGAGTGCCAAAAAGTCTTGCTTCAGGCCCTTTCCAAATACGATGTCTTCCATGAAGCTTCCCATTATTCTTTAAGGGAAAGCACATTGGATTAAACCAACATCTTAAGTTTTATTGTTTCTTGTGCTAAATATTGTTTTGTATTGCTTGATTATAAATCATCTTAGAAATCCATTAAAACAAAGTACTCAAACATAAGCTGGACAAAAATACTGGACAATTTGTAGTATCTTGCTGTTGGATCTGGTTTTTGCTGAAAGATAAAAGGAAAAAAAACATTCTTATGTTTCCAACAATATTTTTAGCAAATTAAACACACATTAAAAACCTCACATTTTTCCAGCTCAGCACTGCCTTTTCTCCACAGTTTCTGGCTGGAGGAGTCTCCTTTGATTAGTCCTAGACTAATCATTTCCTTCGGTGATGTGAAAAGAATAATCTTTCATTTGATTGAACTTAAATAAATACCACTGAGATGTAGGAGATCCATAGTTTTCTACGTCAGGATGCTTCATCTTGTCACAGCTGAGCATGATCCATGTTTTTATGCATCTTCCTACCTCAAGAAACGATTTTCCATCTCTGAACATACAAATATTGGCATGTACCCCCACTTCTGTCAGCTTCAAGACTTTATAAGTCTGTAAAACCTAACATTGCAGCAGCCTGGCTTAAGGGTCTTATGAGTAATGGACACTCAGAAACATCCAAGTTTGGAGCTTGTTCCACGAGAGGATCAGCTGCACACACAGCAGTGCCTTCCCCCACACACCGTCTGCAGCCCAGAGGCTGCTGGTTACACCTTTCTTAAACATGGCGGGGGCCAACTACAAGGTTGAGGCAAGAACACTCAAAGCCAAATATACCAGGTTAAAAAGCCACTGTTTTCTGACAAATATAAACAGCCTAGAACTATCTGGGAATTTTCTAGTGAACATTTTTCCCATTGTTTGAAGTGTTGGTTAGACAAAACTGAAACTTTCTTCAAAGATGTACGTGTATGAACTACACAAGAGAGAAGTGTGTGTGGCTCTGTGTGTGTGTGTGTGTGTGTGTGTGTGTGTGTGTGTGCGCGCAAAGGTTCATTGCAATGCACAAGAAGGGAAATATACAACCCAGAGGTTTCCACACAGTTCTGATACAGAACTATTTAAGCTGGTTTTTATGACGAGATAGGCATCCTAGTCAAAGGTTTCTGTAATTTTCCTCTGACCTATGAAAATTACCATGTCTTTCTTTGGATCTGATAATTGTCCTACCTAAAACTTTACTGATCAATCAAAAAATTACTTACATCAATAGCAGGCATTATATACTTGGCATTTAAGAAGACCCTGTATAGAA
Source organism: Hafferia zeledoni (assembly GCA_035583235.1). Lineage (NCBI taxonomy): Eukaryota > Metazoa > Chordata > Aves > Passeriformes > Thamnophilidae > Hafferia > Hafferia zeledoni. Next base: position 18,310,493 of record JAWWEV010000095.1, read on the forward strand.
TTATGCAGTACTTATTTTATTTAATTAGCCTTATCTGATTTAAGTTTGTGACAGTGTTACCAGAGAAACTGGAGACTTTTCCTAGTGACCCAGCAGTTCTTTCATGTTACAATGTCCTCTGCCCAAACATAAGAAACAACTCCTTTGATTTGATGTAAATCCTATACATAAAGGAATTATGACTGCTACTACTTAAAATATGGGCAAAAAAATGTAACATTTTCAGTCAAAAAAATGTAATTTCTCAGATTTTCAAAATTCAAAATCCTGGCCATTCCAGTAACACCGTTCTCTCTCAGATAGCTTTTACACTCTACAGAAGTTGTGGCTTTTTGTATTTTACTTACTGATACATTACAACTTACCAGGGTGAAGATTGCCTTTGTTTTACTCACATCCAATTACTTAACACACTTATATTTTATGAATGTTACTCTGCCTCCACACTTGTTCTTGTGCAAAAATCAGCATAGACAAATTCCCAGAATGGGCTACACTTGGGATACTTATGCATCACATTCTTATCTTCAATTACCAAAGTGTATCTGTGATGTTTAACAGTCTGGAAGTCATAGATGGTGTATCAGATATGCATGAAGTAATGAACAGATTGGGTATGTTCACCCTGCTCACAGCACAGGAGGATGAGACAAAGCAGGCATTGAAGCAAGTAAGTTTACACAGCTCAAGTGTCTGTTCAACATTTCCATTTCTGGAACTCCTATGTACAAAATCAGGTGGGTTCCCAGTGATTTTGGGGATGACTATGTAATTGCTTCAAGAAAGTAGACTAATCAATGGGGAACTAAAATAGGTGGATGGATAAATGCATAATCAGTTCTCAGTCTGTTTGAAACAAAAAAAAGAAGCCAGGCGTGTCAGCCTGTACAAAACAGAAGTCCAGTGGAAATCAGTAGAGGGAGGACACTGCACACATGCTGAGTGCCTGTCACTGCAAGGGACATCAGTGACGGAAAGACTTTTCTCAATAATCTGAAGTAATGCAGTTACATTATACAGGATAAAAGTCAGAAGGGGTAAATGTTCTTATCTTTTATGGTGCAGAAATCTTAATAATCTTTGAATAGAAAGTGCTCCTGCTGACAAATGACTCCACAACTAAGGTTTTTGCAACTTTTGTCATGAACAGGATATTCAGATAGACAATCTGACTACCAGAGCAATTAGTGTTGTTGGCAAGATACACCAGGTAATAAAATATGAAACCTGAATGATGAACAGAAAGCCACAACAGCAGAAAAGAAACAGAGGGAATCCAGATGAAACTATCTGAAATGGAAAAGCAAAATTCTGGACATTCCAACTATTCTGAGAAACATTGGTAAGCCTGACACACTGCTAACTAAATACTCATTGTATTTTGCATGAACAATACAGCTCATCGTGAAACTTTGCAGGACATTCATGACGTAGTGACACAAAAAAGAAATGGCTGCCTACTAAATCTGTTGGAGAAAACAGCACAATGGGAGGGCTATCAAAAGGTTCATCACATCCAGGAAGAGACCTGAAGGTATTATAGCACTCATTTTTAAGGCTTTTGTTGGTAGCAAAGCTTAAAACCCCTCATTTTTCCACATTATTGTTCTTCTCTTCAAATTAAATCAAGAGTAATTTATAATTGGTGTAAGAGGACATGGCAGCTAAATGTCATCAAGTTTTACCTAATCCTGATGATTATGTAATTTATGTTTAATGATGATCTTTTTCTCATTTTGTGAAGCTGTTATCTATGCATCTGTCCATATAATCCTGTTTTCTGTTTTATAATTCTTTAGTTAACGGGATTAAATTTCATGAGCCAATAGAAATACACATGGAATATAAGCCTGAAATATCCCCAGTTAATATGGCTTAAATGAAGTGACATGTATGTCTGAGTGTCTCACTGTGCAACTGCAATTTCATCCGGTTAGAAACCAGCACATCCTATTACAGACCAATGTCCTAAGGAATTAAGTAAATAGGAAAGTAAATTTAAGTAAACTGTGTCAATTTGTAAGAAAGGCAATGGTGTTAATTTGTAACTGGAGCAATCAGTTCACTGACCGTGCCTTAAGAATAAATTTTGTAATAAGCTTTAAGATAAACCACTTGGAAATGACAGCAGTTTTCTGTTTCACTTGCACTTTCTAAACAAAACAAAATAAACCAAGCCAAAACAAAAAGGAACAAACTGGCTTTTTAGTAAACTTCTTCATTACTGTTGAGCACCACGTATTTTCCAGGAACAGAACTGGAAGAGATAATTTCTGTTACACTGGACAATCAGTAATTATGTGCCAGGCAGGGTTACCTTATGTAGACAGTAACATTTCTAGCTTTCAATATCCACATGGTTGCCCATGATTACTCCAATTTGATTCTCCTGTCCCTTAAAACAGACATATAAATGACCTCAGTACACTTCCCTGGAAAAGTGGGGAACTGGCAAGTCAGAACACCTGATAAACAAATGCTCACACACCCTTTTTGCCAGGTAAACCTCACCAGAAACAAGCATCGAGAGAGTAAATGTGCTTTCCTAGCATTAAAACATGAGTTTATTACCAGCCAGCTGGTCTGAGGGGGGAAAGTCACCCATATCCTTGTTGATCGGTCTTTCTACTTACTTATGACTAGACCATGATGTGTGTGGTGCTTTGGGCAGGCAGCGGGACACAGAGTGCGCTGCCTGAGCCTTGGCTGACTGACTATCACCAGTTTCACAGAGAAATGAGGAGAAAACCAGCAGGACTGGGCTGTGAGCTCGGAGGATCCCAACCTCCTGTGCCTGCTGGCCGGGCCAGAGTTGCTTGGACTCCGAGAGGGAAGGAAAACCACGGTGCGCCTTCGCCCAATCACTGCTCCACCTCCTTGCCTGAAGAAAGTCCAGAGGCTTATCCAGATGCATCGCGCAAGAGGCTGTGGAAGGCACCGCATGTCCACTGCCCTGCTCAACACCCGTTACCTTCGCTCCAAGGAGTGGCTCAAAACTCCCTCATGTCCACAACACCTGGGCTTCTCCGGTGTGGGGTTTTGGCCCAGTTTGCCCTTTGTGGAAGGAGGAGAAGAGCTGCACAGGCCAGCGGGGCGCAGATTCCGCAGCCCGGGCCACGCTCTGCCCGCACACCGAGCCCGCCCGGGCCCGCGCCCGCGCCGTCCCCATGGCAACGCCCACGCGTATGCAAATGTCCCGGCTGCACCGTCGCCGATTGGCTGTCGCTCGCGGGCGCGGTGGCCCCGCCCCAGGCCCCGCCCCCGCCCCCGGCCCCTGCGAGGCGCACGTGGCGCAGCCGGGATCGGGAGCGCGGGATGGGGGAACGGGATCGGGGAACGGGATCGGGGAGCGCGGGCTCGGGAACGCGGGCTCGGGAACGCGGGATCGGGGAACGCGGGATCGGGGAACGTGGGATTGGGGAACGTGGAACAGGGGAACGCGGGACTGGGGAACGAGGGATCAGGGAACGCGGGATTGGGAGCGTGGGATCGGGGAATGCGGGATCGAGGAATGCGGGATCGGAAACGTGGGATCGGGGAATGCAGGATTGGGGAACGAGGGTTCGGGGAATACAGGATCGGGGAACGCGAACTGCTGCGTGCGGGAAAGTGATCCACCCCACACCTTCCAGCTGCCCCCCCGGGAACAGATGCAGTCAGGCTCTGCATCCATGGACAGAGCCCCCTTTCTCTGCTCTGAACTAGGTGAGAAGGGGGAAATGGCATCGTGAAGCTCAGGCAACAGAGACAAATAGACGCATGAGCATCCCTGACTCCATCTCCCACACAGGCACTCTTCTCATTCAAAAATTCAGTTTTCAGCCAGTTTGTTTCAACGTTTTCCCAAATTTAACTTTCACAAGCTTTGTATTTTCCATGGAAACTAATTCTACAGAAACAATGGTAAATAATTGCTGCATGAAAACACCACTAGTTCAAATGTACCCATGGCAAGTGTTCTCTGATGGTGGTGCCAAGACCAAGCCAACAGTGCTGCTACCATGCTACCACTTTCAGCATAACCAACTTCAGTTTTAACTTACTAAAAACATTAACGTGAGTAACATGCATCATTTGCTCAGGGTTGTGCCAAGAGCAGTGTCCTGTGTTTCTCCTAAGCAATGGAGACAAACAGCAAACAAATTCTAGTACCTCTTTTACACTGAAATTTTCAGTGTGACAGGTGTGTTGCTAAGGCAGATGTGAAGCAAACCTGTCAAATGGGCTTCTGCAACATCAATTCCTTTGACCCAGGCCTAAGACACAAAAAGGAAAATTATGAAAGGCTTTCAGAGAAGCAAAATCAGGTTGCCTGCTCAGAGCACGTTGCATTGCAAAACCGCTGTCCTAAGGAGTCCTTCTGGCACTGCAGTACCAGTAAGATCAACAGTTAATTCAGCTTTATGCTATATGGCAAAAGGTGATTATCAAATGAATAGCACTTGGATCAAAAGCAAATGGCATTTAACCTCCACTTTGACTTAGGGCCTAAACAAAATTTGTATTGCATAAAATTTATTGTAAGCACGACACAGGGTTCCAACCTTTTAACACAATTAAATTGCAGGCCGTTTTTAACCAGTATTTGCAGAATGCTTTGATGCCAGGAACAATACCTGAAAAAGTTATTTCACCTTCAGCACTGATTCTACCACCCAAGGTTGCTAACTTCAAGTTATTTGAGGTTTACAAATCTCTCTGTGGAAGACAGGTACTAAATGCTAAAGAATAGTAGTGTAGCTACAGAATTGAAATACAGGAAGCACTAAGATGAAAGATACCCATTGCCTCATAGATCTAAGAGAAAGTTTATGAATAAAAATGTGTTTGCATTTTGTTAACACCTACATTCACTTATGTGCCTTCAGAAAATGCATAAATATTTTTCTCCATTGTAAGGTTTTAGGTGATAGGCAGGTAAAACTGTTGTTTCCACATGAGCTGTCTCAGCTGTCAACTCAAAAGTGTGGAAATAGCAAGAGAAGTAATCCCAATAGTACAAGATTTGTAGGGAAAAAAATCCGGCACCTTACCTTTTTTTTTGTTTGAATTAATCATTAGAAGTGAAGAACAAAGTAAATACTTCTACTCCAATTTAAAATCTCACCTCAAATGTTTCATAAAATTTTCAGCAAGGCGATGGGATATATTAAATGCTACTCATACAGTCAATAAAACAGACTAATCTTTGAATAAGTTCCTATGGATATAAAACTTGGTAAATTTTTTTATAAATTCATACCAACAGTATATTAAAAATTGGTGACACTGTTCCAACTAACTTCCTGATAGGAATTTTATGCATATATGCATGTATGCTTGTATGTCTGTAGATGTTTAGATATTTGAAGAAACAAAAATGGACAACCCTGAAAATGTTTGCTATATTAAATATGACATACATGTGGTTTAATGCAGCTGACTGGTACAGATCTCTGTGTTACTTTAATCTCTTTCTGTTTATATCTTTTCAGTACTCCATTGTCAACTCTTGCTGACTAGAGAAAATACAAAAAAAGACACAAGAATTACTTTTACCAGAGGAAGAGTAGTCGCAGAAGTGAATTGCTCTCCATTGTGTCTTCTTTGAGCCAGACTCAATCACATAGTGGACAAGATGCTCCCTAGAACAGGCTTTATTATATGAAGTAATTTACAGTTCATGTACATGTGTAATTAGGGCATCCTGGAAAAATGGGAAGGGTAATAGAAAAGCCATGGGAAACATATCATAGGATGTCAATGTGTCTGACAATTTCCCGAAGGGTCTGAGGACAACATCAATAAAAATATTTGTATCTCAGCAAGACAGGAACAGCCCTGATATAATTACTTCGCATGTATTTTTGTAACCATCATTCCAACTAATAACTCTTTTGCTTCTGTTGCCCTATTTTGCATTCTGCAAATCTCTGGGTGGGATCCTATCTGAAGGTCAACTTGGAAGCAGGAGAGGAACAATAAACAAACCACGAGTAGGAAAAATGCCTTAAAAAGCAGTTTGGATGGGGTGAAGGTGAGAGGTCATCAATTGCTAGAACTTCTTTATTTTACTGTTTATTATAGCTCATTTGCTCATGGAGAAAAAAACAAATGTGGGAAGTCCATTTCATTATACATTATTTTTACTTTCTGGCTTGCTTTTCTGAAAGTTTGCAAAGGTTTGCTGTATGTCTTTCCCATTACCAGTGTTTCTTTCCTCCTGTGTGTAAAGCAGTATTGTTAGGTTCACTGAAGATTTTCCTATGACAACATGTTTTGGTAACTGAAGATTTAAGAACCTGACTACTCAGCCCATTAAATCAGTTCATGTTTAATATGATTCAGTTGTTGTGAAGGTATTACTTAGGAGACCAATGTATTTATTTTTTAACATTGCCTTGGCAGGTGCCATTCTTTTGCTTTATTCTCCAGACTAGTATGTGGACACTCCATCAAAACATAGCTTCAAAGCATCTGAAAGGATGTCAGTAAATGAATTATCCTCTGGGTTCAGGAACTTTTCTTTCCTGAAAAAAAGGTTACACTGAGGCTGAAAGGACTGTGTGCCATGTTTTCATTACCATTTCTAATGGACAACCAGAAGACAGAAAAGATTATGTTGCAGCTAAAAACACAGTTCAGACTTCTACAACCTGATTTCCCTTTGAAGCTGGAAGTTTTCCCAGGAAGATGGATATGGCTGCAGCTGAAGCAACAATCATTTTTCATGCAGTGAAATACTGCCATACATTCCAAGGCTAGACTACTCCAAGCAAATTACACTGTGTTAATGACATTTCCCTGTGTGACCACCTGAAAATACCTAGTTCTTTTTTCCCCCAAAACTGCATTTACCTCACAATTATTCTCCTATGATAATTCTGAAAATACCTCTCAGTAACAGTGATTGGTGGCAGAAATGTCAGGTCCTCTAAATTAGTATCATTAACAAGAGAAAGGGAAATTCTGAGAATTTTGAAACTCCAAAATGCAGTAAGAGATGAAGGATCCTTATTCTTGGACAGAAGAACAAATCCAGTATTCAGAAGAAGTAACAGGAGAATAAAGAGCAGCATGAAGATTGCAAGATGATGAACTTGTAAAAAAAAATCTTACAGGAAGAACAACTTTAATTAATGCACCAAATTTCTCTCTTGGCAAAAAGGGGTAAAATCATTGGTTATTTAAGACACTTATATCCACGTTTTTCCTGTCAATGCTCATGCAATGCTGTAGACATTAGTCTTACACTGCTCACTCCATCACAAAGGAGACAATTTATATTGCTTTGGACACTACTATTAGTTAATGCTCCCTCTTCAGGATTGTTGTTGCAGGACATGGTAACCACATTTATTGGCCTGTCTTCCCAGAAGGCAGCCCAAGAGTCATCACTCCACACACACTAGAGCTCTCTGCTGCAAGTTTCCTCCCCTGACTGCCAAGAACATCAGATGAATTGGATTTGCAGAAATCTGAACTCCTTGCCTCCTGCTCAGAGCAGCCCAACACTCTATACAGACTATACATTTCTTCCAGCCCCCTCAGAGTGGCTGACTCACTGCAGCCTCACGCAGTCTGGCATTTCACTCCTTCTCCCTTAGCATCACATCCCACATAGGCAGCCACCATTGCCAAAAGCTGTCCCAAGGGCTGGAATCACCTTGTCTCCAGGGCAGGCCTCTTAACACTGCTATTACAGTGTTGAGCCATGGGTGAGCCAGTGTCCCTGGCCTGGCATCGACACCCACAGGCAAATTGGAACAGCAGTGCATCAGCTGCAGGGGAGCCCAGCTACACACAGTGTACTTTAGAATGAGGAAATTTTCTTGACAACAGATGTTCTCCCTTCCAGTCACTCATATTACTGCTGTCTGGACAGAGGATGCCCTTTCTTTCACAAATCTTTTGTACCTAGCGTACACTCTTCAAAATAATCTTTCACATCAAGAAAGTAATAGTTAATGAAGGCTTTGAATAGAGCTGTAAAAGCTTAACAAAACAGCAACAACAAGAAAATAAAGAGAGGGCAAAGCTATATAAAGTGAAGGTAAATATAGAATCAACATATTTTGAGCCACAAGGAATAAACTATCAGAGTACAAACTGTTAACATGCACTGAGTTCTTCATTCCCTTATGTCTCCATATCAAGCCCACCTGACTTCAGGAAAGGCAAGCCTTAAGCTAGCTGCAAAATTAGCTGGATGAAATACTGTGGCCCACGTTACACAGTAGGTCAAACCAACATTCTGTTGATCCCTTCTGGCTCTAAAATCTATGAGTCAAGTAATTTTTCTTAAGTGGTCCCCACAGGGATTTGAGCCTCTCTGACTTAAATCCCTACGATTTTTTTTTTGCAATTACATGCTGAAGATTTTTACTTTTTAATCTACCAGCCTTTCTCTTCCCATTTCTTCAAAGTACCAAGTAGCCCCACAAAAATGGGTCTCCAAACAGAATAGCTACAAGTGCTACCCTATCCACTCTCTCTTTTTCCATTCATTAACTGCATTGGAAGTAAATAAGCCAGGAATAATGCCAGCAGAAGGGACTCATTTCCAGATCTCCCTTAAAAATCCCTCACAAGCAAGATCCAGAATTTAATTACAGCCAAAAAAAGTCAAGAACTGCATTTAGACCAGTTTTTATCCTGTACTTCTAAGCCAAGATGTCACTAAAACAACATATGCATATTATAAATGTAACATGCACTCTAAAATCTCTTTACACTCAAACAAATAGTAGAGAAAGTCAGAGATTCTCTAGCTTTCAGATGGGTCTGAAAACACTTGAAGGACTCCAATGTGCAGCCTGTCATAGCATTAGAGTAAACAGATGCCAAATATGTAAAACATCCACTGAGGTCTTTCCTGAGAACCTGGATTTGTATTCTGGAAGAGGCCAAACAAAGTCTTCGTGTGGAAAGCAAAGAGTGGCCACTTTGCAAGATCAGCAGTCTCTTTGAATTAATAGTAAATGAAAGGATCTATCCTTGTCACATTGGTTACTATCTGCCTTTCTTCTCTCTGCCTCCTCTTTCCCATTTTGTAAACTTTCCTGGTCTCTTACTTTATTTTTGTACTCTTTATCATCCTGACACTGGACTTTTCTAGTGTTTTCTTCTGTGGCAAACCTGCCAGTGCCAAATTCCTTCTTCATCCTCTTTTCTGTCTTCCCACAATTTGCTTTCCCTCTTTCACTTTTCAACATGCTCTCCTTTTTCTCTCTCTTTTCTGTCTACTCATCTATTTCAGTCATATGTTCATTCCCCAGACATTTACACCTACCATCCATCTTTGTCAGGGATACTGTTTTAGGTGTCTGTCTTCTTCAGGCTTATAGCCATTTACTGTTCAAAATATGTGAATAAGCTGTAACTGGAAGCACTTTGTCCATCACCTAATTCACCCATATCAAAGACACTCCGAGTTGTCCTTCAGTATTTTGGCTACTTCCTCTCAGTCATCTTCTGGATTTCTCTCAGCCATTCTAGATATCACGACAGCCTGTAAGTTCTCCAGAATTTTCCATCATTCTCATTATTTTGGCTCAGTTTTTGCTTCTGGAGATAAGCAGGGGAATTGAAGACATAGCATAAGAGCCATTTCCAGTTGCTGTCTCCTGCTTAAGTCATCCTTCCTGTCTGGTGGGAAGCAGGAGCAGCAGCTGCACTGCTCTTTGTGGGAACATGACAATCTGGCTAAGGATGATCAGAGGACCTGCAAGGAGATGAGGTGAGGGATATACCACAAGGTGTCTGAGAAGATAAGGGCCAAGACACTACAGGAGAAACCAGAGGATCTGCAGAGGAGTAAAAGTGGCCACAAAAGGCTTCTGAAAATCAGAGGGCTAAGTGAAATGAAGGGGCATATCCCTTTCCTGTAGGAGAGGAAGCCCCACTGATCTTCTTGCTATAAGTGGATTTAAAGCCTTTATAATGGAAGACAACAGAGTTAATATTTCACCCCTTTTCTCCTCTGATGTTGATCCCCACATATTGACCCCTTTCACTACCTGCTTAATATTTTCTCCTTCTGTATCCTTCTCAGCTGTCTGTCTGCATATAAAACTAAGCAGCTCACTTCACATTCCCTAAGCTCAGAGGATTTCCTTGGCCCTTCCAAGTCCTGTATGATGCAAGCATGCCAGACAAACATTCAGCCCTCAAATGTACTTATGTGGCCTCTTGTTTTCCCCTTGTGTGGCTCTGAAGGGTTATGAAAATAAGAGGCCAAACAAATTCAGGCCAGCAGTAATTCCAGCTCCACCCTGCAGAATGGGCAGACACCACATGGCCCAAGGAACAGCCAAATTTCATGATTACATTTAAATAAATGTTGATGGTTGAAAAGACTGCTCTGTTTGCCCCAGTTTCCCTCTCTCCTCATGTTCTTTCACTGCAGGGGGCTATCAGCACCTTGGCTAATTTGGCTGCAGCATGACATGAAGAGACCTTGCTTTGTAGGAACAAAACGTTCCTTTGAAAACTTGAAAATACTCACATAACAAAGCAATGTTAGTAAACAGAATATCAGCAGGCACCACAATACTTAATGATTTTGGGAGCTGAGAAAAGGCACAGATGAAGTGAGAAGAACCAACTGCTTTTCCAAATATTTTAAGTTCGGTGCTTGCCAAGAGCTGCAGGAGGGAGACACAAACAGAAATATTAATAAGAAGAAAATAAAGGATTTAGAACAGTATTTAACTTCATTTTGCAGGAGGTTTGAGTACATTGCCTATTTGCTCTCATGTTTTTCTGTACATGGCTGAGAGTACCTGTGTATTATCTAGACAATCCAGGCAGGAAATTATAATTGCCTTTTGTTGAACTGTTCATAAGTGGTATGGACAGCATATTTCTGTGTCTCTTAATCCCCTTGTTGGTATTTTTACCCTTAATCTACAGCAGACTTCTGTGCTCTGCTTCTGACTGTATATGAACAGTATTTTTGGTATTACTAGAATCAACCAGGAACACCCATGAGCCTTTAGAGGAGTGAAATTCTTGTCACCTGCTTTGGAAAGGAAAAGAGAGATATTGTCTGTACATGAAACCTACTTCTGAAAGGAGGTATAATTAGGAAAAAATCAAGACTATGCTCAATCCTATTGTTTTCTGGGAACTGAGTGAGTTATTTTTTCATCCATTTTAGTGTAATTTCACTCTGTACAGTGATTTGAATGCTGTCAATACAAATTAAACAGAGCATATGGAATTATTTTTAAAGAACATTGCATGGCCAAATAATTTAGAAAAGTTTACTCTACAATGTTTGGAAATCCAGCTGAAAATTTTACAAATAGTATCTCCATAGTAGGTTTGTTTGTTTGTTGATTTTTTAATGGCAAGTGATACATTTGTTTATTTTTTTTTAATTGTGTTACTAAAGGAACTTGCAGTGTAGACTCAGACCTCACTGTAACTCACTCCTATTACTTCTTCTTGAGGTTACTTATATTACAAAGAACAAAAATATTAACAACCACCTTGTAATAAGTAGTTGTCAACTGAAAAAATGCTATGACACATTTGCATTTTCAACTTCAGTATTTTTTTTACAGATGAGAATGGGGCTTATATTCTCATTGGCTTGACATCAGTTATACTATTGTACAATACCATGATGAAAAGTTTTGAGTCTGTTAAACACTGGAGATCTTTGAGGGATAAAAATATTGTGTAAGTTTGGCAGGTTTGAATATACACTGAAGCTAGATTACCTTTATCATCCTTTCACATTTGTTTTTACCTTGTCATCTCCCCTAATTCTCATTGCATGGATTACCGGAGGCAGATTTTGCAGGTTGGCCTTCAAGATGCTTGAGGGTGTTGTAAAAGATAACAAAAGAGAAATAGCATTGTATCAAGGTTTTATGGATGACACAGTGCTGCTTGTCTCCCATATTCTTGTAGTGGCAGGACAGCAAACCAACTGGCATAAGCATTACACATTTCTCCATATATTCCTCATGTCATTACTTGTCATGTCGTGGATCTGCATCACTCATTAACTGTGTCACAGAAGACAAGATAGTGCTGGCTCTGCAAGAACCTATCCAGAGTCCTTGAGTTATTATCTTGGGGCAAAATGCAGGACTAGTGTGGTAGTTTTTAGGCAGAATATAGCATAGGCTTGGACTGGGATTAACTCAGTGGAAAGCCAGATTTTTTGCCTCTGCACCACACGCACTGAACCAGTACTGTGAAACCCTTTGGAGCTGCATCCAAAGGGCTCTTATTTGCCAGCATGATGCCAGCAGATTTTATGCACTTGTGTTCATGCCATATCAACCATGATCTGGCTCCTGCTATGCTGCTGACCACTCTGGGTTCCTAGACAGCAAGTTAGCTCTGTTGAAATGTGGTTCTCTCAGAGAGTCAGTTCAGGTTGGGTGCTGTGTCTGAATGAAGAAATCCTCCTCCAGTCTGGAGTGTCAGGGGGATGCAGTGCAGGGATACTCCTAGGTCTGGCTAATCTTATGAGAACTGGTTCCGTGACTGTTCCCAGTACTTGCATCATCCAGGTTTTTCTGCTATGTTTGTTTCTTTCCATCAGATAATGGAGAATTCACCGTAATTATTTTTGGCTGCAATACTGCTGCTAAGAACTATTTCAAAACAGTGTAATGCAGAATGGGCTCATGCCAGAGTATGGTTCTTTTGTTATAGAGAAAATGGTGTTACTGAAGGTCAGACTGAGACCAGAAACCCCAGTAAAAATTAACCTGAAGCAGGGAAAGGACTGAATCAACATTACCTACTTGTCACATCAGTGTCCTAGCACTGGGGAAGGGAAGTTTAAAGGAAGGACTTAACCTACTTTCCAGCCTGGTGGTAAACATGGATGAAATACGGACAAAGCGGCGTCAGGCCAAGGGTTTAGAAAGCAGATCACTTTCAGTACCTTCTACCCTGCTGAGCAGGCAACTCTTCTTTGCTTCAGAGTACTCAGCCATAACTCGAGGGAAGCAGCAGATCTGCATCCTTCATATCACCAACTGCTCTGAACACTTCAAAAATGATTAACACCTCTGCCACAGCATTCCCTGTCTCAAAAACATTTGAACTGCCTGCATGGCTTCTTTCCTGTACAGGGGATTTATATACCCACTGAAAGGACAGAAAAAAAAAGTCATTAAATGCAATTGCTCTGAACAATACATACAATTTTATTTATTTTGTTCATCAGAAGGTAAAAATACATATTTTTCACAATCTAATCAGTATTTAAGTGGCATGGTAAGCCATCATTTTGTTTCTCATATGAATATTCCTACCACAGTATTCTTAAGCTTATGTATAGTAACTTCTGCAATCATTGCTTACAGGCCTTTCTAATATGTCACAATGAATGGAATTTATTTTCATTCATTTTGTAAACAAAGACAAACCCCATCCTTTTCAAAATTTAGTCACTGAACACTAGCAAGGTCCTCTGGAGAAGTTCTGTTTTGAAAGAATGTTATAAAAAATGTAAAAGCTTCTACATTGGCATAACATGAGAAGACCCTACAGAAATTGAAATGCCAGATTAACGAGCTGGAATTTGCCTGCATTGCTAACTGGGAAGGGAGAAGGGGGAAGAACGCACACATTCCTACTCCAGAAGGAAAAACCTGGTTGTGACTCAGACAGGGGAGAATGTTTTCCAAGAACAGTTCATCCTAGTGAAACTAAGACACTCAGGTCATGGTGCCAAGGTCACTGACATTGTTGTTTATCTGATCCTTAAAGGGATATTACCAAGTTAAAAGTCAGGGACTGTATCCTCCACAAGGCAAACTGCTGCAGCAGCTCCACTGAAGGCACTTAATGGTGCTACAGATTTTATAGGTGTACTTTAGGAGTTCTTTCCCATGTTATTTCAGTTCTGTATTACATCCAGTTTTCATAATCTTTTCATGGTTGATTGCTGACTTTTATCAGTCTGGTTTTACTACATGTAATCCTATAGCTGCATGGTTACAAACAGAATAGTGTAATGCATACAAAAAAGATTACTTGAAGTCAAAAACAGTGTAATGGACATACATACATGCAACACTGCACTGTAACTTCCTGACACTTGTTATGTCCTACCTCCTCCATTCCCAATCAACTCTTATTAGATGTCTGCCCTTTTCCTCCTAAAATAAAGCAGCTACCTAAAGCGATTAAACATCACATTTAATAAATGTTGAGCCCTTGACCTCCCTACAGAATAAGCTGCACAAAAACTTTCCTACAGAATAAGCTGCACAAACCCCATCTTTATTGCTTTTCAAAGGGCAACTCTTTGCTGGAGGCAAGAATTTGAAAATAACTTCTCATTCTAGATAGTGCCATTTTTGTTATCTCAATGTGATGAGTTCCCTCAGTAGTTTGAAAAGAAAGGGTTTTAACTCTAACACAGTATCAGTACTGAGCTCTTCTTAGTTGCCTTCTCAGTGGACAAACACTGCTTGCTGGCCAGTAAGGGAAATAGAGTAGTTCCAGATTCATTTGGTGTAAATTTGACCAATTGCCAGTATTTCATTCTCCCTGTTGCTTCAGCATTTTGCAGGTGTATAGTGAACCAACAGGTCAGATTCAGCAGTCCTGGGATCAGAAATTATTTGACTTTTTAATAAAAGCAGTGATCCTCACACACGCATATAACTGGGCTTTTGAGAACAATTCTCTCTGATGAGGATTCTCCACTCATACTTCTTGTCTCTAATCACTTACCTGAACTTGACAGGACAAAGTTTCTCTCTGCTATGATCAGGACACACAGAGCAACTTTGATGCATCAGAGGTCCTCTGGAAGTTTAATCTGCCTAAGCACCATGGGGAAACCTGGCACATACAGTGTCACTGTGGAGAGTTTTCTATACAAACATATTCCAAGTTATAAACAAATCAAAAGATTGATTATTCTCTGTATCATTGAGTCATTTATCCTCCAGAGTGTAGCATGATAGTTCCTGGCAGTACTCCTCAAGAAAAGCTTTTGTGTAGGTTATCACTTCATCTCCTCATCAAGAATAGGGTCCAGATTTCCTCAACCACATAAAGCCAGTCAGTCAGAAGCCACTGTCATTTTATGTCTGACCTCATTGTTGCTTAATAAAATATTTTTCTGTTTTGGAAAACACTTGTCTATTCAAACTACAAACAGAGACCCTAGTAGTCCCTTCAAGTAGCCTTGCTGTGAAAAGAGTACTCAAGAAAAAAAAGTATCCCGAAGGTTTAATAACAAATATATTTAGAAAACAGTAACTAATCACATGGAAACCCACATATTTCAACATGTTAGTCTTTGCAAGATTTTTTGTTACAGTACAATTACTAAATCAAAGTGTTGACTCTTAAGAGAGAAACTTCTTTTATGACTAAATATTCTCCTTATATAAAATTACACATAAGGTCTACATAAAATACTAACTTTATCAGATAGTTTTGTCTACAAACAAGCCTCTGCATATTTCAAAAAAATCCAATAAATTCCTGTCCGAATTTATTAAAAAGCCATGTCCATTAAGCAGTCAATTTTTGTTGTTCCCTTGAGAGACTGCTTGCGGCAAATTTTACTGTATTTCCTTCCCTCCTGGTATTGACTTATAATAAAAGAAAAACATTTTTCCCCTGTTTAATGCATTTTCCAAAATTACATCAGTACCCATCCACTTCAAACAATTTCTAACAAAGGCCTTGTCCAGCTGGGTAAACAGAAAGATTTTACATATATTTCATTGTGTATTTTTTACTTTTTATTGTGAAATATTAAAGCAACACTTCTTTCCCTACTCAGATGAATAAAATTTCATATGCTTAAACTGAAGTGTGGGTGCTTTTACTGTCACAGCAATAGTTAAGAAAAACATTCTGGTGTAATGAGCTTTCAACCTCACATGAAATCAGGGCATTAGTATGCAGCAAGGAGATATCTGAAACAATAAATACTGGCTGAAAAAAAAAATAAACTGCTTATCCTGATACACCTGTCATAAAGATGAGCAGCATAAAATATCTTTGCTTGTTTTTTTTCAGCAGATTAAACACAGATTGTTATCAAAGTTGACAAACAGATTTCCTGAGTGCACAACTACTCCCAAACAAGTAGCAACACAAGCAGCCTATCCGGTGTCCCCTAAGATAAAACTGTTTTCATCCCCAGCTGTTGAGGGCACTCACTTGGAATATGCTTACAATGAAGCTTTAAGAATAAATTTTTGTGGTTGTTTATTTTTGTTTGTTTCTTTGTTTTGTTTGTGTTTTTTTTGGTTGGTTTGTGTTTTTTCTTTTTTTTTATTAAAAACAGATCCCAGGGAAACAAACCCAATATGAGCCATTCTTCTTTCTTTGGTTCTTTAAGCAGATTTTGGTTAAAGATGCATTGGATTCCATTTGATGTTAAGGAAGGAAAACCCTGTTCCTGAGGGCAAGCTGAGTGACAGGTTGGGCATGGGAGGAGTGCTGCTGTTTATGGATTGGTTTCAGCAGCTCAGGTCAAACTTTTTTTTTTTTTCTTTTAAGGACATAAAGACAGCTGAAACTAAGTTGACAAAACAGAGGAGAGACCTTATTTGACTTGTTATATAGCCTTGAAATGCTCTTCAAAACAAATCCAGCTTTCACTTACATTGTTATGATCTCAGTGGAGTCAAATTTTCTTGCAATGTTCTGCTATTGACCAGACAAAAAAATTAAGATAAAGGTATTTTTCTTCTACTGAATTTTAAACACACTGATGAGTGCTCATTGCTGTCAGTTCTTCTGGCTGTGGTGTCTCACCACAGAAAGTCCACTGAGTCCAGTGTTTTTTGAAAGCTGCAACGTAAATCAGTAATTACTTGTTATATGAGGTACCAATTAAGCTTGCATGTTTCTTTATGTCAAGGTTTCACTTTATCCCAGTGGCATGTATTTTAGACCATCAGAGAAACTGGTGACTGTGTAGCTGATTCACAAGCATGTGGCACAGGAGTCCTGGATCTTGATCCAGGGTGGTCTTCCTGTATAATCTTTACAGTCAAGGGTCATTCCTTGTCTAACGACAACTGAGACCTTTGCATGCCGCCCTAACACTGCAACACATTGTAGGGGGTTAGCCCTGGCTGACAGCTGAACTCCCACCTAACTGCGCAGCACCCTTCTCCAGCAGGACTGGGAGAGAAATGAGGTTGAGAAAGTTTATGGGTTGAGATAAACATGGGGAGGTTGCTTACCAGTTGCTGTCATGGACCTAACATGCTTGGGGAAAATAAATTTATTTTATTACCATTTAAAAGAGACTCAGATGGTGGGAAACAAAGATGATCAGTGAAACCAATCTTCCACCCTCCTTTCCCAGGTCCACATTGACTCCTTCACTCCTGACTCCTCTATCCCACTCGCAGTGGTAGACAGGGGCTGCAGGCAGTACAGGTCTGCTGCTCCTTCTTCCTCACACTGTTCCTATGCTCAAGAGTGGGTTGTCTTCAGGGGCTCCAGTTCATCAAAATAAACCTGTTACAGCATAGGTTTTCCATGGTCTTCAGGGAATTTCTGTTCTACCATGGTGCACCTTCTTCCCCTTCTATGACCTTGGTTTTTTCCCTGTGCCATTTCTCAATATTTTTGTTCTCCACTTCTCTTTCTATGGCTTTTTCTGCCCCTTCTTAAACATGTGTTCCCAGACAGACCACCAGCATGGCTGAAGGGCTCAGCCATGCCCTGTGGTGGGTCCATTGGAACTGGCTTGAATGGCCGTGGCCAGCATGGGGCAGTCCCTGGTCTCTTTTAGCAGAGACTAAACTCTCGCAAAAACCTTGCTGTGGACACAGTACAAATGCAGAATATCATATTTCCTAATGGTACAAAGATGATGCCTATTTTGCCATATTACTGTTACTGTGACATTATGTAATGCAAAGTGACAAAAATTTGTGACTGGAATGTGATATAAAACGTAGTGCTGAAGATTTTTAAGGACACTCTCCATGTCCTTTTTTTTTCTAGCAAATTTAAATTCTCTGCAGCCCTCTCTCACCTTCCAGAAACCATTATGAACACTCTTAGATTGAGCCAGGTGTGAAGATTGAACAGAAAATCAATGAAAATAGAGGAAAATAAATACTCTATCTACAACAATTTAATTTTCTAAACAAAGAGAGGAACCAGATACATGCGGCTATGCCTCTGTTTGTGCTTGTGTACAAGAAGAGGGCAAGAGCATGGAGGAGAAAGATGAAGGGGAACTTGGGAACTTACACACTTTAGACATTATGAGGCAATTCAAACAGCCACAGATGCAAGTATTTATGGCAAAAGAAAATATATGCATTGGTGCAGACGGAACTAGGCTCCAACAATGTTCATCTGCCTGTAACTTAGCCAGTAAATCTGAACCATAAAAGATCCCTCCATTTTCCTGCTGGAGTGTCAAAGCTGTGAGGAATGTAGAGTTAAGATAAAAAGGAATATTGGAGTAGTACTGCATTTCAGGCATGGGAGGTGATTTGTGGTGTCAGATCTTGGCTGAAAAAAACCAATTTGTTGAGGACAGTGGTAGTTAAGGAATATTTGATCCAATCTGCTACAACACATAACAGAAAAATCAGCATATGTTTAATATTACACCTATAACAAATAGTTTAAAGAATAGAATTCTCAAAACAACTACAGAAATTGCAGGCTATAAAACAAGTTCTGAACTCTTAGGGCCAGTAATCCTTCCTGTATCAGCCCCTTAATACTAAATGGCCTGAGCTTTACACAAATTCTGAGTGGTAAAATGTAGTGTGTCATATGGGCAAGGAAACAGAAAAATCTGCTTTTAGGAAACTTCTGAAAGTTAAAAATTACATATGCAAGGCAAACACATTTTGGCTGCACTAGATCCTGAAGTATGATAAAATAAATGAGGAGATGCTTTCAAATTTAATTGCCTTTTTGAAGCACATTGATGTTTTCAGAAGAAGAGGTTTCCAGTCTTCATATATTTGATTCTAGGAGATATTTATTTTTCCAAGTGTTCTTTTTCTTCCTTTTTCAGAACTTCAATATTTCTCCAAACAGTACTAGAGTAAAAAATACTGATGGAAGGAAATGAGAAAAAGGTCTTTTTGATAGAGAAAAAGAGGATATGTTTAGCCAATATGTTTCAGCAGTGGTGCTGTCTTAAAGAAACTTGTCTGACAGTTTTCTGCTGACCCGTGATTTGTACTGGGTCACTTAATGTATATATGAAATAAAACCTCTCCTGGTTTTAGTACTTATTGGCACACAAGGAGAGATGCAGTAGATTAAGTACAAACTATTTTAATTCAGTTTACAGAAGTCTGCAGGTCAGGTCAGGGGCAAATTGACTAAGCATTGAGAGGATGTCATTATGAATTCTTCTGTAGTAGGAAAAGACAATTATATGGCTGACAACCTTTTAAGTTTTATAGCAGCACAGTTGCTATTTGTCTGTTTTTCCAAAATTTTTACAATCAAAATAATTTCTTTATTAAAATACAGTGATGATTACTTAGGTCAGGGATTTTTTGTGCTTTCAATTCTTCCTGAAACTGTAATAGATGCACTTTCTAAATATATAGGAAAAATTAAATTGCTAAGTAGTAGTTTTACCTAGCAACTGAATTACTGGGTATTGTATATAATGATCATGCAGGTTGGATGGGGACCTTAAGAATCATCTGGCCCAACCTTTCTGGGCAAAAGCAGTCTAGACAAGATGGCCCAGCACTCTGTTCAGCCGAATCTCAGGTGTCCAGTGTTGGCAAATCCACCACTTTCCTGGGGAATCCAATGGCTAATTGTTCTCATTGTGAAAATTTTTCCTCTGGTGAGTGAATGTGATCTCCTCATGAGTAAGCTGTTCCCATGACCCTATATCTTTTCCTCATCACTCTTTTTAAAAAGGGAGTCTCCATGTTCTTTGTAGCCATCCTTTACATACTGAAACACAGTAATTAGGTCTTGCCTAAACTAAGTCTCTTCCCATCTGGAAGGGTTTCTGGTTCTTTGTATCCCTTCCCTGGACCCTCTCCAGCCTGTCCACATCTTTTTAGTATAGCTGGGACCAAAACTGAACACTGTATTCCAGGTGTAGCCTGACAAGTCCTGAGTAGAGTGAGATAATGACTTCTCCATCTCTCCTGTTGGTGTCCTTGTTGATACAGCCCAGGATCCCATTGGCTTTCTCTGCCACAGCAGGACAGTTCACTCAGACTGAGCTTATTGTCCACCAGGACCTCCAGGTCCCATTCCACAGAGCTGCTCCCCAGCTGCGTAGATGCCAGCCAGTGCTGTACTCATGGATTATATTTTCCCAGGTTCAAGACCTTATACCTGTCTCTGTTGAATTTCATAAGGTTCTTGTTATTCCAGCCTCTAAAGGTCTTCTGGAGTACTGTGTGCAGTTTTCAGCACCACAATGTAAAAAAGACATTAAGCTATTAGAGAGCATCCGAAGAAGGGGCACGAGGATGGTGAAGGGTCTGGAGGGAAGGCTGTATAAGGAGTCAATGAAGTCACTTGGTTTGTTCAGCTGGAGAGGAGGAGACTGCATTGTAGTCTTCAGCATCCTCATGAGGGGAAGTGGGGGGGCAGACACAGATCTCTTCACTCTCATGACTCAAAAACGGCCTGAAGCTGAGGCAATGGAAATTTAGGTTGGATATAGGCATAAAGTGACACCCACTTTATCAAAACCTCAGCACTTCACTTTTTTCTGCTTTTCCTGTCTCTGTACCTGTTCCTCCCTTATTCAAGAAACAAGTGAAACTTAGCCACAAGTATATAGCATCATGTCCAGTCCTAAAACGAAGCTAAAGCATGACAGCTATACTAGTATGAGACTATGTACTCCAACATTTTTTGATTCATATTGCTTGAGAATTTCCCTATCTCATCCTGGTAGATCAATCTACTCATCCTTGTAGATCTAGCTGAAACAGATGTGGCTTGCTTCACAAATAATAACTCATCTTTATTACTGTAATAATATTTGGGAATGATGTTCCCCAAATTATTATTTTTAAATTGGGTGGTCAATTAAAGTACCTAGTGCTTTAGTTCCTATTTTGGAAGTAGCTCATACTGACTAAAAATTTGGAATGGCAGGACCACCATCTGCGGCACCCTTCATTGTCAAATTGTGGGAAGGGAATTGTCAGCATGGTAGTACAAAACAATGGAAGAATCATGTCCAGTTAGCTATGACAAAGTCAGTTTGATAGAATGGCTTAACAGAGATGCACACTTGGAGTGAGATACTGGAAAAAGTAGCCAGAGAAAAAAGAACAGATAGAAAAAAATAAAATATGCTTATACCCCCCAAAACATAGACAGTTCAGGGAAAATTTCTATTTTGGATAACCACAAATGAGTCCAGAGCATAGAATCATCTTGATGAGAAATCACAGACCATCAGATCGCCAGCAGCTAAAAAAAAAATAAAAAATCTAAGTACCATTTACAGGTATAATTAAAGCTTTATATAGAGTGGTGTCTGGACTGATAAAAATTTTAAAAATTCATTTAGACTGGGAATATTTCGGGATATAACTGTTGAACAATAAAACTCACTATTCTGCTAACTTATTAAACTGAATTTATATAGGTGAAGACTAAGTGAATTATAAATACTACCAGCACATCAGCCTTGCAAAGTCCTGTTTGTTTGCTTATACATGATAAATTAATTATTTTTAAAAGAAAGTAAGTTATAAATAATTTTTGCATCTATCAGTATGACGCAACTATAATGGGAAATTTATATGGGTGTAGTTATTATTCATATTATCGCTAGGCTTTTATGCCAAGGCTAACATCCTTTCTTTCTTGAACACTTCTAGACATATAATGGCTGCAAGTTATTTAAACCCTAGTTCTCCCCTTGTCTCACGTAACATGCTGTACCTCAAACAACACAGCACTTCCTACCTTTGTACTGGACAACAGGGTTAGTGACTCAAATTAAGGCTGTCACCCACTGAGTTATCACCCTGTAGTGTAGTATTTTGTAGCAGTATATTTCATAGAGTCAGAGAGAGCTGACCATATGTGGTCTACCTTCTTCTGGACTATATTTAAGATACTTCTTCTCACCTATTCTCTTGTATTGTTTTAGCTAATCGCCAGTTCTCTTTTTAAAATTGCTTTATGGTTTTTAAAATACATTTAAAATACTTTTAAAGGAAAAATATTTGCCCCTCTTCAGCGTCTGGTGAGTTTTCTGATTTTAGTTAAATAAATCGCATCACTTAGAAATGACCCTGGAGTACAAAATTGCATTAAAAATACAGTATTTATAAGTATGTAAAAATCTCTACCTGAATATTAATTTGGTATGACTATGTGAAAAATCAGTTTAGTTGATCTTACTCACACATGTGGCTCTGAAGCTAGCAGGAGAGTAGCAACAACTGGTCCTGAAAGACAAAGGAGTCCAGGAAACCTGGATGTGCTTTAAAAAAAGAATTTTTAAATATTCAGGAGCAGACTGTCCCCATTTGTAGAAAGACACAAGTCATCAGAGAAATAGACTGACCTGGTTAAACACAGAATTTATGGGAAAAAAAGAGAATGTATTGTGTCTGGAAGGAGGACCAGGCAACTAGGGAGGACTATAAGGATGTCATGAGGTCACATGGGAGGAAGATTAGAAGGGCCAAAGCACAACTAGAAATTGATTTGGCAGCTACAGTTAAAGTTAACAAAAAAAAAAAAAACTTCTTTAAATACATTTTAAGCAAAAGGAAGGTCAAGGAAAGTCTCCATCATTTGTTCAATGCAAAGGTAGTGTTGTGATACATGATAAGGAAAAGGCAGAGACACTCAATGCCTATTTTGCCTTCGTCTCTAACATCAAGAACAGCTGTCTTCAAGATACTCAGGTCCCAGAGCTGGAAATTGGTGATGGAAGATGAGTGAAGCCCCCATAATCCATGAGGAGATTGTTAGTGATTTGCTGTGCCAATTATACATGCACAAGTGTATGGGTCCTAATGGGATCCACCCCAGAGTAATGAGGGAACTGGTGAAAGAACTTGCCAAACCACTTTAAATCATCTGCCAGCAGTCCTGGTTGCTGGAGAAGTTCCAGCTGACTGGAAATTAGCAAATGTAATGCCAATTTACAAGAAGGGTCAGAAGGATGATCTGGGGAACTACAGGCCTGCCAGCCTTACCTTGGTTCCAGGCAAAGAGATCATCCTGAGTGCCATTACGTAGGACATGCAGGACAACTGGGAGATCAAGCCCAGCCAACATGAATTTACAAAAGGAACGTCCTGCTTGACCTGTCTGATCTCCTTCTCTGACAAAGTAACATGCTTAGTAGGTGAGGGAAAAGCTGTGGTTATGGTCTGATTAGAGTGCTGTTAAGCATTTTACACTGTCTCCCACAGCATTCCTCCTAGAAAAACTGGCTGCTCATGGCTTGGATGGGTGGACTTGTAGATGGATAAAAACCAGACTGCATGGCTGGGCCCAGGGAGTTGTGGAGAATGAAGCTAAATCCAGTTGGTGGACAGTCATTAGTGGTGTTCCCCAGGGCTCAGTTTTGGGGCTGGTCCTGTTTAACATCTTTACTGAAGATCTGGATGAGAGGATTGAGTGTAAATTTGCAGTACCATAAGTACTCTCAGTAAATTTGCAGACCATAAGTTGGGTTGGAGCACTGATCTGCTCAGGGATTGGAAGGCTCTACAGAGACCTGGACAGACTCAATCAATGGGCTAAGGACAACTACATGTGCTTCAACAAGGTGAAGTGCTGGGCCCTGCACTTGGGATGCAGCCACTCCATGCAGCTCTATAGGCTGGGGGAGGAGTGGCTTGAGAGCTGTTTGTTAGAAAGGGACTTAGGGGTGTTGGTTGGCAGCTGGTGGGATATGAGCCAGCAATGTGTCCAGGTGACCAAGAAGGCCAATGGCATCTTGGCCTGTATCAAGAATAGTGTGGCCAGCAGGACTAGGGAAGTGATCATCCCCCTGTACTCAGCACTGGTGAGGCCACACCTCGACTATTGTGTCCAGTTCTGGGCCCCTCACTTTAAAAAGGACATTGAGGAGATGGAACATGTCCAGCAAAGGGCAACAAGGCTCAGGAGAGGTCTAGAAAACATGTCTTATGAGGAATAGCTGAGGGAGCTGGATTTGTTTAGTCTCAAGAAGAGGAGGCTCAGGAGGCACCTCATTGCTCTTTACAATGACCTGAAAGGAAGTTGCAGTGGTGTAACAAATACTGGGAAATGCTGAGCTGTAGAAATAATAATGCTAAGGTTTGTGCTTTTCTAACAGACCTAAGAAGGGGAAAACTTGAAACAGGTAGTGGGGTTTTTAGAAACTGCTGAGAATGTGCTGAGTCCGGAGAAC
>JAWWEV010000095.1:18337231-18361112 GCA_035583235.1 Hafferia zeledoni
TTCCACTGCTATAATATACTGAGTGCCTGTGTCTGAGGGGATCCACCTCAGGAACACATTCCTAACCTGGAGAAGTCATCAGGCTGCAGTCCTCCCGAGCACAGCTGCTTTCATACCACTGGGTTTAATAGATGCCTATGTGTTCTCTATTCCATTAGGTTCCATTCACAAGGTGAATGCTGGTGAAAAAAAACCCCAAAACATTTCAGTGCAAACTTGGCAATGGCTGTTTTTGAGTGGTAAAAAAATTTCTTCCTATTTCCCTTCTCTGAACCGGTCATGGCTTTTGACCTCTACTATTCCTCTGCCTACATTAGTCTTCTCCTTTATGAAATAAAATGCCGTATTTTAAGGAACAATCTCATCAAATCAAAACATATAGAAGTTAAGCAAAATTATCTACTTCAAGAGTTGTGAAACACTTGGACAGACCCAGAAAGCATGTGGCATCTTCACCCCTGAAGATACTCGGAACCTGTCTGGACATTGACTTGAGCAAATTGCTGAAACTGGGCCTTATGTTTCATGAAGAAACATACACTTCCACCCTCTGAGATTACCCTACTTGTAAAGATCTATTACCTCACAACAGCTTCCTTTCCTTAAAAGTATTTGAGTCAGAATGTTACCAAAAGCATTAAAAAAAAAAAAAAATCAAGTACTGCCTGCATGGCCCTAAGTAAGTGTCACAGACAGGCAGCATAACATCACAAGGAGCAAACAGCTCACCAGGTCTGACTTGAGCAATGCCTCTCAGCCTGGTATCAGTACACTGATGAGAGGGCTTGTTTGTACTACCTCAAAAACCATGTTCACTAGTGATACACTGAACTGGAAGAGGCAAAAATTCTGTCCAAGGAATGCATAATGTTCTCAGGAGGACCATTTTGGATGTATTAAACCTGAAAAATTACCAGATGAAACCAGGAGAGGGCAATGAGCACATAGAATATTGTTGATAGCTAGAAAGGCCCAAATTACTGAATGATATGCCATTTTCTTCTTTTTAATCAAGGGGTAAATATTTATTTGCACCATCATTGGTTCTGAAGAAGCTGCAATCATGAGGGTAAATATTAATGCATTTCACACAATAGGTCTAAGGGTCTCACAAAACAAAACAAAGGTTTCTACACCAATCTTGCTAATATAAAAATCAGTTCACAATTGCTGCTAAGAATTTCCCCTTGGGCTAAATGGAAGAATGTGTTTAACTGGAAAAATTCCCAGAATTAATTCCACAAAAATTTACATTAAAAACCCCAAACCAACAATCAGCATTTAGAAGTGGAAAACCCATTGCAAAGATCTGATCTAAGAAATTGCTTTCACAATAGTCTTCACATGAATGCATTCACTGAACTGCTTCTTTCCCAACATGTATTCTTTTAAAGAAGCCTATTCAGTTCATTTTAGTCTCTTTCAGAATGTTTAACTTTTGGTGAACTCTGAAAAATCTGTGTTCATTAACAAAAGGAGGACAGCATTTGTTTGGCTTCCCCAGAAAGAACACTTGCTGCTCTATGTGTTGCTGTTAAGTCGACTGCAGACATAAACAACAATAAATTGTCCTGCTGGATTGAGCATATAATTTTCTCAGTTTTCTTTAACAGGAAACTCCCATTAAGAAGACAGGGTAACTGTTAAGTTCAAAGATGCTATAATAATAACAAAAATTTTGTTTCAGTTGAAACAAAAATAACTTTCTCCAAAAGCAAATGAATAAGGTACATCATTATTCTCAGGTATAAACAACTGCAGGAGTTTACACTGGAGTTTTTTATAGCTGAAGTGGAAATAAGTTCCATCAAAAAAAAAAAATATTCTTTAGAACCTCATGTCCTGACTTTATTTTTTAACCTTAGCAATTTAGGTGGCATGTGTTGGATTCTGTTTTTGTCCTAAAGGTATTGGTTTAATATTTTATAACATAACATTTAAACTTCTGAGGAATTCAGAATACTTTCAGTATCCACAGGAGCAAACAAACATGTATTGCCCACATACCTAAGAGTCTGGTGGTTTACTGCAGTGAGAAACTATCCACCACATTTTATGGTTTAATCTCAGTGCTTAGGTTTTAATGTGTTCAAATGAGTTGAGTTTGTGTTTCTCAAGGATAATGCTATCTCACACTTAATATACCTAGTTTGTTCACTGCTTGGAACATCCTTACAACATAATGCATTTTATGTATCTGTATAGTTTATAAAAACATGATTTCATGTCATATGAATAATATAACATGACCTTTTTTTGGTTTTAGAATATTACTGAATTAAATCTTGTACTCTTAAACAGAACAGACTTTATTGTTGCACTGATTTTATAACTGGGGCACTGCCACACTGAGCAAAATAAAAATTAAGGTAAATTTTTCTCAATGGTATTTTAAAACCTAAAGAAGTAAGAGATGCTTTCTAGATGCTATGAGGCCAGCCACTGATGATATAAAAGAATAGGAAGGAATGTACCAGAAATTATTTTTTTGTAGACTTCCTGGGAGGAGTACTTTTCTGTATGTATTTCATCACATAGCACATGGAGGTGCACAGGACTCACTGGGACTGCACAGGTGAGACAGGACTGACTGGGTTACACTAACTGAAGTGGAAATCTGTCCCTTGTTTCTGGCCTCTGTTTGCTGTCTTTTGACCAACCCCAGAGAAAGGAATCTGGCCAGTTTCTTCAGGTATGGCATATAATTTACCGGACATGTTTTAACTCTGAGCAAAAGCTGAAAATCAGGATGTAAGACTGAGTACGTGGAGCTCTGTGGTCCCCTGGTACTAGGCTATTTTTGAGAAGTCCCTCCACCCAGTATGCCTTTTAACTACAATGTGGATCTTCAATGCAATTTTGTAAACTCCAGCTATGATTGTGTGCTCTGAATATAAATTTTGAGTGGTGAAGGAACGTGAATTTTTTCAGGCGATGCAGTACTCATTCTGATTTCAGTGCTCAGAAAGCAAAAATCATGTAACAGAAGAGAAGACTTCGCAATTTCTCTTAATTAATGTGTTTGATAACACCTTGAGAAAAAGATGTCAGACTGTCCTCAGATGCTTGGATACAAAAACTTCCCAAAATGCTTTTGAGGTGGCTGCGTGAAGGCTGTGTAAGTGGGTCTCTTCCCACCCAGCTGACACTGTGTCTTTCTCAGTCGAGTAGCACTCAATCATTTGGCAGCAAGAATGCAAAGCTAAATAAATACATTTTCAGCTCACCAGAAGCTGCATCAAAAGTTGCTTCTTTACGGCAATGTGCCCCTTTCTAGCAATTGGAAAACCAGGGGAGGACAGTCACTCCAAAGGCCAGGGCTCATTTCAAAAGGTATTTCAAAGCTACTGCAGCTATTCAGCACAATCCTGACCTTCCCTCATGAAGCAAGTAGCCAGAAGGAGGAAGTGAAGGACCTTATGAGTGAATAAGAATAATGAACAAAGGTTTATTTTTCTTAATTCTTCAGTCAACATTTTCATGCTTAAAACATTTTCATTCATGCTTATGTTAACAGGTGTTTTCTTACTACAGGTAAGAATGACAACTTCAGTGGAGGTGCTCAAATTATAAACAAAGCAGAGATTTCTTTTGTTTTGTAGGGAAGGGGAAAAACTATTGCATCAGCTGACTTTGGGATGTGGTGTGCTCTCTATCATTTGACCTCTTTAATCCAAGACTGTCTTTCTAAAAAAGAGATCTTAGCTCAGAAACTAATTATGACCTTTATGCAGAAATTACTGGGTGAAATTCCATTGCCTGTGCTATGCAGAAGATCAGACTGTACAGGTCCTTCCAGGCTTTAAAATTTTGTAAATCTAAATTCTAACATATGTAATCTTATTTACAGGTTTCCCCAGAGGTTTCTATAAAAGAATATTTCATTTTCTTTCTGTCCAACACTGCTCATTAACACTGCCACAGAGATGGCATGCTCTTCCTCAGCAGTGTGCAAAGAACAGTGATGAGAGAGATTTCTATAACGTGCTTCTGAATCTTCCATGACATAATGCAAATCAAAGTTGCTACTTGCTATTTTTTAGTCTTTGGCAAATACTAACCTGTAAGGACAGTGTAGTAATGATGGAAAGGTAAGTAGTAGTCTGAGAAGTACAGTATGTTGGTCTTCTTAACTCAGGACTTTTAGATTGTGCTCTGGCTCTACTTCCTGTCAAAGTCAAACCTAAACTTTAATTAAGCAAAATTTAAAACAGGAGGGATTTGTTGAAAACCACTATAATTTTAATGCAAAGTGAAATCCAAATCCTATTACAACAAATAGTTTTGGGCACTAAAATATATAAAAAAGGACATTAAGCTATTACAGAGTTAGCAAAGGAGCGCCACTTGGATGGTGAAGTCTGGAGGTCAAGACTTACGAGGAACAGCTTAGGTCACGTGGTGTGTTGAGCCTGGAGGAGACTGAGGGGAGACCTCATTGTGATCCTCAGTATCCTCATGAGGGATAGCAGAGGGGCAGGTACAGATCTCTTCACTCTCATGACCAGTGACAGGACTCAAAAATAACATGAAGGTCAGTCAGAGAAGGTTTAGGTTGGATATTAGAAAAAGGTTCTTCGCCCAGAGGGTTGTTGGGCACCGGCACAGAATTCCCAGAGAAGTGGGCACAGCACCAAGCCTGAGTTCAAGAAGCATTTGGACAGTGTTCTCGGGCACATGGTGTGACTCTTGAGGATGGTCCTGTGCAGCACCAGGAGCTGGACTTGAGGATCCTGATGGATCCCTTCCAACTCAACATATTCTGTGATTCTGTGAAATAAATGTGGAAAATAAGTATCTGGAAGAATTTTCATTCTTTTAAAAGTACATCACGCTACACATACAAACATGTTATGGCTGTACTCTCAGCTGCAAGGTCTCACTCTGTGTAACTCAATTTCCGTGGGAGTTCTTCAGTATAACTCAGTATTATCTGTAAAACTGTAAGGAGAATCCAGACATTCTGTATTCCTTGCATGTCTGTGGGGGGAAAAATTTGCTTTCAGAACGAGATATTTGGTAAGCTTCATTCTCCTCAAGCAGCATCTTTGCCTCTTTAACTTGCCAATGTTTAATCAGGTTCTGTCTTCCTACAGAGTCTCTTCTGCTGTAATAATTCCTAGAGAAGCCCTATAGTCTATGCTCTTCATTCCTCAAGAAGTCCCTGACAGTGAGTAAAACCATGCCACCAAGTCAAGACTTTCTTATTCCTTATTGATTTCTCTGACTCTTCGCAAAAACTCCTTCTGGCTTCCCCTACAAAGCTAGACTTCAGTGGAGCATGCACAGAAAACTTCCACTTGAGAAGTCAGAACATTTAAAAGCAGGCACAATTCCCTACAGTCCTTTCAGATTGTTGTGCTAGATGGCGGAGTTGGTCATACTATGACTGGCTAGACCCCATTCTCCAGAACAGTTGCCTCCATGATCAAGAGACCAGAAGTGTAAAATCACCTGAAGTTTAGAACTGTATGTATTTTTTTAATGACGGTCTGTGTAGATCCAAGAATCTGATGTTCAAGCTATGCAGGAAAATGGTACTTCTACCTTGATACAATGATATATAGATAGATACATACAGAACGTTTTGTTAAACAGGAGCATCGGCAGAAAAAAACTACCATGGTAAAACTAGACCAAAAGAAAAATTACTTTGGTTTAACTGTGAAGTTATTGGGGAAGGTAAGTAAGGAGTTTAATTGTCCCTATTTTCCCCCATCTCAGGTTTTCACTTCATGTACCCAATGTCACCACACAGATAACTCATACAAACCCAGCCACTGCGTGAAACTACAGCTTTTCCCTAGTGCTTTCAATGCTACAAAGCATTCATTATTGCACCAGTCAAAGACTGTGATCTGCCCACTCCCTCAGCCCCATTGCCTGTTCTCTTGTGGACTCTATTACCAGCATCAGCCCATTACCTCACCTACACTATCACACCACCCAGACATGTATCACAGCAAGACAATACAGATCAGCTGGAGGGGTGGAGAAGGGTCTTCACTTTCTCAGTTAAAGTCAGCAGCCATGTCTGTCACTATAGTATACAAACAAAATGTACACATTTTTTAATAATGTACCTATTGTCATGGAAATTTCTGTTTGACATGACATTAAATATTGAGATAATTTTGAATGCTTTGAAATGACATACATGCAAGTGCAGTTTAAACCAGATACTGTGTTAGGCTTCAACTCAAATAGAACAAATCCAGTGAAATCAACCTAACATACCACAACAGGTTCAGAGATTGCCTTTAAAGCATGGTCTTCTATGTATAGCTGCTTGAGTCTGTTCACTGTAAGGGAAAAGTAATATTTAACATCAAGTTTTGTTTCAGTTCACTAAAGCCAAAAAGGCACTTTTTAAAGTATACACTTTTCTTCTGCTCCTGATTGGTAAAACAAATATTACAGTCATTGCTCTAGTACATCTTCAGTATATTTTTATAAACATGCCTTTCAATCGAACTGCATGACTTAATGTTTTATTTGAAATAATTAGCCCAATCACTGAAAACATCTAAAGCGAAGTCTGACAATTACCTGTAGATGAAAATGGGAATAAGATTAGGAACGTATTTCAAAAAGGATCTACTATAAAGCAGAACAGTAAAAGAGTTCATAATATTGGTATGTGAGACAAAATATTATGATGAAATTTAGACCAAAGGGAAAACCACCATGGGTGTTTTATTTGAGTCACCTCTGTTCAATAACACACACAGCTGCATGAGGGTTTTCACATGTTTTAAGTATCGCATCTGTTCAATACAGCATCCTGTATTCAGTGCTGCTCTTCATATTGCAGCAGTGGCCAAAAGTAATAGTCAGACTCAGTGCCCTACTGAGAGCATCACTAAGCCTGCACACAGGAAGCCATGGTCCCTGCCCTGGAGAGCTTACAATCTGGCCTGAGAAAGGACATAACAATCTGAAAAAAACTATGACAGTAGTGATGAGGAAAGATAACAGAACCAAGATCTTGTACTAAGATAGGAGTAAATCTGAACAACAAAAAATTTCCCAATAGGTTTAGTGTACTCTTCATCCTCTAAGGAAGGTAAATAAATAAAGTCAGTTTCTTCCCAAGATTCATTAAATTAGACACTGCTATTTACAGTCTTCCTAAAATAGTTTAATTAGTTATGCCTAGAGAAAGAAATGCTCAGAAACCAAGAAATGGTCACCAGTTCAGACCATCAGTTTCAGCAAACTGGCAGGACTGGCAGTTTCAGGACTGGAACTATGTCTGTTTTCATAGAATCATAGAATGGTTTAGGTTGGAAGGGACTTTCAAAGATTGTTTCATTCCATCTTCTCTGACAAGGGCAGGGATGCCTCTCACCAGACCAAGTTGCTCCAAGCTCCAACCAATCTTGCCTTGAACACTTCCAGTGATGTGGCATCCACAGTTTCTCTGGGTAAACTGTTTCAGTGTCTCACCACCAGCAATTGTATTTTTTTTCCTTGTATCTAACCTCAATGTACCTGCTTTTAGTTTAAAACTTGCTCCTTGTCCTGTCACTACAGACCTTAGTAATAAGTCTCTCTCCATCATTTTTATAAGCCATCTATATATACTCTGTACATCTATATATATGGTCTCCCCGAAGTCTTCTCTTCTCCAGGCTGAACAACTCTAGCTCTCTTAGCCTGTCTCCATAAGTAAAGTGCTTCAGCCCTCTGATAATTTTTGTGGCCCTCCTCTGGACCTGCTCCAACAGGTTTTAGTTGTGCTGCAGACCCCAGAACTGGACAGAACGTTCCAGGTGGGGTCTCACAAGAACACAGCAGAGGAGCAGAATTGCCCAAGATGCAGCTGGCTTTCTGGGCTGCAAGTGCATGTTGCACCCCTTCCCTCCAGCAAAGAAACTGTACGCCCTCAGCTTGGTGTCACAAAATAAAACTTTCTGAGGGCATATTCAATTCTACTGTCTGTGTCACTAATAAAGATATTGAGCAGTACTGGTCCAAATATGGACCCTTTAGGGACACCCCTTGTTACTGATCACCATTTAGACATTGAGGTGGTGTTGTCAACAACTTGGATTTTGCCCTTGGTGAAGCTATGTTGGCTGTCTCTAATTAACCTCCCTGTCATCCATGTATACCTTGACATAGCTTCCAGGAGGATACACCAGATATGTTTATGTAATTCACACAGAAAACCTTTTTCAGGGTTTATATACAAAACCTTCCAAATATAACTGTCCGATAAGCAAAATAGAATGAATACTTGTCAATAATATCAAACATTTGCTTGCTAGGAACAAATTTTTTGTTGCAAATGTGAGGGTATTTTGGAAACAACCTGCCCCTTGATTAGACATTTATGTTTTGATATCAGATACAGCAAAGCACTACTGTAGACATCTATAAGGGATCGATGCCTGAACTATACTGTTTGTCTATGGGAACTTGCCTAATATAACTCAAAAGTCTGAGCCTGCCTCTCCTATCAGAAGACCCTTTGCCAGGTTTTTTTTGTCCTGCTAGAAGCAGATGTGGAGAAGTTGGATCATCCAAGCGTTTTTATTCTTCCCTTATTTCTTTTTGAATACAAACCACTCTATTTCTATTGTCCTTAATACTCACCTCTAAAACATCCTCTCTAATGCAAAGATGCAGGGAGGTTGGTTGATGTTTACTGTGTACATATTCTTCAGTGAAAACAAAGTAGCAGACAATTAAAATACTAGACACAGGGATAGAGGAGTTCTTCTGCCAGTTCTTTATTACCTTCATCAGTGTCCCGGTTTTTTATGTAATTCACATTTGCATTATGGAGGGCAATATTTATCGCTGTTTTTAATTAAGCCTCTGAATGTATTTTATCAGTATAACACCAAAATATTTTCTAATGTCACTTATGAAAATTCATCTTGGGATTTGAAAGGGGGCTCTTCTCTTGTATTTTTCCATCAGATATTGAACTTCCACAAAGAAAATCACCTGTCTCTGTGACAGCCATGCAAATTCAGGGACGGTTATGAAGACAAAGATGCTCTACACTAGATGGAAAAGAACTATCAGATCCAGGTATATAGGAGAATTAGGAATTGTATCTACTTGTAAACTAATCAACCTAAATATGATCACTGAGACACAATGAATCTAGAATTCCTTTATGCTATTTTAGCTTTGAAGACATCACTGCCACACTAGCTATCTTTGATGAGAAGCATAGTAAAATCATGTTCCAAAATTTCTGCTGACATGTTCTGCTTTTACATTTTGTTGGACAGTGTTCCCCTTTGTGAATGATTTACAGGGACTTCTCCCCTGCTGAAATGAAAATGGCAGGTTTGGAAAGCTATCCATTCCTCTCTCTTTACACATAATGTTCATAATCTCAAAACAGCCTGGTGAATGTTTCAATTCAAAACTAATTGTTCTCTCAAGTCTTCCTTAGATTGGACTTACTAGTTGGATTTTTTTTTTTGCTTTTCTGCAAAATACACAGAAGGGAAGACTCACTTTGGAGTGCTGCCACAGCAAAGACATGCCTGTGTATAGAAATGTTCAGCCAGGTTGGTCTTTTTTTTTTTTTTTTTTTTTTTTTTTTTTTTTTTTTTTTTTTTTTGTGAGGACTTCATGATAACATCTCCTGAGTTCTCAAAAACCTCAATAAAATTAGGTGGTTGTGTCTGAGATCATGGGCAGTTCTTTAGCATATGCTCTGCTTGTGAAGACAATTCAGAACTGAACTCGCTAAACAATAAAGTACTGCTTATATATTAATTGCATTAATCTAATTTGAATTTTATTAATCTTGTTAAATGAAATTAACTAGTCTCTATGACAGGCATTAATGGACCGATAATGGACTCTTTACTTTGAGTGTCTTGAATTTCTATTCCTTTGTACATGCCATCAGACAACTTGCTGAAATCAAAAAACATACCTGGTTATATTACTGATATTAAGTTTTACATACTATGGCAATGAATACTACAAGGAATAGTTAGGGAAGCTTTTGTTACAGATGTTGACATGTAAGAAAAGAAGTAACTTTGGTGGAGTTTCAAATCTCCGACTGAAATTGCAGGAGCTGCACATTTATTTACCTCACATTTTGAGAAATCTCACTTTTATAGAAGTCTTGGAAGGCAAACAAAATAAATGGAAAAGTTAGAAAAATACTCAGAGATGAAACACGTAATAAATTCAAGAAGTGAGACTCTTTTTTAATTTTCACTGTAGTCTTTGAAAATCTAGGTTCAATAAAGAAACTATGCAACTACATCCTGTGAAGCCACTCATTCAGATTTAACAACACATCAACACTCTGGGCTTAAAAGATTACTGTTATTAAAAGCTCATACCAAACCCCTGATTTAACAAAAAAAAAAAAAAAAAAAAAAAAAAAAAAAAATCCACTGACATCAGAAGGCTTTGTCTCTGGCTCTCACAAGAGAAGATCAATAGCTGTCTCAGGTCCCGTAACTGCTGTCAGATCCTGAAGAGATAGACAAGTGTGGTTAATTTACTTCATTTGGTGTAGGTATGTGCAATTCAGCAGTCCTAAGTATGGTGTATAAAACAAAGCAACCACAAACTAATATTGTAATGCAGATAGATAAACACAAAATATCAGATAGGGGGCAGGTGGCATTTTGGCTGTTGATTTTGAATTGAGGACATTACCTGCTAACAAAATTCTAATAATTTTCTTTCTTCAGCAAATCAACAAGTTCATTGAAATAATAATAATCTATTTGTTTCTTTATAAATTCAAAGCAGAAAAAAATGTTTGAAAATTTACTTTTGCATTTTACTTATCATAGTGGGGAGTTGCCTGATTAAAGACTCCAAAATCAGACATACAAAAGGTAGCTAAATTTAACTAGAAGATTAACCTTCATAAAAATAAATTCTTACAGCCTGCTCCAAAGACTACTGATGTCAGAAAAAGTCTATAACCCTTGTCTCTAATTACGTTGGTTTGTTAAAAAAAAACTCATTACAGACCTGAATCTGAAAATACTCAGTTTCTTAGTTTCTAGTGAAGTTTACATACTGTAAAGAATACCTTTACATCTTAATTCCAGCTATTAAGGAGAATTCATTATAATTAGGAACCTTTTAATCCAATGCACTGACAAGTGACTTTCTAAATAAAGATATCAGAACCATCTCTAAAATGAGCTTCAGGAAAATCCACAGTGTTCCAGTGTGCAACAAAATTACAATTTTCTTAATAGTTAAATGCAAAAAATGACAAGCTATAAAAATATTTTAATATCTACAAAACAAGATAAATTTGAATAATCTAGTTGCAACTCAGTGCTTATTGAACAGACAAATCAGAGTGAGTTCTTCATCTACTTAGGCAAATTACATGAGTACACTGAATTTTTCTCAGATGCAAAAAGCTGAAACCAACCACTACTTTCCAAGATTTTTTCATAATGACTCCTCAATAAGCAACCCTTCAATCCTTTTTAAAATACTGCAGAAATGTTCACCTCCACACTTCAGGTCACAGAGTTAGGCTTTTTGACAGTCTCGACTGACTCATGATGTAAAACTTGGTGTAACTGGGCAACCTGTGAGGGGAGGACAGTAGTTAAATGGACATAGGCACCTAATGCAAAGTGAAGGACATGACTCTCTGGGGATGCTGATAGTGCTTTGCAGGCATTATGAAACCTAAATTAATTAACAAATAAAATGTGTGCTATGGAAAAAATGGCAAACATGAATGGCTGATAGATGGACAAGAATACTAGCCTCAAATATGCTTTCTCCAGTTTCACAAAAAATAGTAATTTAATCAGGCAAGAAAAGAATGGCTAGGATCCCACTGTGTGGAAACATTGTCTAATATCACACATTGGGCAACAACCTGCTGTTTGTAACATTAGTAAGATTCCAAAGAAGATTAGAAAGACAGAAACTTCATTCCTTTAGTCTTGCATTTTCCCTATCTTCAACCTTTCCGTTTTACTCAGTCTTAGTCACTGATTGTTCTGGGCAAACACTTAAATGGAGAATAATGGTTTCAGAGCCACAATGAGAAAGATCAGAGAGGATGAGCAGCCTGCAAATGCGGTGAATAAGAGAACCCAAAACCATCCACCTCTGTAGCAGGCTGCTCAAACTACATCCAAACCGGACCATTACACACAACCCACTTGTGGAAAGACACCAGTTACTGTTCTGGGCCCAGTCCAGCAGATGCTCCTCATCAGCCTGGTGCTGGCTAGCAATAATAAGCATCCACTTTGCTATTGGTTGTATTCTCAAGTAAGAAGATTTTGCTGTCTTTGCTGTCCTTCTCAATGTTCTCCAGACTGAGAATTTTTACAGTTAACTGCTGATTTCCCAGTGATTTTAACCCTCTAGCACGTTTGGGTGACTGCAGAGAAATGAAGGAAGTCCACAGGGCTGCACACTTGTCTCTTGAAATGGAGAGCAGAGCACGTGAGCCTGGCATGATGAACAGCTCATGCCAGGCACTGGTCCCTGCCAGTGGCCCACCTGTCTTCAGGGGAACTTTGACACTCAGGGTGGCACCATCGGTTTCAGGGTGGTGAAAGTGCTTTAAAGACAAGTGCTGTGGCTCGCAGTTCCACAACACTGTAGATCCGCATTCACAATCCATCACAGCCGCAACTCAGGACCACATTTTGCTGGTTTTCAATTATTAAGTGTGAACCAGTTGAAGTAACACGCAATTAAAATAAACTACCATAGAACAAATGACAAGAGAACTGTATCAAGAATAAAACACAGTGGAAAATATCCAGCTGGCCAATGACATGCAGATTGTTAACCTGATCTGGGGAAGCTAGCAGTGGTCAGATGTTGCCTTGAATCCACCTGAGTAGAGTGAAAACCTCCAGCCCCAGGCTGATCATCTTTGACAGGAATCACTTAAGAAAATATCCTCACCACCAAACTTTTAGTGAAGGAGAACTTTTACGTATTCTCCTCAGTTCCTTTACAAGGATTCATAAGCAAACAGCCCTTAGAAAAATACACCCAAAAGGAGTTTTGGCTGAAATCCATGGACCTTAATTCATTTGCCTTGCTGGGTGATTGGACTTATCAAAACACAGTCTTGATGAACTCTTGCAAAAGCAGGAAGGGAGGGAGGCTTTCAGGCCACAGCCTGCTGCTCTTCCACAGCACAATTTCGGGAAGACACTGCCCGAATTCAGTTTATTTGTTCTGCTGACGGGGCTAAGCCTCTTCCATGTGAAATTTCACTTTTCAATGAAAACTTACTCCGGGAGGAGCATCGCCAGTATATTTCTCGTGTGACTCATACGCAAAAAACTCAAAAGTCAAGACTTTATTTGATGGAGGTTTTCTTCTAATTAAGAGGTCATTAAGAGATCCGACCGTTACTCAGCGCTGAGACGAAGGTCCCCAGGAGCTGCTCCAGCCCGGGAGATGTGCCGGCCAGCACATTTTCCAGAAACATGTTTCCTCTCTCGCCAGCGGCCCCTTCCCCCTCCCTGTCACCCCGTTTCTAGTCTCTCCAGCGCTGATGAGCTAATAGCATTTTTCCTTTGCATACTTTGGCGCTGCCCCACGGCATACTCTGGCAGCCTACGTGTGTCTGAGCGCGCCCGCCCGCCGCAGGCTCGGCTCGGCACGGCCCGGCGCGGCTCGGGGCGCGGGGGGAGGCAGGCAGGCAAGGAGGGAAGGAGGGAGGGAGGATGAGGAGCCCCCGCCGCCGCGCCGGCCCGAGCCGCCCCGCTCCCCCCGAGCCGCCCCCGCGGGGGCGGGCGGGGGGCGGCCGTGGGGGGACTGTCAGGGCCGCACGTTTCCAGCCGCATTACGTGAACAAATGGCGGGGGCGCAGCCAGCCCAGCCAGCGGGGCTTGTGTAACTTTGCGAGCGTGCCAGCAAGTTTAAAGTCCCTGGTCTCTCCTCCTCCTCCTCCTCCTTCCCTCGCTCCAGACACCAGCGCGGGCCGGAGGACGATGAGAGGCTGATTGTTTGCTCCGGCTCCTATTCGCATCCCCTCGCCTATAAATACCGGGGAGAAGAAAAGCCGCTCCCGCCGCCTCCCCCAGGCCGCGTTTCCTTTCCCGACGGCCCGATGGCACCGCCCGAGTGCTGCAGCGCCTGAGACCCCGCTGCCCGCCTGACCCTTCCAGAGGCGCAGCCCGCACCCCGCGGCCTTCCCGCACCTCCCCTGGCCCCATCCCGAGCAGGGAAGGAGCCTCTCTCCCTCCGCTCGGCCCCCTCCCCACCCCGGTTTCGCCCATATCTCTCTACCCGCCGGCGTTAAGGAAAGAGGAGAAGATGCGATTCGCGCCGCCGGGGCTGCTGTTCGCCCAGCTCCACGCGTGCATCTACTGGAGCTGCCTGTGGCCCGCCGGCTGCCAGCAGCAGCCGCTGCGCCGGGATCCTCCGCCGCCTCCCGCCGGCTGGAGGCAGCGGATTCAGTGGGAGAACAACGGGCAGGTGTACAGCCTGCTCAGCCTGGGCTCGCAGTACCAGCCCCCGCGGCGCAGGCAGGCGGCGGAGGCGGCGGGCAGCCCCATCCTGCTGCTGCGGAACAACAGCACGGCGCTGCCCCGCAGAGCCGCCGCCCGCGCCGCCGCCGCGCAGCCACAGCCCGCGCCCGCCGCCGGCACCCGGCGGGGCTCCGGCGCTCGGCACTGGTTTCAGGCCGGCTACCAGGCTTCCACCGCGGGCCGCGCTGCAGCCGGGCAGCGGAGCCAGGTGTCCGCCACCCCCGCGGCCGCCGGCGCGGCCAGGAGCGCCTCCTCGGGGGCGCCGCGACCCAGCACCCCCGCCAGCCCCGCCGGCGGCACCGGCAGCGACGGTAACCAGAGCAGCACCGGGGCCGGCAGCCTGCCGCCCCTCGGCAGCTTCAGGCCCGGGAGGGAAGATGTCATGGTAGGAGACGACCCCTACAACCCCTACAAATACACGGACGATAACCCCTACTACAACTACTACGACACCTACGAGAGGCCGCGCCAGGGCAGCAGGTACAGACCCGGCTACGGCACCGGCTACTTCCAGTACGGTAAGAGCTCCTTTCCCCCCGCCCCGTCCCTCTCGCGCCGCCGTGCCGCCCCGCTGGCTCCGCGCACTCCGGTCCCGGCGGGATGCGCTGCGGGGACCACTGGCCCTGCCAGGCCCTCGCTCGGGGCAAAGCCGGATCAGGCGGGCGATCGCCCCGCTCCCGGCTCGCGGCGACGGGCCGCGATCCCCGAGGGACCGGGGCACACGTCGATAAGCCCACCGCGGGATTCCGGGCGTCGTGAGTGCGATGCGGTCTTTGGGAAAAGCCGAAGAGCCTGAGCAAAGGGGAGGAGAGCGAGGTTGACGGAGGGCAGGGGTCCGAAAGAAAACGGCGACTCCTAATGATTGGGATGGTAGCCAAATATCTGCAAACGTGTCCTGGGTTGATCTTGCTGTTATGTGGTTGGTTTGATGAACTGCAGGTCTCCCTGACTTAGTCCCGGATCCCTATTACATCCAGGCGTCCACGTATGTCCAGAGGATGTCCATGTATAACTTGAGATGTGCAGCCGAGGAGAACTGCTTAGCAAGGTAGGCATCACCTCAAGCTTTTGCCTGTTCACTGTGCTCCTGTGTGCACTGTGGAGTACCTGTGGACATGGTGAAGAGTGGAGAAGAGTGAGGCTGGAGGCCCGAGGACACGGCACCATTTATAACCTTCTTCCAAGCCTGTGGCAGATGGTGGGGTATGCACATCAGAAACTGATACTGCCATAATAGAGAGACAACCTACAGATCTTTTGAAGAACCTATACGTTGGGAAAAGTTGTATCACACATTTCTATTATCAAGCTCATTTGAACATATCTGAATTTTGTGAAGTGCAGGAATCTAAAAAAGCTACTTGAATCTGGTGGTTTTCATCTCCCTTCTCTAATCCCCGAAGATCATATGCTTCTCCATTAAAAAAAAAACAACAAACAACAAAACAAAAAAACCCAAACCAAAACCCTATTCTTAACCAGAACAAGCTACTATTAAAATTACAACAAGCTAATTGTTTCCGTGCCTATGCTTTGTAATTTCTCTTAAAACTAAAATCTCCTTGAAAAGTGTTTCTAAGTCTCTTAAGGGGTTGAAATAACAGCTTTGCTATGAAGTTAGGTCTTGTCCAATTGGCAAAGAGGGATTTTTCCTGTTTTGCTTGGAAAGAAATCAACAAGGCTGCTTTTAACCATTTTAACTTGTTTGATACCTTATCATTTTAAACAGATTTATTTATTTACCAGCATCATTAATTGATGTCAGACTGTTTCCACATTCATGCTCTTTCTTCCCTTGCTGGAAAAAGAAAACATGACATAAGAAGCAGTACTTTTTATGCTAGATTCATAGGGAGTACTAATTACAGTGTTTTTGCTGGCTATCAGCTGATTAAAATATTCCAGTATTTAAAAGACTGTAGATAATAACTATGTGGAAATAGGAAAATATAGCCTGATTCATAATTTATTATTTATTTTTTAAACAACAGAATCAAACATCTGTTATATGATCTTACATACACAAGGAGTTATTCTGGTTAACAGCAACTAGTGAAATAGTATTTTTGGCACCAGAGTAGTTTCACAGCACAGCAGTGATCTGCTTTATAGACAGAGTCAGTCAGTGGTCAAACTTCCATTTAGAATATTAGAACCCAACCTGAATCTTATTCAGGTCTTGGAATTCCTGTGAATTTCCAGTGCATGAGGTTTAAAGAGGCTGAAAAGATCTCTGCTGTTGTTACTTTTGAGACAATATCAAAGTGTTTCTTGCTTATACTTATGGCACTTCTTTTTTTGTTTTGTTTTCATTATTGCAGTTCAGCTTATCGAGCAGATGTTAGAGACTATGACAATCGGGTGCTCCTGAGATTCCCCCAAAGAGTGAAAAATCAAGGCACATCGGATTTTCTGCCCAGCAGACCCCGTTATTCATGGGAGTGGCACAGCTGTCACCAGTGAGTGAAGTGCTCTGTGTGGCATCCTCTGTTTTTCACTAACTAATTGTCATTTAAAAGGTGACATATTCTAAAACTACAGTGAAACTGAGGGAAGTCATGAGAAAACTTTTACTGTCTGATATATTTTATGTAGAGGTAATTACTCTTTCTATAGGCAAATGAAACCAAAATGGATACAAAGCTTATCTATATGTATGAAAATCATAGAAAGTATACATTATTTATAAATACAAGTCTCAAACCAGTTTCGACAGCGGTACTTTCATATTTTTAAGTATAATTTTCATAGATTATAGTCCAGTTACATGTAAGTGTAACCAGTATATTAAAGTCTCAGTCTGGAAACACTAAAATGTACATCTACTAGTATGTTCACTATGATGCATCATTATAAACAGCGACTCATACTTCTTGACCTGCATTTCATGAGTTAGTTCTTGACAAGGAACAGTCTGGTGAATATGGAAAACAAAAGCTACTGAGCTGACGGATCCCATTATCAACAAATATCCATGTCATAGGATAATACTGTGACATAACAGCAAAGCTCTAGAAGTAGCATATTTGCTGGAAACATGGAAAGCTATAGTAGAACATTTTCAACATTTTGGGAGCAAGGAACACTGCAAACTTGTACCTTTTCAGAAAACTCACATGCAAGTTTTTAGGTTTGTTCCATTTTTTGCTATTTCACAGCCGAAACAGTTGTAAATTACTATAACTACTTATTCAGAATACTTCCACTTTATTTAAAATATAACTCTGCTGCTATAGGTACATAACTGATAAATTAATATTATTCTTTTAAAAAATAGTATGCAATGTGGGTGTGATATGAAGGCCTCTGAGACTTCAGAGTCTTTAAGCATTGAATGAAAAGTCAGTACCATTAGGACAAATTCTTTCAAAAAAAAAAAAAAAAGACAAATATTATCAGCTTATGAATCTTTTAAGGATGAAAAAAGCTAAAAACAAACCAAACAAAAAAGCCTCCAAAAATGCTTTACTTAACCCCTATTAAAAAAATTACCAGTAAAAATTAAAAAAATTACCAGTAACAAAAATACCCCAAACCTTACTGTTTACAAAGCTGATAAATAGATGAAACAGAGAGGGCAATTGAAACCTTCCATTTGTAGGAGAGCAGTTTCTTACTCTGCTACAACAGCCCAGCT
This sequence comes from Hafferia zeledoni, assembly GCA_035583235.1. Lineage (NCBI taxonomy): Eukaryota > Metazoa > Chordata > Aves > Passeriformes > Thamnophilidae > Hafferia > Hafferia zeledoni. The sequence continues at coordinate 18,355,352 of JAWWEV010000095.1, forward strand.
ATTACTGTCCAGATGTAGTGTCTCTGATGTTGATTCAACTCTTGGACAGAAAATACATTGTGTACAAAAAAATGCATCTCTCATGATCATTTCCATAACATTGAAACAAGCTCATTTGGAAATGAACTATAACTGCCAATTAGTTTGGATAGCCATCAGATTTCAGTGTTAGTCATCATCATCTGTGGACCCATTTTAGTGTTCTTGATGTGCATGCTTGTGAGAGTTATGTGCTGTTTTGTTTTACCAATACATTTGAACTGTTTAAGGTAGACCATTTTCTTCATACCTCTTGAGTTCAAAGCCAAATGCTGCGAAGACACAGTGCAGGTAGATAAGACAAGTTTAGTTTTTCACATGTTTGGAAAAAGTGGAATTACAAGAATAATAGTGTTAAACTCCACAGTAAGAGCTTGAACTCATTTTGTGTGAGAGCAAGAAAAATGCATCACTTTGCCCAGATTAAAAGCACAGAGACAACATTAAGTACCGACTGCAAAAAGAGTCAACATTGAATTGAAATCTGCATTGCCAGTACACAGGAGCTGATTTCTTTATGCAGATTTTGTTTTCACCAATGTTACAAATGTGTTACATTGATTGAGGGCTATACAAATGTGAAAGCAAATTGTTGGTGTTTTGCTACCAAGCAGCAAACTTCCCTGGAATTTATAGTATGTAAGGTAAGCATTCCTAGCAAAACTGGCTAAAGGCAGTTATAAGATGTTCAACTCCAGTATGAACTACTTAATACTTGCTATTGTTATTGGAAAAGAGCTGAAAGAAACAGGAAATTTTGGAAAAACAGTGCTGCTATGGAGTCTTTCCCATAACAAATTAAAATCTACTATTTATTTATAGAAGATGGTATGTAGTGATTGAAAATTAGAGTAATGAAAATAATTGAGTGACCAGTAATAGAAAAGTATACTAACACACAGATGTTGTTTAACAAATAAAGTTTGGCTACATTTAACAGGAGGCAGATCAAATAGGAGTATGTTAAGATGTTATTGATAAGATCTAATCCATCTCTAATAATGTACCTATGGTTTAACAGACATTATCACAGCATGGATGAATTCAGCCACTATGACTTGTTGGATGCGAGCTCACACAGAAGAGTTGCTGAAGGACACAAAGCAAGTTTCTGTCTTGAAGACACTTCCTGTGATTATGGATATTATAGACGGTATGCATGTACAGCACATACACAGGTAAGAGCTGGTTTAGAGGCAACCAAGGTTTTTTTGCTCTCTAGTTTATATTTGGATAACTTTTCTGCCAATCATCTCATGCCCTAAATTAGCTGATCCCTAACGAGCTTCTGAAATTCCTCTATCAGAGGCCAGGATACTAACTTGGAGACTTACAATTTACACAGGTGCTGCTAACTGTGGGTTTCTCATTAAAATGCAGTGACACTTGTTAGCGTAGCACAACTGGTAATTGAACTGTATTAAAACACACCACAAAATCTCTTGGCTATAGGACCAGCCAAGCAAGCTAAAGGGAACTCAGGAGAACCAGTAAAGAAGTAGTTTCCAATGTTCATCCCTCTGCAACTGCTCTGTGATGTCCTTGGCTGGTTCCCAGAGTTCATAGCTAGTGTTTTCTGCCTGGCTGAGTCTGAAGCTGTAAGGTTCTGGATTCCCTTAATACCTATAGCTCCTGGCTGGCAGTCTGACACACAGATCTTAGAGCATCATTTAATGACTGTATAGAAGGCTGTTAAAGATAATGGCAGCCATGTGAACACTGGGATAGGTCATGTAAAAATGTAAAGCCAGGTGCTAGGGCTTATTAAAGGAACAGAGGTGACATGGAATGTAATAATAATGGCCAACCTTCGCAAACGAAGATTTGGGAAGGGCTCTCTCCATGAGGGTTGTGCCCTTCCAGTCTGTGCTATGGATTTTTTAGGTGAGGCACAGTGTGCACAGAATTGGCACAACATGATAAAATCCATGAGACTCCTAACTTGAATATTGTGTCACCACCTCTCAAAACTGCTACAGAAAAGCTTAAAAACCCCAAACCAGCCAACCCCAGGAGAACAAGGCTGATCAGCAATGCAGAACGGCTAACAGATTTCATAGACTATTCAATTTGGAAAACCAGAAATAAGACCAAAACTTGAGTGGACCTGGACTGGAAGAGGAAATTGTTGATATTTACTGTTTCTCACAATACAAGAATTTAGGACCTGATAACAGCTTTAAAACAGAGAGGAGTGCTCTTTTGACACATGAATGAAGTATTAAATGCCTTGCCATAGGATGTTGCAGAGATCAAAAATACATACATGGGCCCAAGAAAAATTCAGACAAAGTAACGGATGCTATTAAACACAAAAAAAAATCTGATGGTACCCCATGTCTTAAATGCAATTAAATGTCTGGTGGAAGGAATTACACATCCCATTTCTTAGCTTCTTTTTTCCTCAAGCATCTGCTGCTGACCACTGTCAGAGACATGATACTGAGCTCGGTGGATCTGTGGTTTAACTCAGTGTAGCCAAACTTACATATACACTTGTATCCCTTATCCTTCAGTTTTTAATCTAGGAAGTACTCATTTTATCACAGAGAAATGACAGGTATGCTTTCACTGGCTGACGTGTCCACATTTGAATTTTAACTATAATGAATGATCTGCAATACATAAAGGCTTTGAAGAGGTTTTATAAATATCTTTTCTCCTTCATAGACTATGACATCTAACTAAACAACATACATATTTTACAGCTGGAGTATTTATGTCACTAGAATCATGCCTGTGTCAGCGTTTCCACTGGAAGCCCGTATTTCAAGGGTTTGTAATTGGACTGTAAAACTTTCCTCCAGCCTCAGACTTGGCACATACATGTGAGAGCCTGAGCTGATCACCGGCTGGGTCAAGAGGGAGTTCCTACAGGACTTGGGTTTTCTGCACTCTGCCAGAACATATCAGCCTTGCCTAGAGCAATCCATGTAGACCACAGTTAAAGATACTAGATTTGAACCACCGATACATTCACAGTTACAGATTTTTACTAATGTTCTAACAAAGAATTTTTCAGAAAAGATTCATCTGGAAGAAAGGCGACATTTTCAGTTTCCTCAAATTCTTATGCCACTATTTGCCTGAATAGACACTATTTCCATGCAAAACTCAATGTGAAAATTTTCCATAACTCTACTATGCAAAGATGGCACTTCGGCAGAGTATATCTCTAACAAAAAGTTGCATCATTCCTAAGGATACAGAGAGGTTCTAACATGGTGATTGGTTTTGTATTCAGGGACCTCAGAAGCTATTTACTTGAGATTTACCCTGATCCTTAGGTCCAGTTTTGGTCAGTTTTTATTTTATTCTCATCTTATGTAAAGAACAGGGAATAATAACATCAACCGTCTTTACATAGAAGAAGTACTGTAATAAATGTTAATAAAATACAGATACATCACACATGAACAACTGTCAGTATTATAGCTGTTTCTTACTCAGTAGTAATAAAGTACAGTCTATAAAAATGGTATGCTAGACTTAGAAGTTCTAGTTTAGATACAAAAATGAAATGCCAAGAAGAAATAAGACTCATTTTCTAAGTTACTTTCCTTAGTGAAGTGTGATGACTAAGTAAACTTCAGTCTGAATGTCCCTAATGTCTAGAATGTTACTGTTCTTAATGCTTATTTTCTTTTACATCCATCTTATCTTCATTTTTAAGGGTCTCAGCCCTGGCTGTTACGACACTTACAATGCTGACATAGATTGCCAGTGGATTGATATTACAGATGTAAAACCTGGAAATTATATTCTGAAGGTAAGTGTATTGGGAACAGGGACTTTTTTCTTTGTTGTTGTTTGCTTTTTAAAGAAGCAAATCAAATGCATACATCCTTTTGAATGTAAGTTACCAGCTGAAACCTGTAAGCAGGTAACACTGTGCTTTCTCTCCTTAAGGTGAGTGTAAACCCCAGCTATTTGGTGCCTGAATCTGATTACTCCAACAACATAGTACGCTGTGATATACGCTATACAGGCCACCACGCGTATGCCTCTGGCTGTACAATTTCACCGTAAGTACTTCGTTTCCTGTCATTGTTTGATATTCATGGTACTGAAGTTGATGAACAGATTTATAAAACTTAGATTTACTTTTATCTTGAACAAAATAACCCTTTATTAGTTCTACTGATAGGAATTTCTCCAGTATTTTGTTTCGTGGGTTCTAGGAATTTTAAAATCTGTGGGAATTTTGCTCTTGCACTTTTGCCATCAGAATATATAGCTCTTTCAAGACACCTACTACTGTCTAGGCTGCTAGACAACTATCTCTGGCTTACACCTTCTTTGTATTTGCACTAGAACCCTTTTGTGATCACTCAGTAGCCATTTATAGCATCTACACTGAACTGTTCAGCAGTTACAGAGCTCTTAAGACATTCTGTAAAATCCCACACATGTATGTTGTTACTTTGCTGCTGCTGCTTACACAGAAGCTGTCCTCCTTGAAGTCCTTTCACACACAGTCTATTTACAGTTTAGTTCTTTACAAGTTTAAACAAGGCCAAAATGATACCTTTTTTAATTTTTTTTCCTCCAAAAAGGCAAATTCATTCAATAAATGTCCTCATGGTAGATATACTGTACCTCAGTATCTGTGAAACACACACACAAAAGGCAAACTTCTGTAACAAAGTGGTAAGCAGTTCTCAGAATAATATATTAGTTGTTCATACAAAATATTTATCAAATGATTTCATTTGGATTGTGTAAGGGGTGTCTTAACATTTTTTAGAAGTTCATATGAAATATATTGCAGAGCAGTAAATAGAAATTTAAAAAAGATGACCAGTGTAGTCTTCTATAACAGTAGCAGTGAAACAAATACACTGAATTAATGTGACCTGCCTAATTAGTTGCTAAAATATTCATTCCTTACTTTGCATTAGGAAATCAGTAGCTAAATGTGGCTAACAGGAGAAACGTTGTTTAATGCCACTGTGGAGATCTGTATTTGTAAACACACTTTGATCATAAATGTTATAAGTTAAAAGGCTTCAGCAAATCCTCTATTCTTGCCATGTGTTGGTCAGACTTGCGTGAAATGAAGGTAAGTAGAACAGGTGTCCTGAAAGTCATGAGTGATTATCTTTGGCAGACGTGAGGCAGGAGCTTTTAAAGCATTTCTGTGTAACAGGACCGATTAATTTCCACTTCTTGGAATACCATTTCTGCTCACATTCATGTGCAAGGGAAACTTATGCTTCATGCTTTAACTTCTAGTCTCCCCATCTTACCTCTGAAATATTATGGAGTACATAGAGTAAAAGGCTGGAAAAGACCTTTAAGATCATCAAGTCTAACCAGCAACCTGTGATCACCATGTTCATCTTTAAACCCATGTACTCAAGTGCTGTATTCACATGTTTTTTGAACGGTTCCAGGGATGATTCCATGACTTCCCTGGGCAGGCTGTTCCAATGTTTTACATCCCTTCATGTGAAAATTTTTTCCCTAGTATCTAATCTAAACTGCCTCTGACGCAACTAAAGGCCATTTCCTCTTGTCCTGTCACATGTTACCTGGGAGAAGAGACAGACCTAAACATCCCTACAGCTTCCTTTGAGGTGCTTGTAGATCAATGCAGAGGCTCCCTTGAGCCTCCTTTTCTCCAGGCTAAACAACCTCATATAAAGAATGTAATGGGTTTGACCCATGGCTTCCTCGGTAACCAGGGTTTCCAAGGAAGTGAACTTAACAAGTATTCCAC
>JAWWEV010000095.1:18366859-18376960 GCA_035583235.1 Hafferia zeledoni
GTCTCCACCATCACTACTCATTTGTATAGTGTATTAAAGCTGTGATCCAGTATTAAGCTTCAGCTGAAAGTAGTAGTAAGACATTAAAATATGAAGCAGTGCCAGTAACCTAATGTGTCTTCTCTCACTCATGTTTAGTGTATATTATCTTTTTTCTTTTCTTTAAAGTAGGACTCAGAAGTGTTTTTGAAGATTAAAAAAAAAGAGATGTTTTGATAAGTCAGGCTTCCTTCAGAAAGAATTCTGTGGCCACAAATTACAGCTGTAGTAATGCAGTAAGAAACTTGCTCAAATGCCAAGATAAACTAATGCTCCTAGATCCCTCAGTATGTTCAAAATAGTACTTCAGAACATAAGCTCCATAGCATCTTGGGGTTTTTTTCAAACTATCTTTAACTTTTTGATCTTTAATGTGAATAAAAGAGGGTATATCTGCTAAAAGAAAGGTAAACTGTCCATCAAAAACTATGTCATAGCAGACAACATTTACCAAAAGAAATTTTCCTTTGGCTTTGATTGAAACAAGAGAAGTCAGAAACCAAACATTTGCTTGCTGTGGCCTTTAGCTAGGATTATTTACTTGTTTTATTTAAAATATTAAGGATTAACATTTGCATCCAGAAATTGTGAAGTTTGTATATAGCAGGTAAATACTTGGCTTCTTCTATAAAATATAATCCTTCACCATAAAACCAAAGTAAACATGTTTCAGTGTTTTATTTTGATGCTTCTGACCTTAAATACTGTTCCATACGGTATAGTAAAAATAACAGCAACAAAACCCACTGGGAAATGGAAGGTAATTTGAATCTTACATTCCTCTGAGTGGCAATACTATTCAGGAAGATAGTATCACATACACTGATACTTGTTCAGGATCAGAAAAGAAAGTCTAAGTGGGACGAACATGCTTAAATACTACTACAAAATGGAACAATTGGGATGTTTAGTCTTCGGGAAACACAGGATGGGAGAATGGGTCTATTTTACATCAGCTTATTTGAGACTAGATCATGCTCAGCATTTTATCCTTCTACCTGATTTTAGCAAAATAAACAACTCAAGGTAAGTCCAACTATGGAAACAGTTAATTCCATTCTTCCTTGTAGCCTATTTATTCTCTTCTTCCTCGTAGCCTGTTTTATACTTGAAATTTGGGTTTACTGTCTGCATGCTACTGTCCATCCACATATTTGGAGACCAGAGAATACCATGGTGATATCTGCTGGGGTTTTAGGGGAAAAAAATCTTGAACACCCATTAATACACAAAGTCTGCAGGAGAGGGAGACAGAAGTGGACATACAGAGTAAGCACATTAAAAAAACAGGTTGTTCCAGCCATTTGACTCTAATGCCATCGCATGTGGAATACACTGAGATATTACACAATGACTACATGTTTTAGACACTTCCATTAACTCCCCTGTGGTCAAGAGTAGATGTGGTAGAAAGAGACCTCTAAATATAATTTACTTCAAATGCACTCACCAAGCATCCACCTTGAAACCGTTACCCAGGAATAACTCAGTCAAGATCTAAGTGTCTCCAAGGACAGAGACTTCACAACCTTTCTGGGCACCTGCGTACTGGGGAGCACAGAACCAGATACAGCATCTCAGAGGTGGCCTCACCTGTGCTTAGTGCAGGCCAAAGATCCCACCTCTCATACTGCTGGGCCACACTTTAACATAGCCCAGAAGGCTGTTGGCCTTCTTTGACAAGGCATAGAAAAAAGTTTTTTTCTAAGTCTGTAACATATAGAAAGGCCTTCAGATCCTTAAGGGGTTACACACTCTACAAGATTGCATAGATTTAAGAGCAGACAATCTGCAGGAAGCAAAAAGGGGGTTATTAAACACAATAATCTACCGTATCACAAGATGTCCTTGAGGTGTAAAACTGGAAGCTCGAAGAGATGGATGTTGCATAATGTATCACTGTTTGCTACTTCTATCTTATGCTTAATACATCTCTTTTTGGCTGCTTTTGAAGATACCAGGCTAGATGATCCTTTGTTCTGATGCAGGGCTTTCCTTAGACATTACAGAATACTATATGAATAGTACAGTGTATTACCTTGCACCCACTGCACTTGTTCACCAAGTTGCTGAATTAACTTGATTATGAAAGGTAACTATATTTAAATAATCAACACTGTTAAAAATTAATTACAAGTTCAAGACTTGTTTCAATTAAAAGTAGTAGGAAAAGCACCCAAAAAAAAGTTCAGCGAAACTTTTACATCATATCCCAATCAAATGAACTCCCAATGTCAGACTAGCACTTAAATGTTTCTTAGTGAACAAAGACCAGTTTTTCACATTCTTTCACAAAATGCAAGACCCATATGCTGAAGCACCCAGATTTGTCTGCCAGAACAAAGTATTAAAGGCACCCTTTTGGTTCTTCAAACTGGCAGTATAATCAGAGGACAGAAATCACAGTTTAAAAAGAGTAACATTTAATTGCTCTCCAGAAATTTTCATAACATGCTCACAGGTGATGAGATTTTCCAGCAACCCAATACATTCACAAGTTTGTGAGGTCTGTTCAAGAATCTCTTACTTTTTCTCAGTTGAGAGCTATTTGACGAACCAAATCCTCAAAGTACAATTTCTTTACATACAAAAAAAAAAGCTCCAAAGAATCTGTACTATTCCTACAGGGCAAAAATGACATTCCTAAAAATCATTAATTTATGTTAGGGTATATTTCATAAATGGTGGCACTATATAATGACAGAACAGATGAAGCAATCTTGATTATTCTAAGATGGTAAGTTCTAGCAGTTGTGATTTTATAGACAAAGTATATGGATAGTAAAACAAAAATGTTCAAACAGCAGTTAAAAGATTTTTAACACTTAATTTACATATAGTCTAGTCATCAAATTTAATCTTTTTCCCCTGGAATGCTGTAATTTGAGACACTTGTTCTTTGCGTCTCCTGCTTGCTTCCCATGAAGGATGAAGAGGCTGCTCCAAACATGCTTTCTTACTGTCACATTTGATACCTGAAGATTTTGAAAATGGTTGCTTCTTGAGCTGTGGTTCATTTTTAAGAAAACCTGTGCAAGTATAAAACAAAGCATTGTGAACCTTCACAAATATATGCAAACTACCCTGGGATTGCATTTTCAAAAATTTCAAAATGAGCCATAGCAAACATTGAATATTCACATCAAGATTTCCTCAACTTGCAAGCCAGTAAATTCTTACTCAACACACTGCAGATAGTTAACACTTATTATTACTGATTACACCCAAAATTTGCATGGACAAATTTCAGCACATTCTAAACTTTTTTCATCACAACAAACCAATGAGATATTACACAATATAATTCAACATGACTGAACTTATATCCTTGATCAAATTAATTTCCAAATTTTATCACCTACTACAGATGGACTAAAATATTCTGTTTTCAGGAGCTATTGAAGGAATTACTTAGGAGACAATGTACTAGTTATATATCAAAATCTGGCACCTTTACCTGTGCAAAATTGAAACTAACAGCTTGACAGATGGAAAAGCCCTTTCCTGTGTAAACTCTCCTCTAAGTATTTCTAATATTGAAAAAATGAAAAATAGTAGACAATATCCACTGATTAAAATGAAAGCTCAACAACTTGACTAGTTCAACAACAAAAGATTAAAATATGTCCCACCAAATTGAAAAAATCCCTAAGTACAGCCTATTATGACTGGACTATAGAGGCAACAAAATTTCAAGAATTTTTACTCTAGTAATTTTAGCAGGTTAAGTAATACATACCTGTTCTTCCATTTTTGAGAGGCTGGTCTTTGGAATTTCTATAAATAAAAAGAGAATTTAGGATTTTTTAAGACACTTGTAAGATTACAAAGACCTGTGTATGAAGAGTGATCATCACCAAAACATTCACATAATGACTTTTCAAGCTTAACATGCAAACTTCTTAAAGATTGTTTCACCTTTGCTAATAAAGAAGTAGAAATAGAAGTATTCAGAAGTAACTAAATTTGGATGCAGGTCTAGTGAGGAATCCCATACATATGTCAATGCTAATGTGAATATAAAAAATATGTAATACGCAAAGTGCAAGAAGACTGACAGGTTGTTTCTATGAATATGTCCTAAGCTTTAATGGGCTCAAATTCTCTTTGTTTGGTAAGGACTACTAAAAATCACAAAAATTTCCATGATTGTAGAGGAGGGAAGGAATGGAGAACATACTAGGAAAAGGCTTACCTTCTGTTTTGAGGTTTCTGATTAGAGGTTGACAAAGAACTGCAAAACACCGATTCTAGTTTGATTGGTTTTGCAGGTGGCTTTTCTTCTTCCATGATCAAATCTTGTGCTCTCTCAGGCACTGTGCTCTTCTCTTTCTTTGTCATATTTTTCTGAAGCCTATCCTTTTCCTTCGTTGAAGAAAGCTTAGTAACTGCTGCTATCTTTTTCTTTCTTTTTACTTTGCCAATGAAGAAATCATCATTGCTATCGCTGTCAGAATCTGATGACTCATTATAAAATCTCTCTTCAGTGCTATCATCAAAGTATTCCTTTTCACTAGAATGTCCTTGGTCACTATCATCAATTATCTCTTTTATTGCATTTAATTTGTTTATATTCGTATTTTCTTTCCTTTTTTGACAGACAACTTTCTTTTCTGTTTTGTTTTCAATGACTACTTGCTTTTCCACTGCCTGAAATGAAGATTCTTCTGGAGCATGTGCTCTCTCCATTTCCACAGTTTTTTGCTCAGATGCACTCTCACAATGTTCTTCAGCCATCCTGCCAGTTTCTGTTTTCATGCTCAGTTTTGTTTTGTGTTCACATCCTTGCTGCTTTAGAGCTAGTTTAGGAGCTTGGTCATCCAAATTGCTATTGAAATGTTGTGCTTCTTTAGGCTGTTCTTCTGATTTAGTCTTTTTCAAAGGAGTGGCTTTGTCTGGGTTCTTTCTTGCATCCTTAAAAGCTTTTACAGCAGCTGTGTAAGGGACAGAAAAAATATTTTGTTGCACCTACACATGAATTTATGTAAGTTCTTTTTATATAATAAAACAGTTTTGTAAGTTAAATATATTGCATTGAGTAAGCATATTTTGAATGTCCTTATCAATCATTTACTGAATGCATGGGGCAAGCACAGTATCAACAAAAGTGAGGAAAAGAACTTGAAATTACCATCAATGAAAGACACTATGAAACTTGGATTCAACTGTGCACTCTTTAAGCAAATAATCTGCAGCTGATAATCATGTTCACTTAGGAATTATTTTGTGTGCAAACTAGTAATACATTACTCATATAAAATTAAATGGATATTTGATATGCTCGCTTATTAACAAAGTAACTTTGAGACATTATTACTAGGACTTGACCGTTTTTAGCATCAATTTCAGGTGAAAAATTTCAGTTTCAAGAGACCAAGAGATAACCTACAGAAGAAGCAGGAAAGATACTCCACGGATTCTGGCAACAGTTTTTGGGAAAGATTAAGAAAGTAATTTGCAAAACCTTTTAATTGCCTTTGGAAACCCAGTTGTAATGATCCTTTCACATTCCTATTTAATTGAGAAATACTCCATTATATCAATTCAATTTTCAGCCTTCCCCATTATAAGCCCTCTTTGTTCAACACCCTCTCTCTTAAATGTCATTTTTCATACTGCCACATATAAGCCCATTTCAACCAATATAAATGATTGCAAGTTTGTGACTTTGATTTTGTTCACTGAAGCTAGTAAGGGTAATTATAAATGCTTTTCGTTTTTTTGGGGGGGTTTGTTTGTTATTTGTTTTAACTTTTGTTCATGTTAGAAACATACAGGAACAAGGTAACACACCAGTAAGCTGCTGAAGTAATAAACACGGTAATAAATTATTTCATACCTTTAAGTTCAACAAATCTGGGCTTCAAGGTGGGGTGTGTTGCAAGTCGTGCCATGGCTCGCTCAGTTGCAGTACAATTTGGCTTTGCAAGAAAAATTCAAAGGCATGAAGTCAATAGAATGGTCATTACTTACACAGGCCTGTGTCAGTTATGCTACAATGCACATTAATGTGATTCCAGACCACAAACTGAACAAGAGAAAGCTTTACACTGTAATGGTTTTTTATTTTGCCTATATTATTTTCATTATAAATGGAGGAAAATCTGACTGTATAAACATTGACAAAAACATAACAGACATGTACAACATATGATATTTCTCAGGCACAGAATAGGGATAACGTGATTTAATTTTTTTAAAGCATACCAGACACATATTTCAGAGCTAGCACACTGATTTTACCCTTACCATTTCTTATATACACAAAGTAAATTCATGAAACCACTGAATAAAAACTACCATGTTGGTAGAAGGTGTCTGCTTGATGGAATACAGCAGCTTGCAAGAAGTACAGAATGTACAAAAGTTGGCAAAAATGACACAGCAGGTATTGAAGGCATATACATTAAATGTGTTTGAGACGCAAGGTCTAGCTTGACCACAGAGACAAATAACCTGGACGTGGCAGAATACTGGAACTCTACTGACTGATTAAAAGAAAAATTGTATCTTCTTGCTTTAATTTGAAGAATTTCTCTTTTACATATTGGAAATCATGTATGACATATTGTAAAAGCTTTTATTTTCAAAATGAGAGATACTTAACACTTTTCCAAAGGCAGATTTATCTTCTAGGTTCGTTGTTTGTTTGTGGTTTTTGTTTGTGTTCTTAAGGGAGGAAAAGGAGGTGTAACACATTTGTAAAACACAAATTTAGCAGAAAGATTTCTTAAAGCCTGCTTTGGGAGAGAGTAGAAAAGACACAGATTTCTTCCTTCCTCCTAGTGACACTGTAATGGATACATGTTTAAATTGTTGCTATCTGTGGTTTGAGCCAATGCTACAGGAACTACCACAGTAGAAGCCACCCGAACCAAGAGATGATGATACTTGTGAAGAACCAGGTAAGTGCCCTGTGACCCAATCTGTACTGATTCTGGTGCCCATCAAATCAAAAAACCCTGTGGCCTCTCCTGTCCTGAGCAACTACTGCAACAGATGGAGCCAAAGGCACAGGTATGTATCTGGTAGAGAATAAGGGATGGAGGTACTGGCCTAGTCCTGGGATGAAGTTAACATTCGTCATAGCAGACAAGATGGTGCTGTGCTTTGGATTTGTGAATATTTTTGAACATTTTAGATTTGGTAACACACCAATGTTTAGGTTATTGCTGAGAAGTGCTTGCACAGCATCAAGGCCTTCTCTGTTTCTCACCCTGCCCTTCCAACAGGCAGGCAGGGAGTGGGCAAGAGGTTGGAAAGGAAACACACCTGGAACAGCAGACCTGCATGCACCAAAAGGACATTCCATTCCATATCAAGTTGCGTTTAGCAATAAAAGCTTGAGGTAAGAAAAAGGAACAGGGGGATGTTTGTGGTTATGGCATTTGTCTTCCTGAGTAATCATTACGTGAAATGAAGCCTTGCTGTCTGGGATGTGGCTAAACATTTGCCTGCTAATGGGAACTAGCAAATAAATTCTTTATTCTCCTTTTCTTGCACATACAGCTTTGATTCACTTATAAAATTGTCTTTATCTCAAGATTTCTCCCTTTTTCTCTTTGGATGTTATTCCCAACCCTGCAGAGGAGGAGTGAGTGAGCAGCTGCTGGGTAATAGCTGCTGGCTGGAGTCAAACCACCACAACACAAAACGCTACCTCATACATCAGCAATGCATGTTTAAAGTAGCTGACTCGATTCACATAAGAGTGCTCAGTGGCAAACATTACTTGTTTGCATGTACATTTTCTTCCAGCAGCATTATGCGACTCAGAGTGTAAACGACTATATATTGATTGCAAAAAGATAGATGGACACTTCCCACCAACTGATAGTGCAGGAGAGTCACTTTCAGTCCTTTGTTCTGAAGGAAACAGAGCAGAAGTAGGCAACACAACTACAGCACAGCCAGTACTTCAAATGCAGAAACAATTAATTGGTTTGGAAAACATCAATCTTATTCAAAGCAAATCACATTTTGTATTTCTTCTGCCACAGTTTTAGAGCTTACAAAACATACTTTGGGTATTTCAGACCATACTTCATGTTTGAAGTGCAGAGCATCCGGGAATTCTAGTTCTTTCCTTTCCCCTCAACTCTCTGCTACTACAACACTGTTTCTTCAGGTGAAGAAAAAAAGGAAAAATGTCTTCTCTCAACACAGTCTACAGAATTATGAACACTGGCCAGAGGAGACAGGTCAAAGAATGGGTCCATTTCCAAAGGCCACAGACTGCCTTACTTTCAGGCTGAGAACTTGAAATCTGAATTTTCATCCCCATGTGACAGTGTTGCATGCTGCCACCAGATTCTTGGGACAGAAGGCTCACATTTCTGAAGATCATATGCTATTTTCTTTGGAGATTTTTCTATAGCTGGAAAATCTATTTCTGAACTTAATTAATACACTTTTTCCCTCAGCTACTTCCTGTGGGTTTTGAAAGAATATACCATGAAGTTCAGAAAGCAGCAGCAGCTTCTGTGCAACATCTGGTGTCCTTTAATTCAAATATTTATAGAAAGGGTTTATGCATGTACAGGCCAATCCATATGGAATAACCACATTTTTTCCTTATAGCAAAACACTTCACAAACACTATCCACACTTACAGACAGTAGCTAAAAAACACAGAATATGACATTCACATTCTTAAAGATTTCCCATTTTTCCACCTTTTTTTTTTTTTGGCACAAAAGTATTTTTCCTCAAGTACTTTCCACTATATAAAAGCTTATAGAAACATAGAGAATAGATAAAATTAAACAATAACTATCTTTATGAGACCTAATTACCCCTTCTCCCCTTTTCCTACCCCCTGTATGTTTACTTAGATACTAAATTGTACACTTTTATTCTGACATATTCCTGTTACTTCTTGTTATTATTTACTTTTAATGCAAGAATGCACTAGTACTTTCTATATGAACATACTCCCTCCCTCCTTCAGTGTGTAACTGAGGTGCTGCAAAGTGAACAAAGCAACAGAGAAGTGCACAGTCACACTTCTCAGGGAGAAGTTTTGAGTTACTGCACTGGTTTTGGCTGAGGTGGAGTTAATTTTCTTCACAGTGGTTGGTATGGGGTGTATCAGTTCGTTTTGGATACATGTCTGGAGTAAAGATAATCACAATCATAAAATACTAAAACCAGTATTTATTGCAATACCAGCTAGCAAAAGAGAATAAAAAGGATAAAAATACTTAATCCAAAAGAGAATAAAAAGATAAAATACTTAAAACTTAATAAAAGGATATCAAAGGATACAAAATAGTTGATGCTGCAGCAGTTGCTTCCTATCACCAATGCTCACTTGAGCAGACACGCCAGGACTACCAGGATGGCAGAAGCTGGACGGCATCCAGGCTTACCGGGCGTCCCAGTGGAGCCAACGTGGTCTTGGTGGGAGGATGGGTGTTGCTCAGCTCCCCCACTCCTCGTGTCCTTATTTATTGGCTCTCATTATACTACGTAGGGCCAGGATGCACTACAAGGTGATGCCTGAGAGGCAGCCAAACACTGTCTATTAATTATGTAAGTTGCACCAGTCTGCACATGCTTGCCTGTTGGGTAGTGGTTGTATGACCCCTGCCCACTTAATCCTCCTCCTACCATCAGCTTTCTCACTCTTATGTATGACTTCCACCATTATGTTTTCAAGGGTATTTTGTAGTGGTTTTAGCTAGGCCTCAAATTAGCAGGCTCAGAGAATCTACGTGGATTGGGAGACAGTTCTCACCTGACTGGGTAACCAAGGAAGTATTTCATACCAGATGATGCAAACCTAAGATGTGTTTGCAGCAGTGGGAGGTGTTTGTTCAGTTTCATCATGGCTGAAAAGAAAGAGGACGTGTTGCAGCTCTTCTACTATGCTAGGCCTTGCTCCTGCTGCTGGTGCTTGCATTTTGTTGGAGTTTCAGGGAAGTAGAAACATTTTGTTGTTACTCTGTTTCTTGCTAAGTGTCTTTTAGAGTACTTATAGTTCTAGAGTAACAGACTTTGTATTAACTGGGGAGTGGGAGATTATTTCTTGTTACATATAACTTGTGTAAGTGTGTGTTA
>JAWWEV010000095.1:18381656-18412993 GCA_035583235.1 Hafferia zeledoni
TTCTTTCTTTCTTTCTTTCTTTCTTTCTTTCTTTCTTTCTTTCTTTCTTTCTTTCTTTCTTTCTTTCTTTCTTCTCTTTATGCAAAGAATAATTCATGTGATTGTTTCAATAGAGAAAAGGCAGACAAAAAATTCTAGAATAAAGTAGGCATGGATTCTTAATTATTTCCTCATGGAGAACAGGGTGAACTCTAGGTGTAAGGGGAAACAGTAAGACTGTGGGAACACTCAAACTCTGCTTCTTCAGTTTTTCCAATAATTCCTATTTTTCCAAGTCCATGTAAGAATATGTGTCAATAATCCCCTCAGTTTGGCATCTGACAAGTAAAAAAATCAACTTGTCAAGGTTATGAACAAAGACATAAAGTAAACACTGTGATAACTCCTCCCACAGTTGTGGTGGTCCAATTCATTGTGACAGTATCACTATAAAATATATCTTGACAAACTTGAATAAAAAAATTTTGGGACACAGTACAGTAAAACAGATGCCACTAAAAAACCCACCCAAAAACCACAAAAGAAAACCAAGTTAATATCCCAACACAAATAAGGCAAGAGACAATCATATAGAGAAATCAAACTGGAAAGCAAAATACAATGAAATAGAAATCCTGAAACAAAAGATTTACTTCAGAGGGAACAGAATAAGAATAAATCTCAGATAATAGGCAGTAGCTGTGAACAATACAGAAAGCTGTTTGCCATAAAATTCACATAGTCTTAAGAGAAGATAATGAATTTGGAGGAAATGTCACATATAAATTAGTTTGACTCCCACCAGATATCAGATCTGAAACCACAACTGACTTTTACAAAAAAGTGAAGTTGACAGATCATTTACTTGTAACTGGCCATCTAGAATTAGACTCTGAAAACTGAAAATAGGAGGTTGTTTATTAACTCTGTATGGAGTTGAGCTGGCTAATATCAGAATGAAATTTGAAAGAACCACTTTCTGGGAAAAAAAAAAAAAAGATTATTTATACTTATTTGTTATAGAAAAGAGAACAGAAACACAAAGGAGACCAACAACACTCAGGCAGTGCTGCAAACCGAACAGTATTCTCTAAATTCATTGCAACCTGAATGCATCCTACGGTTCAGCTGTGCACCACAGGTTATGTCCAAAGACTGAGTGGAATCACATGGTAGCAACTAAATTGGTGTGACACAGAGATGAACTCCATAATAGTAAAACTATTAATGGGCCAATTGTTCACAAGATTGTGCCTTGCATGAACAAAAGAAGTTTCAGAATTGAGATATCCACCACTCTCCTTACGACATCAACCTGCTGACAAAACTCTGTACTGAACCATCAGGGATATAATTTTGAGACAGTCTTACAATATTTCACTATAAAAGAGATGCTCAAACCTCAAATGATCACTTGTCAGATGCAGCCTGATACAGCACCATATGCATATACATATATGAAATTAAGTTTATAGCAGAGAAAGTAGACACAGTTGAGATCCTCAAATTTAAAAAGACGTACAGCTTAAACACTAACTAATGCTTGAAAAACAAACTCCAGTTTAATCTTGTATATTTCAGATAATTTACAATGCAAAGGAAAAAAATGTTATCCCAGCCAACAAACCCTGTCTTGCTCAGACCTTCACATTTACAAGCATTAGCACCAAGGAGCACACCTATACATAACTAAAGTATTGTCAAGTCAATGTCTTCAGATAAAACTCTTGGGAGAGACGTATTTCTGCTCAGAGCACTGTTGAATGAACTGAATATGAAAGCCAGGGATTTGGAGGCACAGACACCCTAAAGACTCCAAGAACACTGCACACCACTAACCAGGGGTAGGTCATGTTATCAGATGCTTCTCAAAACAAGACAGCACTTCTTGGCATATCACACTGCAATTTATATGCACAATTGAAAGCAGACTTTTTATGATATGTATGTTTTTCAGACTTCTTCTGAAAAAGACAATGGAAATACAAATTCCGTTTGTGAAAAACTATTAAAACATCTGAGATAAATGCACCAGCTATTTGGCACAAAAATGTACATTTTCCATCATTAAGTCTATTGACTCAATGCATTTGAAACTTACTCTAATGATAAACACATGTCAGATATATATGTAAGGCCTGATATTACTTGAGCATGTCAGCAGATGATAGATGTAAAATAAATGGAAATCCTGGATGTTTAGATTTTACAGCAGGTATTTCACTATATGGCAAACAGAATCTTTATGCTTACAGGCTCTTGGGCATCTTCTAGGCCATTACATTATTATTATGTAATTCTGGCATGCAGAGATTTCCTAAAGTGTAACCATTCAAACATTCCAGTCATTTGGCAGTTCTCATATTCCAAACCCAGAAAAACCAGACCATCAGCCTTTAAATTTAATGCCACTTCCACTAAGTCACTGGTTACCTCCTACTTTCTCTTACCTATCAATATTACCATAGAGGGGCAATGTGCTGTAAACTTATGCTGTGACTTTTTAATGTTGATGGGTTTTGCATCTACATTCATTGATATCCCAATATATGAGATTTTTTTTAAACAGAATTCCAGTGATTCAAGAACATATTTCTTTTCTCCTTCTACAGTTACGTTTCTAAAAGTTCAAGCAGTAGTGGCTATAAGCATTTTTTATCTAGTTTTCCAGTGTTAACAGACTGATGGGCTTCATGTTGAGCTGAAAGAGCCCTACTAATTCCATAACTTCTCTATTTTTTTTTTCTCTATTTTAAGTATCAAATTCTTAATTCCAAGTAGAAGCAGTTTAAAAACTGATCTGCATAGGAATGAAGGGCAGAAATTGGAATGATGTGGCACTTTACTTTTATATGATATATAATGAAAAAATGATAGAGTTTCATTTATAAAAGTAAAATGAGCAAAAGAGAGTAGCAGCTGTTTTTCATTTTTAGAAATCACAGGAATGTCAGATTTACTTTTTTTCCTGATTTTGCAACGCAGTTCTGAGTCACAGCACAAAGGAAATATACAGAAAGAGCCTTTCTAGTTAGTAATGCATGAGTAACTTTCAGTCTTTAACATAACTAATTACAATTGCTTATATAACAATAAAGACATCTTAATGCTTTGTCCTAGTTACAGGGGCCGGGACCAGCTTATCACTGTGTGGGTGTAACCAAAACTGTGTGTTGTACACTCTCGATGTCATTTCCGATGAAATGTTAATAATGGATCATTTGCAGCTGCTGCCAGGTGGGTGCTAGAGAACCCTGGGAGACAGAGAAGTGTTTCTGTCCTCACACCAATGACTTGGGTGTGCTAACTCCTCTCCGGAGAGTCATTAGCACCTTCACACCCAGCCTGAGAGGTCATGTCTGTTACTGGGTCATCAAAGAGTCCAAAAATATCCCATGACTCACTGAGTTAAATAAGCCACTGTGAATCTCCCTGCCCTGGGACGAGGTACTGGGCATTCCCATCAGAACCTGAGTCTATACAATCCTTGCGTTTTGGGACTTGTGGTACCACTCGTCGGATCCAGAGGAGGACCAGAACCCCAACAGGACTGCGACTGCTGATCCTGACCAGACTGCAACCATCATCTGCACCAACAGGTTTTCCTTTCCTTTTACTTTCTACTCAGGGGGACCACACGGTGCTCATCACAGGGGCTAATGAACAGGAAGAAGAGATCTACAAATTGTTCCAGAAACAGTAAAGGGAAGACTGTGGTGGGGGGAAGGAATGGCTGACCACAGATGGGAGCGTGATGGAGAGAACCTAATATACAGGAGCCCATACTCTCTCACTGGAAGCCTGGGGATGCATTGGTACTGGCTGGGCAGATGGACAATCAGGTACAGAAGTAGGTGAGAGAAGACTGCAGAAAGATCTGTCAAAAATCGGCACTCAAGTTTTATACTGACACAAAACTTCAGTTGCAGCCACAGCAATGGGTTCTAGGCTCTAAAACACAGACTAGTAAATACAAAACCCATGCTTCACAGCTTGAAGTTCAGGTGATCAAATGTGGAAGCTGAGGAACCTTCAGGAAAAGCAAACAAAGTCACACAGAGAAAGTATTTACGCCTCAATGTGATATTCATCAATGAATGTAAAATTCTTCATCAGTAGTCTAGGAAGACCACAGACATTCCTGTTTAATGTTAACATCTGGTGTTTGACATGGAAAATTCTCAGAAAACAGTGGCTTCATATGTTCAGTGAAATTTTCAATCAGAGTCAAAATACTCAGGACAAAATGAATTCAACTCTGCAAGACTGATTCCCAGCATCAAGTAATTATTTTAGTCTGTGTTGCAGGAAATTGTACCATTAAATCAATGCAATACATTTCCAAAAAATGTAACATATTTACAGATGCAACTCTTACAAAGAGAAAAGTATATCTAGCATCTAATATGCAAATGAGTATATATTGTTCCATACCGAATTAGGAAGGGAAAGTAACACTTTAACATGTAGCAAAATAAATTGAGTGTTATTATATAACTATTCACAGCATAAACACATTGTTGGAGAATGGCAACATCCATGTAACTATAAGGCAATATATTTCTTTTGGAGCCAAAGGAAGTAAGGTAACAATGTTTCCAATAATTAATATTTATAAAGAGGGGGAAGGGAGTGAGATGGAGATTGTCAACCAAGTCCAGGTAGGCACAATCATTAAGCTACTAAATCATTAGAGTGTAACAACTAGAATTTAGATAAAAATGAGAATGAAGTTTTTCTGGGGTTCCTCAAAAACAGCAGTCGCTTGTCCCTACGTAGCCAAAATCAAACGACAGAACTGACAAGTGTTAATGGTAAACACATTATACAAAGTCTATGGACTATCACATCCAGTATTATACATAACACTGATTCAGTGGTCTTCTCCTTATGGTTTACAGACTGCGAGCAAAATATTTCCATAAGCTGCATTAAAAATCCATGTACATAACTGTCTACTGTTAAAGGCAATAACAACAGAAACAGAAATTTTGCATAAAGAATAACATATCCTAATCATATGTTTGTGTAGTGAGTGGAAGTCTTCAGGAGGGCAAGGGAGAAGAGAGGAGATTTTGAAGAAATCCTCCAAACCTCAAACAAAAGACAGCAACTATTTTGTGCCTGATCCAAGGCTTTTGAAGCTAACAGCAAGTCCTCAATTACAATGCAACAGGCCCTTTTTAGGGGCCCTTTTTATGATTTAGTGCATTTTGTCAGATTAAATCTACAATGAACACAGAGGGGTTTTTTTAGATATTTTCCACTAGGAAGTACATTTTTAAAATAAATGAAGGCAAAGATCAGAAGCACACATTTACAATTGTCAGTTAAAATAGAAACGCATAGATTTTTCAAAGTTAGAAAATACAGATGTGACTGTTCCTCTATGTTTAATCATAAATGCCCCTTGATTCAGAAATTACATCTTTCTTAGAGTACTAGCAGTATGAAGTTTAAAATTTCCTTAATAAGTAAGTGTATTCATTAAAATAATGTCTTGTAACCAAAGACTACCATCTAGTGAGATACTCTGGGAAACCTGGTGCTCCAATTAATTACTTGCTCACTATTAATTGATGCCTAAAAGCCTGCAGCCTTTCATAAATTGCCTTTCACAAACTGTTGGTGTGAAGCATCTTTTCAATATAAATATAAATCTACAAAGAAGAACAAACCCCAAAACAAGCACTGAGGCTACTCCACCCTTGATCGTTTTCCAGTTGGTGATGGCAGAGAGGTTGAGGACTGACAGACACTTTTGGACCACCATCTCCATGGCTTAAAAAGGACAAAAATCTGAGAAATGCTATTTTGATAATGTGATTGAAACATTTTTATGAAAAAAAATTAATACATAATCAGCCCTGTAACTTCATCCTTTTTCTTCCTGTCTGTCCTGACAGAAACACATTTCTACATCTTTCTTTTGTTCTTTTTGCCCAAGGACTTCCTTAGTCCTGCACCAGAGATCCAGTGAATTCAAGATGAAATCTGGGAGAAGAATCAGTAAAAGTCTCACTTGATAGATGACCAAAACCCTTTGCTTATTACTGTTAGTATTTTATTTGGTTCCCCAACCTCAAATTCATTTAAGCCACATAGGTAAAGTGCCACAGATATTAAATTCACTCGCCCTTGAAATAATACTCAGACCCCTAACATATGAATGATTGGGCAAACATTAAAAATATCTGGACCTGAAGTCACACAGCACGAATGTAAACCCCGCAAAGTCATGTCAAGCCTAGCTGTCCTCATCAGCTTAGATTTTCATTCATCAAAATCATACTGTGCACCTGGTTGCTGTTCATGAGCTGCTTAAGATCGCATTTCTAAAGTCTTCAAATTCCTTTTAAATTCCAAACATCACAAAATTGGTTACTGAACTTGAAGCAATCCAAAATAAGCTTGCCAGACCTTATAACAGTGAAAGACAAAACAAAATGAAACAAAACAACAAAAAAAGAGAGCTTCTAAGAGCTACTAGTGATGACTTACATTTCTGGCCTACAAAAAAAATTTTCTCAACACACTTAGGAACTCCAGCAAGTTTTTCAGTAATCTTGAGACTCAGAGCGATGTGGCATGGCATGGCCCCAACAAATTTTGAGAATCATAATATACTCAAAATCTGCTTTGCAGAATCCTCTTTACAGACAAGCACTGCATGATGCAAACACAGCAGGATTTGAGCAATGGGTGAAAATACAAGACCTAGGAGGAAGTGCTCTTCTCAAGGACCATAGATTACACATCAATGTAAAAAAAAAAAGCAAAACTATGCTACTAAGGTTACGTGAGGATTGCATCTGGAAGCAAAAAATAGAGGTGGCATTTATCATCTGTGAATATTTGTTGGTATTTTTGCAAGTCACAAGCACATGCTCAATTCAATCTCTGATAATAATGTATACAGGTACTCTATTCTTCACTCATAGAAAAATACAATAGTTCATTTCAGTTTCAATCCTCCCCCCTAGAATCTGCAAGTTGTTGAACTTTGAAGCACAAAGACTATTATTTAGAAAAAATAAGAAGTATCTTAACTTAAGGCAAGATGACACTCCATATTGCTGCTTGTAGTAGAGTTCCATGATGCTGGAGCAAAATTCTGTCATTCTGTGTTTGAAGCACAAGGACTTTTTTTCCTCATGTGCTATACACCAAAAACTTACTGGAAGAAAAGCTAAAGAAGATGCTACATTAAATTAGTCAATATCTGTTGGCACTGGTGTAAAGGCAAGAAATCCAACTGCTGTTATGATGAAGGTGTTCACAGGAGGACCTGTGCCCCCATTTCTGAAAAAAACCAGCTAAGATTATATACATAATTTTCAAATACTAGAAAAATATTTATACATATTCAGCTATCTATCCTGCCTATCTTAATGAATCTAAATGACTTTAAATCTATGTTAGCAACAAGTTGAAGACAACAGTTAAGACCTTTGTCAGTTCCCGATTCAGTTTTCGGCTTGCAATGAACAGCATTTTTAGGATTAGCTTCCAATTTATAGCTTCAGTGTGCTGGAGCACAAAATGCCATCAACAGCTGCAAATAGAAGGTTTTAGAAAAAAATAGACAAAAGCTCTACCACATGTTTTTTTAATTTTACTAATGTCTGGTAAATATATTTGTTGCAGACAATGTACAACTATGTACAGAAAGTGCACAAAGACTTAGACAAAACCCAGAAAATACAGGCTCCATGTTTCAACAGTTGTAAATAGCACCAACAATATAAAGAACAGTCAAAGTTGCATGGTAACATTAATTACAATTTTTACAACAATATCAATATGGATAGCAATATTCCAGCAGATGAGTACAAAGAACTCTTCATGTGCTGCTTCTTGTCTTAACCCTGTAATGCTTTTATAAATTTGGAAAGGCAGAATTCTTGTGTCTGGTGACTCTTGCCAAATCACTCTGCAACTATGGAAAATCCGACCTGCTTATTAGCAACCATCAGTATAGCCATATGGAGAGGTAAATCCCAGGAACTCACTTGCTAAACACTTAGCACTATTTTATTGTACTTGACTGAAATCTATGCAAACTTTTTAAACAGCAAAGTATGATTACCTTATTATAAAAAATATTGGGGAAACATAGTAATGGAAAATAAAATTTCAGTGGGTAGAAGGAATTAAACAAGTATCTTGACTACATGAACACTATGCAAAACTAATATTCAGCATTCTACAGTGAATTAAAATCAGTTTGCCTTTTGTCAATGCAAAAAAAAACTTTTCTGGCAATGAAAACAGCCATGGGATGTTTTCCTTCAAGTATTTTGAAACTTGAGTTAATGAAAAGGTAAACAGTGTGGTCTGCATGACATGAGACTACAGAATATTGCTAGAGATAGAAAATATTTTTTTAATTGTACATTTAATAGCTAATTGTGGGAAAATAAGAAATAGACTACCGGAAAATTAACTTCTGTTGAAGCATGGATGGGATGCCTTCTTTAGCTTGGGATATTCTACAGCAAATAAGCAGCAACCAATAAAGTTATGATGGAACAGCTTGTGTATTGACAAGTACACTTGTCAATAGTACTGTACTAATTAATTGTATAAATTCTTCTACCACAGTGAGGTTAAAAACCCTCAGTGAGTTTATAAAATCTATAAATTTGATTTGAAACATGAGTTCCATCCACTATGAAGTGTGAGATTAACACTTTCACACCCCTGGAACCAGAAAGTAACAAATGAAATCAGACCAAACCTGCAGAACAATTCCATGAGGATACCTGTATTATATGTTCTCAAGAATTAGAGCTAAATTAAAGATCATCAGTCATTACTAGGAATATAAAAATAATGGGACAAATTAAACAAGTAAATTTAATTTTATTTCTTCAGTATTCTTGACAATACAGTTGCCCTCTTAGAAAATAAAATTCCAACTCTAAACCTATAAGCTCCGTAAAAACAATAGCATCAGTTACTACATTTTGGATCTGCTACACTTCATGAAACCAGCGTAAGTCTGATGCGTTCAAAGCCTTAGCAGAAGAATCTTTTATGGGAAGTTACAAAATGTCACTGTTTGAATTTAGCATCCCTCTTCAAGACTGAAATCCCTCTCCAAGTCCTCATACATCTCAGATCTTCAATTCTGAACCATTTCTAACTTTACAGTAACTGGTTTCTGACTAGCTCACCTTCAGACTGGAAAATCTTGGTCAAATAAATTTAAAAGAAGAATGCTGCTTTTTAGCTCTGAGTCAGTGTATCTGTGACCTTTTCTTTACGCATTCTATCATTAAGAGCAGGAAAAGCAGTAAGATGCTTCTGTGCAACTACTGTGCCAGAAATACCAAATTCCTATGATATTTTCCTATTAACTTGATTTTGCTGACATGAAACATTGAAAATCTTGCTGCATACTGTGATAATAATTGGACTACATCACCTGTAACATGCAACAGCATAGTTATATTACAAACTAATGATGCCATTATAGGAGTAAGTGACCCAATTCTACATTAAAACTTATCCTTTGGACTACAGACATTTCAAATTTCAGATTCCCTCAGTGGACCACCCACATTTTAGGATAATGTGAAAGAAAACATTCAGTATCATGTACTGAGATTTTTAAACTCAGAATTGTTTTCTGGCATCACTTCTGCAACACGTCTCTTGAAATGGTACTGCTCTCAACATCAGCTGCTCATCTCAACAAGCTTCTTCCCACTTCAATGTCTTCATTTCATCTCTTACAGACATCAGTAGTCACACAGTTAATATTTAATAAATTACCATAAACAGGCTTCAAGAGAAGTATTACACTGAAATTAATGAGCCAAAGGGGTGTTAAAATTCCAGCCCTATTTCAAGCTTGTCAATGTTTGTCATGTTTTTTTCATACGTGGAAATTTCTCTCTGCGTTTAACAGCACTGACAGCCTTTTTCCAACTGTTGTTGAAAGCTTAGATTATTTATATTAACTGTACATGTACTACATAAACAAAACAAATCTATTTATAAACAATAAAAAAGCACTACTTTGCCTCCTGGCGTTTTGTTCCAATGACTAGGGATTAGTCCATCAGACTAGATGACAAACCACTTGCAACAGATATGCAACTTTTTGTAGATACGTCCTACTGCATAAACTTCCTTAGGAAAAAAAGATCTACAATGAAGATGCAATAAAACATGCAGAACACACTTTGTAAAATGAATGTACTCTCAACCACATATGCATCTTTTCCTAAGAAGTGCTCTCACACTCAAAGAAGCAGGGGAAAGAAAACAAAAACTAGCAAGACCTACCTTTCTGCAGACACTTTCAAAATTAACTTCTGTCCTAAGAGCAAGTCTGGTGACTTCATCTGGTTTTATTTCCTGTAGACAAAAGATACATTTATTTTCACATGATCAGGCTTTTGGAAGTCTTTCTAAGATTCACCTTCCTCATAAACATTCTAACCACGGCACCTCCCTGGTTATATGGAGACCTTTATGGTGTGTATGTAAACACTCCATTTACTGACTTTGCCAAAACACTACCTGATACCTAATCTGACTGTATCTACTACTGCTGAAGGCAAGAGAGATTTTTAAACCACAAATTATGCAGAAAGGTGGCTTTATTCACAGAAATATTGTTGCGCTACAAATGAACTTTGAAAGGCTTTAAATGCCTCACTTAGTCTAGTTATAACAGCACTTATCAACATACATGAACATATAGAAGTTTAAGACAATAAAAATGAAATTGAGAAGAAAAAAAAGAGACTGACTACATATTCACTTTGCATTCCTGGATTTAAGCATTTCCATTGGCAGCTGAAATAAAGGAATGAAAATCCTGGACAAGTGGATTTTGTTGAAAGCTGAATATTTGATGAAACATTCCCATGACAGATTT
This sequence comes from Hafferia zeledoni, assembly GCA_035583235.1. Classification (NCBI taxonomy): domain Eukaryota; kingdom Metazoa; phylum Chordata; class Aves; order Passeriformes; family Thamnophilidae; genus Hafferia; species Hafferia zeledoni. Next base: position 18,392,530 of record JAWWEV010000095.1, read on the forward strand.
CTCACTATTTTAAGACATATGCTTTATATATGTTATATTTCAAAATGCCCTATTAACCTTATCAATTGAATTAAATGAATACTGTTTTTTTCTCCTAGGGCACTGCAACAAAAACCCGTGTTACATACCAATTGTTCCCCAGATGACCATTTTGAAAGAAGTCTAACTACTGTTATGCAAAACTCAAAAACTTCCACACATTCATAATTCAAAATGGAAAATTTTGTTCAAAGAAACTCAGTTATTCTGATAGCAGCTTTCATGTTCAACAACTATATTACATTTATTACTTTCTCTTTTTCCCTACTTAACCATCCTTGAAACCTATTACAACACCTTCATTTTACTTTCTGCTCCACTGTTAATTCCATATTCCATCCTTTCCCTGTCCTAAATCTGCAGCAGTCTGCACACTTTCTCAGATGTAATTTCAGGAAGAACTAAGTAGCTTGCTTTTTTACGTGAAGTCATATCTTATGTTGTGCTTCCTTCTATAGATAAGATACCTTACAGAGAGCTGTGTTTTATCCAGATCTTTAAGGTGCTGCATGAATTTCATATGTCTTAAAACTATAAGCAAGTATCTAGTAATGGCAAAAAATTAACAGAACTTAATAATATTAACAAGAACAATATCTTTTTGCGACTGTCAGAAGAGTTTCCTGACAATGAGGTCTAGGAGTCCGCAGAATGATCTCCCAAAGGTACTAGTGAAAGCCCAATCACTTAGAGGACAGAATCCACACTGGAAAAACACTGGTGGATGTAGGAAACAATCTTCTACTGGCAGACAAACAGTTGGATGATCTAATAGAGATGGAAAAGACCTATGATTCAGTTTTCCATGACTTTTCAAAGTGTTTCACAGATGGTGAAAGTAGGACATGCTGGTTACGTGACATGCTTAGTGTCACATAGTTGGTTGTGGGTTACATAGGAAGCTCTGGAACCCAATAGTATTAATTATATTAAGCTGTTGCTTTACTAAAAGAGTAATTCATATGATCTTCATACCAAACCAAACTGCCTATTTCCTGTCTCTTCAGGATTTAAATGCAGCAACCTGTTTCAGAGGGGAGGCAGGTGAACTTCAGCAGTACCTACATGAGAATGTCAAAGGTTTAATTTTTATATGACACTATTGCATAATTTGCAAAGCATTGCAGAATCATGAATAGTAATGGAGAATGAATTACACTTTGGAATGTGAAATCATGAATGCTTACTGAAATGCTTAGGATATAGGATGAGCCTGTTATGGCTTAAAATCCCCAATTACCTTCTTCATTTTGCTTAGATTTAAGGAAAACCAGTAATTTTTGACTTACATATCCTTCAGCAGCACCCTGGTTTTGTAAAAGCAGCCAAGTGAATCAAGTTATTGTAATAAATAGACCTTTATTTTGTGTCTATTAATGGTCAGCAGCAGGCAAGAAAATAAAGAAAGGATATAGTGATCTTTTTCTCAGCACAGTTCATCCACTTTGAGATGCACATTGCTGAAGAACTCCTGACTCACAAAGAATATATGTATTGAGTATCTATTATGAAGTCTTCTTTCACCAATTAAGCTACGGGATGTTTTAAGTGGCTGCCACTTTCAGCATGTCTGAGACCAGTCCAGGGATTCCTCCTGCCCTGCTGCTCCAGCCCAGCTCAATGCATCCAGAGACCTGGAGGTGTCTGTCCCAGATTCACAGATGTAGCCGTTGCTTTCTTTTTGACAGGTTCAACCAGTAGTAAAGATCAGCCAAGCAGCATATAGCACTTCTCAGGCCTCACACAAACTTCAGTACAGCCAGCCAAGATCTCTTCCTCCTTTTCGTCTTACCAGGACTGAAACTCCTATCGACAGTATACTGCCTCTTAACGCCTCAAAATACACAAACACATGAGCATTCATGGATCGCTTCATATCGGCACAGAGTATTCTTCTGTCCATTTAATACTTCTCTGCCTGGGTCCAGAGCTCTTGTATCCATATCACAGGCCTCCTTACTTGCTGGCTGGCAGTAAGTAAGTAATTGCAGATGCGTGTACTGACACTCATCTCACAGGCACAGACCGTGCTCTTGGGTCCCGCCCCAACACCAGCACAGGCCCTCTACCCTCCCGATACCACTTCTCAGAACAAAGAATTGTAGAAATATAGAATGGTTTTGCTTAGATGTGACCTTAAAGATCATCTATTTCCAACCTCACCATCATAGGCAAGGGCACCTTCCACTAGACCAGGTTGCTCAGGTGCCCATCCAACCTGGCACTGAACACCTCCAAGGATGAAGCATCCAAAGCTCATCTGAGCAATCTGTTCCAGTCCCTCGCAACCCTCACAATAAAGAATTTCTTTCCAAAACCCAATCCTAACCTACTCCCAGTTTAAAGATATTACCCCTTGTCCTATGAGTATATATCCATTTAAGAAACTCCTTCCCCAATCACAGCTAGTCCAGCTTGAGTTTTGCTAGTGAATGCCAAAGAGACACATGTGTGGGATCATCATCATCATCATCTTTGCAAATGAAGATTTGGGAAGGGCTCTACCCACATTTGCTGGAAGTGTGCTGGTGGCTAAAGAGGCCGATGTGGGATAGGCAAGTCTGGTTGCAAAAGGCACAGCAGAAAGTCTCCTTTGGCGATACTGCGAGGAATGGTTCTTCCTGCATACAGGGTTGGGTCTGCAGCTTCCAGCCCTTCCTCACCTGCCGTTTCGACCCTTGCCTGTCGCTACGGGGCTTTGCAATGTGGGTGAACCCTTCGAGCCTGCGCAATGGATTTTTTAGGTGAGGCACAGCGTGCGTAGGACTGGCCCCACCCTTTACTCCTAAGCTTCATCTGGCACGGCCGAGCGAGCTTGGACGGTGACAGCAAATACCTCAGGACGTAGGTTTGGTTAGAGTATTCTTCTCATAGATGGGCAGCCTTACAGGGCTAAGTGAGCTCCATCTGCCTGGGTTTGGAGTTAGAGTTGTCCTTCTCCTAGGATGGTTGCCAGGGGGCTAGTGAGCCCATCCTGCCCTTGGACACACTTGGTCTGACCCTTCAGCTGAGACCTGTCTGGCATGGGAGACCCTACCAGAGGCACAAACCACTGTCAGCATAGCACACAGCCTCATGAAGACATGCAAGCTTCTCCCTCACAACAAGGGGGTGTCCCCAGAGAAGTGTGTGGGATCAAACACATGAATATAAGACATTCTGCCAGTCCCTGTCAGCAGCAGACACCAGGCACACAGGCTGGGAACTGCAGTCCCAGTCCAGATGTTGTGCCAAGAGCCTCATTTGCATCACTTACCCAGCCTCACCCATAGCAGCACCTAGAACACACACTGTCCCTGTCCTCCCACTTGGTGCAAGTGCTGTTCCTGCCGTTGTGGATGGAGCTGAGACCCTCACCCACTGCTACTCCTGCTGACACTACAGGCTTGGGGCACCTATGCTCCTGGCCTGATGCCTGTTGCTGGCTCCATACTCTCTCCCATCAGTCCTCAGTAAAGGGCACTTTGTTCTTATAGGAGACACAGGGCACTCACACACGGGACAAAGAAGTTAGATTACAAAGTTAAGAAAAGATTTATAAAATGACAGACTGCAGTGATCAGTCAAGTGCTTGGCGAGATAAGTTTACTGACTAGGACTGGCCCCTCTGATACTCACTACCACTTATGTCCCCTAAGCATTGTTTAGGTAGTTTTATATAGCCCACAGGTCCTCCCACACCCCCAAATCCTCATGTTCATATTGTTTCCCCTTCTTATCAGCTACAAAGTCCAGGCTGGCCTTTCCCAAAGCAGTATCAGTAGTTTCTTAATGACCCATTACTTAGTGACTGGAGACTTACTTCTTTTTGTCCCTCTCTGTTTATCCCTTGTCCACCAGCTCTGTTGCTCTCTGTGTTATTGTTCATCCCTTTCCCCTTCACTTTCTATCCCTTTAGCATTGAGAAGGTCCACTACTGGAGGCTTACCATGGAAAACACTCTCACCGCCTTCCACATACCCTCACAGATTATACCTGCTTTCTGAAGTCATGTTAATGCTTGGTGTCATAACCTCCTGTGTCAGCAGATTTCCAAGACTAATGAGTTGTTATGTTCCAAATGAACAAGGAACACAAAAGTTAAGAGAGAATAAGATAAGTGTGCTATTTTATGAAGTATCCAACTCACAAGTAAGCCATATTAGGGAAATACAGACAGAGCTCCCCAACCACTGAATGCACTGAAAACCATCTCTGACAAACGTTTTAAAACCACCAAATATTTTAAAAAAAACCCAACCCAAAGTCTTAAAAGAAAGATGTTGACCTACTGACTGCCTCTTGAGGGATGATAAAAAACTACTGGGATCAACAGACCCTTTTCCCCTGCAAGCTGACCATCTTTTCTCTGTGGAAGAGTCAAATAGAAGCAGTAATATGCTGCCAGCATTAATGACATCAGTGCTCTAGCTGGCAAATGCCCTGGCATGCTGATGGATAATGGGTAGCAAGCCACAAGTGATTGTTTTCCTTCACTAACAGACTACACCCCTATTTTGGCTTCTGTCATGAAACCCTTTAAGACACAAGGAGAGGAAATACTCTGCAGGCTGATGTACAAGACACAAAGCAAAGTGATGCAGCTCTCTGTCCTGGTGTCTGAGCTGAGCCAACAATGGCAACAGGAGCAACCAAGATGAGATGGGAAGAACGTGGGAAGGCAGTAGAGCAGAAGCTGCAGGACCAGCCTGACTCAATTTTTCAACAATTTGCACAATGTAGGGACTGAGGCTCCTCTAGGTGTTCACTTCAGTGGGCACCACAGGGGGATGCCAGGAGAACCGGATCCATCAGCCAACTGCTTCCCATAATGGCTGCAGGCAGATGACCAGGCCTCAGCCTGAGATTAAGCTGAATAAACAGGATGTGAAAAACTACTGGACGTGACGTAAGAAAACTGTTGGATGTGACAGATAATAAGAGAAGCTGAAGAGTGGTTGGATTTTACAAATCATCAGGGGAGAGTTACATGAAAAACAGGCAAGTGCTGTGGAAAGTTGGAGTACAGGACAGATTTCAGGGATGGGACATCTTGCAAGGTGCCAAGGTAACTGCAGTCATTTAACCCATGAAGCCAAGATTGTCCATAAAGTCACAGTGAAACACCAAATTTGGGGAAAAAGTAACTATGGGCAGGCAAAGACTGGCCTGGGCTGGGAAAAGTTAAGTGCTGGGGCACAGGAGGGGATAGCTGTGGGCAACCATTCAGCCCTAAAGCAAGCACCAGAGGCAGCGAGCTCACCTGAGGACTTACAGGAACTTAGAACAACAAAGTTTGGGGTTTTTTTTAAGTAAACGATAACTGTCTTACACCAAAAGACAAGATGATATTGAAGAGAAGTATGTCAAGCATAAATGGCATATGAAAACACAATTTTACACTTATAATGATTGTGGTTGCTCAGACAACACTTTAACTAAGTGATACTGAAGACTATAGAGGTTCTAAGTAAAAAGGCATGGAAATGTAATTTACTGAATAGCCTTTGGAAGACAGCAAGGACAAAAAACATGCAATGTCAGATGAGGCTTCAACACATCTCAGAAACAGAAGATTTTTCACATAAAATGTATTCCCAGCTATGCTGTCTCAGTCAATTTTAGATTACTCAGAAAAAATCCAGTCTGTCAGCAGTGGCCTGTGGAAGCCATTTAAGAGTCTTCACACTATTGGAAACTACACTGTCTCAATTTTGTTTTGAGTAGTATTTTTCTTTTACCTTTATCATGAAATTCATTAATTTTCCTCATTATATTTTCACATTTTCTTAGCTGCACAAGAGTTAAGCCTTCCCTTATAACATGATGATTTTTATCCCAAAATTGAGAAATTTCTACAAAACATAAATAATAGAATTGGAGTATATACAAATAGATAACAGAACACCCTTACCAAAAGTCAAGCACATCTGGTGAAATCTCAACTGTGGTTTGATACCCATTACTATACTTACATCTTTTTAAACATTATCTTAATTTTGATCCTTAAACATGTATTTGCGACTACTTTCTCACAAAGTTTCTCGTGTTTTTACATAGCACTCAGTCTTATTTTGTTGCTTTCTGTCATTTTTCTAGGTTCCTTGGTGAGGAGAAAGGTATAGGAGAAAAAAACAAAGTTCACTTCAGAACAAGTTTTCAGCTTCTTTTTTCTACAACTTAATCCCTGTATGGCTTCCTGTCACTACGAGCTTGATCCCCTAAGTCTGTACAAGTTGAGTATTTCAGTCATTCAGAACTAAAGCAGTCTTAGACTCAAAGGTAAAGTATATAAAAACGGTTAAACTTCAACATAGGAAATAAATCACTCATTGTTCACCTGAAAGCTTATATGCTTTCCAAAAAGAAAATAAATCTATTGCAAGAGTAGGAATTTGTTTCAGTTATGAAGGCCTGTTTTCCAAAAATGCAGTACTCTTTAACTGATTATACCATACTGATTATGAAGAAAAAGTGCATTTTTCCTGAAAGTTGACAAATCCAAATCCTTTGTCAGTAATTATGACCTAAACAAATACACAGGAATTTCTACAAATATAAGTCACACTAGTGCACCACTATAGCCAAGTAAATGGCATTCTGCCTATAAAAAAACATAAAATTAATAAACCTCCAAGACGTATCTCACCAAGCCTTTATTTTAGCAGATGTGAGAGCAAGACAAACAGCAAGGTCAGGAGGGAAATTTAGATAAAATTAATGAACAGAATAATAGTACAGAAAATTTAAACTAGTAAGTAAAATTTGACATTTTCTAGTTCAGTGTGGCTTAAGCTCACTGGCATGTTTATTAAATAGATCAGTGCTACATTGACGGATCTCCTTTATTATAAAATCACTAGGTAATTTTGCCAACGGACACATCTAAGCACTTTCAAGTAGCTGATTGCCTTCCTGCTTCTCAAGTCCCCTTTTGAGTAATGGCATGTCCTGAACTTCATCTACCACAGAGCAAAATCTGAAGGTATGTAAGCTCTGTAAATGTTTTCTGCACCTGATCCTCATTTTTTAACAAAGGCTTTTAAATTAGGAATAAAATGGGAGGCAACATCTGTCTTGGTAATACCACAGAAAAGAGGAGAAGTCTCATTCTGGACAAAGAGCCTGTAGCTTTCCTTACTCCTGGAAATTTCATCTTCCATTTGGCTTTAGTTTTTTCCTCAACAGAATCCAGGCAATGCAGATCACACTCATCTTTAAACATCACCTTTAAATTACATAAAATCCTTCCAGAGAGGTTCACAGATTTGTCTCAAATTCCTTTAACTGTAACCTGATGATAAGCAAACTCAGAACACCTGACTTGGTACTTGATTGTGCCCGTACCTTCTGCAGTAAGGCGCTTCACACCTAAAAACTCAGACTTTTGTTTTCATCATTTCCTGCTTTGTTGACTGTGACAAATAACCACCAAGAACAATGTATCTCCTCTGGCTGAATGACAATATGAGAATGCCTGAGTGATGCAATCATGTCACTTATTTTCCTTGGTGCTGAGAAATAGATTGGAAAATCATTAAGATCTTTGATTCACTGCATTTCAGCTATTCCAAAAATTCCCGCCCTTGCTTCCTGTTGCAGCAGACACATCCATGGATGTGAAAGCATTACATCACATTTACCAAGAGTTTCAAGTTATTGCTGAGGAGAACTGAGGTTTTCAACCCACAGGTGAGAATCCAGTGAGAGCCGGTAAGTCTCATCAGAGGCAGATTGATTTGACAAGTAATCTAGGGTGGTGCTGTTGATGTCATCCCTGTCATAGGTATGAACTTGACTGATGCCCAGAAAATTATGATGGTATATAAGACTGCCAAGCCACTTGTTCAGAATATTACTGCCCTTCATGAATCAAGTAAGTAACTGGATATCTCCATGCTAAAAACTTTCCGGTTCTTTTTATTTTGTTTTAAGAGTCATTTGGAAAAAACCTGCACCCACCCATCCTGGAAGGATCAGCTCAATGCAGCTGAAATGGAGATTCATTATTGGAGTTCTTGGGTGAATCACACTTGGGGCTCAGGGCAGAGGACACGCTGAGAAACTGCAGCACTTCAGGTCCCCTCAGTTTCCACAATTGACTCATACTACACAGAGAAGGGCCTTGATATGCCTAAGAAGCCACACCCAGATGATCATGTATTTAAACAAAATGCAACTAAAAGCATTCATTTTTAGTACTCAAAAACCCAGAGAAGCATCTACAAAATCCCTAGGCAAAACAATAAAAGATATGCATAATCTATTCACACTAAGGTTAAAAATCTCTCTGCCTCACTCAGGTTGGCTTGCCAGTTTTCCTGGCAAGACAACGTTTAGGATTTCCAATGTTTGTGCATATTTATGCCAGAGCCCACACCTTTCAGAAAGAAAAAATGCAAGACTCTATTTCTAGGAGTTATTGTCATGGTTTCTTTGGTGATTCACTGGCATAAATCTTTGCTTTTTAAATTACAGATGGACACAATGAAGTGGTCCTAACATACAAGTCTTTGTAGAAAATACAGTACTCTGTTGGGTGGTAAAAGAGACCATGAAAGACCATAACTAAAAACTGTAGGGTGAATGTGTTTGGGATTGGAATGTGTTTGGGAACGCATTCCAATTCTGTTTTATCTAATATACTGAGAAAGTAAAGACTGTGTGTTGAGGTTTAAGTGTATGAAAAATTAATACAAACAAGAAAAATCAGCATATTACTAATATTCTCTATTCTAAGGTAATCACACATCATATTACAATGGGGGTAGGAATGTCTTTCCAACTAGCAATGCTCTGTATGATGTGGGAACTTCTCACTATTAAACTGTTCTCATTTTACTAGTCCTAGAAATACTTACTAATATCGATAGAATAAATACTATTTCAGAACTTTGCATATATTCAAGTACAACATCTTATTTTAATAAATGACTTTGAGAAGTTAAATCTTTGCTAAGCTTACACTCAATGCAGCAAGTCTGATAAAAGTTCAAAAATATGCGGATGTACCGATTTAGCTTTGTGTGACAGTCAAGTTTTCCTGTAACTACCTGTGTCATAAAGAACAGACAACTACACGAAAGCAAAACCACAGTAAGAAAGATTCCAGGGGTTATTTTTATTTTTTTTGGTTGTCTTCACGACCCTATCCAATAAAGTTTTTCCCAGCAGCCTGAGAGGATGACTGGATTCTGTATCATCACAATCTGAAACCAGAGGTTTTATCCAGTAGAAATGAAGACTTTTTTCCCTAATTACGAAATTATCTAGGTTCTGTATTACAAAAAGAAAAGCATAAAAGAAAGGATTCTACAGTTCCCTAAGTATGCAACAAACTAATTTAATGTATTTTTAATACCTGCACTGTTTTATCAATTACTTTACATTTTTAAAAGCTTTATTGATTTTTTTTGTTTCAACTATTTTTTTTTAACATTGGACATCTCCCTCACAATCAAACAAATAAACAAACAAACAAAACCTTTCTTGTTTTCTTGAAATCATTAATTTTCAATAGTGTAGAATTCATAAAAACCTGGTCAGGAATACTACAAAGCAGATAAAGAAAAAATGGTAAAATGTATTTTTTATTTTAAAATAAAAGATGTCACCAAAGATATCACTAGAGGAAAAATTACCAGAATAGAACTTCCCACAAAAATTAAAAGCTTGAGAACCATCTCACTTTAGATGAATATAGAGCATTTGATTTTGATGGGATTAACTCCTATTAATCTGTCAAAAAAAAAAGAACCCTCAAAAATTACAGTTAATCACTGGAAATGCAAGAATGTATTTCAAGGGGAACTAGCCTAGCAATTGTTCTTTTTGTGAACCACACTGGTGTCAGGTTTTTGCTGGCACCAATTTTAAACATTACTAAATGTCTACAGTATCGCTGTCTCAGTTTAGATCCAAGTGAAATTCAATGTCAATCTGTGAGTTTTCCTCTAGTAAGTTTCACACTACAAAATTTTATAGTTTTCTGTTTTTATTGTTCTCTGGAAAACTAAAGTTTTAAAATACTCATGTAACAAAACTACATATATTTATTCCTATAAATATAGTTTTGACCAAATGGTTACCTTCTTCTAGCTAAATACCCTCATTTTACTATTCTGCATAAACTCTTTTTAAAGCAGAACAGGCAGCTGACAGAAAGACTATTTACTCATGCTTTAAAAACAGAAAAAAATGCAAAAAACTCCCCAAAAGAAGACTTAACATGGCTAGTTGTTTTAGCTGTTGTAAAATACCCAAACTTTATTTGGCAAGTATAGGCTGCTCTTTTCTGCCACGTTTATAAACTAATTTAATATTTCAAGAGGTATGCAAGTCAAATGCCAGCAATTACATCAGTCTACCGAGATGAACACTGTGAACTTGGCACTTTATTTAGTCAATTAGATTAAATGAATTGTTTCAGTTTCAAGGTTCACATCTAATTCAGTAGTCACCTTCAGGGAGCAAATAGTCACTGTTTTCACCAAGTACACAAAAACAGTTAGCAAATCTTCAATCTTGTGACAATGTCAGAAGTAGAAGGTATAACGAAAGTTAACTACAATTTCAAACATACAAAAGTTATAAAAAAAGATAAACTCAAAGTACAGCAAGCATGATGATGCCAAAATTGTTGTTATTTAAATATTCTTTTTTTCTTCAAACATCTTTTAGTTCTGAATGTCAGTGTTCATTTGCACTGTAAGGCAATCTGCAATTTCACTCTGTACTGACAATTTGTTCCACAATACTTTTCTAATATTAAAATAACAACCACATGCGACTTCAGGGTTAACGTATTTCCAAGCAGCCCTGTGTTGGCTGGAACTGCCTTCGGTTTTGAATTACTATCCGCGGTATTCACCACGGCTGCCAGCACTGCTGCTGGCTGCCAGACGATCCGCTTTTGTGAAAACCTCGGGAAAGCATCGCTGCCTGCCAGGAGAGGGCGCGAGGCGCGCCTGGCACCGGGCACCGCGGTCTCCTCTCTCCCCCAAGTCAGCGGGAGCAAACCAGCAAGGCGCCACCAAGACAGCCAGGGAAAAACCGTGCTGCATTCTCACAACGTTCCCAAAGAAGATGATAGTGGCTCACAAATAGGTGTAATCCACCTAACAATCCGCACCCGCTAGATTTTGGGTTAAAATAGATACAGAAACAGGAATGACTAACGAAGACTGCAGAACCTGGAGAGATGCAGGGTAAGGCAGAAGAGCATGAATACACAGACCCATACATACATATCTGCTTCCAGAAAGCTTAAGAGTTCAAAGATTAGACACAATGCAGAAAGAAGGAACTTCATATTTCCACTTCTTTTCCCAGTATGCAATATCTCCAGGAAAAATACTCCTCCTCTTACAGCCTTTTCGTCAAGTACCATGGGGAAAAACATAAAATTTCTGTCCTTTTCTAGAAATGTTGAAACTTCAGCAAGACAGATCTATCGCCTGATTTGCCCAAGGTGAAGGGCAAGGGTGGAAAGAAGAGATCTGTTAACAAACTATGAAAAAAAAAATTACTTTTAGTATCAGCAGGTTTTCAAATTGGCTATTAAAGGCTTGTGAGCAAAATACTGGTATGCATATTGCAAAAGAATTTTGCAGGACAAATTCATGAATTGTGTAATACTAACATCCTTAGTTCACATTGTATCCTGGGGGATCCTATTTCAATTCTATTACACCTTCTAAAGACACTGTGCCGTATCTGATCATCCTTCACACTTTTCTTTATGTTTTCACTAGGTTTTGATTATTTTTTACATACACAAAGATAATTTATGGAGTATACAGTAAGAGGATTGATTTTAATACAAAAGACTCTGTTCTGCCTGATGACAAGAGCAATACAGCATTTTCACAGATACCTCTGGAAACTCCTAATCCACCTCCTAGTACCAGTACCATTTCAATCCAGTGACAATGAACCACTGGAAATAAAATTCTCACCACCACAAATATTATTTCATATTTATTGCCATTGAATATTTTTTAATCTTCATTGCCCAGTTAGTCAGTTTTGTAATACTATTCTGCAATGTTTTAATGTTAGTATCTTCACTATCCTCAAATTTTGGAATAATCAAGCTCTGTCATTCATTCTCTTTTTCTGAATCATTTCCAGCACTGATCTGCACAGAACTCCACTGTTAGCTTTCCAACACTATGAAAGCCAAGCATCTATTCCTTTCTTTCACTTACTATGTTAACTCTATGTCTGGATGAAGAAAACTCATATTCATGAACAGTTTTTAAAAAAGAAAAACCAAAACAAACCCACAAAAAACTACTAGAGGCTTTGGTGAAAGCTGCACAATCACCTTTTTTTTAAAAAATTCAAAACAATATACACACCCAATCAGCAACACCCACTATGTATTTATTTCTTCAAAGAACTCCCACTGATTTACAAGGCATGACTTTCATCTCCTAAAGGTACAATTATTCTGCTTCATCCGACTTATCCATGTATTCACTAAATCCAAACTTTAATAAAAAGTCCCAATGAGTCTGTCCAGCACTGAAGTCACGTTCACATTAGTATTACGTTCCCAGAACAGTTTATATATATATATATATATATTTTTTTTTTTTAGCAGGAGGCAACTATGGGGGGAAATAAGATTCCAACCACAAAAGCATCAATTGGAATACGGAGTCACAGCAGCTGCAATTTCCAAGAGTTTATAAAGATACTTACAGTAGATTTCCAATTTCCTCCCCTCTCCGCAATTCCTTCAATTAGAAAAAATAAAACCTTTACCACAACATTAAGGAAGAATTTCTTTTATATCTGTGAAAAACAAAAGATCTAATTTCGGTGGGACATTTCTTCAGAAGAAAGAAGACAAAAAAGGACAGTTGATTAAGGATATTAAGACAGTTTAATATTGATCCACTATATAAAGTATTTACTATTTACTGGAGATATTCCTCTTAACTTCTCCAGAATAAATTAAGTACAAAGATTAGATATTATACAATAAGAAATTAATTCAAATTGCCTCAAGAGATCTCAAAAGTATCATCTTATATACTTATCTACTATTACACCTCAGCACAAGATGGTCAAAATATAAAGGAAAGGCAATAGTACTTACAGAAACATTCTTTTCTGTTTCAAGTTCTCACAAATTAAAGAGGTGGTTAAGATAAAGGCCCAAGCTGATGCAGTAAAATACCCACTGGGATGATAAACAAAAAAATTATCTATTTTTAATATGTACAAATATTTTCAAAATGAGTGCAGAAACATGATGACACTTTTGTCATTACTTTGAGTAATAAGTATTTTAGTTTGCTGTCACTGTTCAATTTTCACATAAATTAAAGCATATGGGTTGCATTAATTTTATTTTTTTTACTACTGCAAAGGTTGCCTCTATTAAAATAAACAATGAAAATGCTTAGGCAGAATTCAGAAAGGAGATGAAGTCTCATCTGGGAGCCATACTTTTTTAAAAAATGAAAATAGTTTATTCTGTAAACTTACAAGAAAGTAAGATAGGAACATTTAAATAAAGTGGGTATAATGAGGAGACATGTGTATGTAGTTTCCTGATGAGGCATTCCTTTCTCATTCTTACTAATTAATAAAAACCCCATTAAATATCTGACCCTTTTCCATATCTTCACACTGAGATGTGGACTATTACTTTCCTTTAGCTTTATTTCTGCTCCCAATGTACCTACGGAATCCATTCCTGCAGAGCTTCACACTCCTTACTAGTTGGAAGTCCATTAGAATTTTGTATTTTCAAACTCCATCTGTGTGCATTCAGGCAGTGTCTCTACACTCCTCCCAGGCTGGGCTGTCCTTGCTTCTACTTTCAGAGGACTTCCCTTTAGTGTCTGGGTCCAGGAACACCCAGTTTATCCACACCATCTTCTTCTGCATTATGTCAAGTTGCTCTTTACATTGTGTTTCCTACTTGGTAGAGTAGGAAATACTCTAAATGAATATTCAGATTTTAACAAAAATAATCCTCCTTACTAATACATTAGCCAGAAGAGCCACATACTGCCACTGGCAAAGTATGCTTGTGCTGTTGAAAGCATATGCAGCAAATCTTGGTGTTTCCTGAAGTGCCTGACTTCTCGCATGTGTACACCTGAGCGACGCACACACAGGTCTATCCACCACTCAAAGCCCCAAGCTTTCTGCATTACTGCAGAGAAGTGCATCATGCATGGATATAAAGTCAGACACTTGCAAAAGCAAGGATCTGAACTGCTCCACTGAAGGAGGGCTGAATGACTTCAAGCTCTGGCCCTACTTCCTGCTACGAAATGGATCTACCAGTAGCATCTGGCCCACACCACTGTGAAAACTGGACCACCCCTGTCTCTCTTTCGTTGAAAAGCATCAAGGACCATTCCTAAGCTCATTACACAAAAGTTTAAGAGCTTCCTATTACTCTTTCAAAAAATATTAAAGATTCTATAACATTGACATGAAGGTCTGCTGTCTACTATGAAAGAAAACATGGAAGACTGTTGTTGGAAACACATTCTAGGAGAGAAAAAGCAAAACTACAAAAAAGTGCATTAGTCTCACTCTTATTTAAGACAATTTTACAGCTAGATGTTAACTGAAACCCAGGTTAGAGAAGATGAAAACATTAACCAAAAATGAAAACACCAGCAATAGAAGAAAATGATGAAGCTTTCAAAAGAGCCTGGTATTTCAGGACACAAAAGTTCCACGCAAAAAGACTATCCTAAAAGAATGACCTATCAAATTCCTTAAAGTGACCTACTATAAAAATAATCAGTCCTGAGTAAAAGCCCTTTTTCACCTCTATCACTATTCCTTTCGTGAAATTGGATGACTGTTGTTCCAAGGCCAAAAACTGTGAAAAAATCCTTCAGACTGAAGTTCTACCTTTCTAAAAAAAATTTGGCCTTCAAAACCTTACTGGAGTTCATACTCAACTCTACTTCTGTTTAGATCTTACTAAAATACAAAGTTGAGAGAAAATAACTTCAGGTAAAGTAGTATTTTTTTCCTCATACTGAACTCACTATTTTTGATAAATACTGTGGCTTAAGTGTATTAAAGAAACAGCAGTGTATTAACTCATCTGTTTCTCCACAATTTTCAGGATAGAGAACATATCTTTCCAAGATATTTAACAACAGTTCTAACCAGCTGCTGCTTATTCCTGACAACTGGAAGACACTTTTCCATCAAGCACTGCAAATTGCCTTTTGCCTCATCTCCTTAATGGGCATCCTCCAAACACAACAGCAACACCTGCTACAATGCCAAGGTTATCACTGTAAGATAAAGGCAAAAACTAATACACGTTAAGACAATGACAAAGTTATATTAAGCTCTAATTTCAGCTAAGAAATTCAAACAATTCAAGACAAGCTACACATTACTAAGAAATCATTAGACAATCCATTATTTTTATGTAAAGATGTTTTCAAAATATAATAGCTTTCTAAATAAGGTAAGAAGTACTCTGCTATGGATAATTAATCCATTTTGATTGGTCTGACAAACAAGTAAAAAATTCCTGCAAGTATACACAATTTTACATTTCAAAAAAGTAGTATCATAATAGAAGGACTAGAAAGGATCATACTGTTCTTTTTTCCCCATCTTTCATGAATTGTCAAATGAATATTTTATACAGTTTTGGCAAAATGAAAGCTGAAGAACTCAAAAGACAGTGTACTATTCCAATAGCTTTGAGAACTGCTGCAAACAATTAACCCAGTTCCTGCATCCACGTAGCTGGAATTTTTAACTGCTCTCATTTCTCACAATGTTTACTCCTGATTGTTGTGCTTCAGACATTTTTGACTGTATTTGCCAATTGAGTTATTTTTATTCTCCAGTTCCAACAATTAAAATAGAAAGAAAAAAAATTAGATGTCATTCTACAATAATATATACTATTTGTAAATTCAAGTAACAAAAAATTTCTCAATACAGCGCAGCACCAACACTTCCTAGGTTTTCAGTATATGCAAAACTGTGCATATGTGACTATGTATAGCATATTAAAAAAAAAGTAGACACAGAACAGTATTTAACCTAAAAACTAAGCATCTAATATCATCCTACTTGTAGGAAACACTGAATTTACAGTGAAATTCTGTCAGCAACATACATTTAGGATCTACCTGAGAACAAGAGAAAAGCATCCCCAAGAGTTAGTGATAAGAGTTATAAAATAATAGCAAGCATTTTGTCTTTCCTATTATATCAGACTGTAGTTAGTAAAGATCCACAGTAGAAAGAGAAGGTAAGATCTTGTAAATGAAAGTTCACATTTGTCTCATTCAGAAGGACAGCAGCTCTTACAATTCCTGCTGAGCTGCAGGCAGCCTCTAGGCATTGCACCATCAGGCAGCTGATTTTTTTTTTTTTTTTTTTTTTGCTTATAGCATGGATGAAATGTAACAGCTGTTCCATGAAGTGTCAGCAGCCATGCTGAAACACTATGTTAACCAAGAAACAGACTCTCCTAGCAAATGAACCAGTACAAAAAGCTTTTGGGTTTATAGGCAGCTGAACGTGAAAAACATAATTCTTAAGAAAGCAAAGAATTCTCTTTAATTAAGATTTCAACTCATTAGATATTTTTCCTGAGTAAGAGAAACTTAAGCCATTGCATTAAAAGCTTCAGTAATACAGACAACAGTGTCAAGGCTCCAGAATTTCAGTCTTTCTTCCCTAAACTCAAACCAAATTCCCTGTAAAATAGAATCCTCTCACGCCTTCTGAGGTCATTAGAATACATAAAGACCTTCACAAAGACTTTTTTTGATGCCAACAATCCAAAGAAGGCTTTTTCTTACTGGTTATGTGATAAGAGGAAGGAAGGTCTGGGTCTGTTCTTGACTGATGGAACAAAACCACATATTTAGAAATACGTCTCTTTGGCAACTGAGAAAAATTCAGAAAAAAATTCGTACTATTTTCTTTTTTTTCAAATATGTATTTTCTTTAACCTACAGCAAGCCTTCATGCCTCCAACCAATAAAGAAATTCTAGAAGTTGTAAGCAACCATTTCAATAGATGTTTTATCCTGAAAATACACATGCTATCAGACTCTGGTGTAATAGCCCCTTTCTGGCTCCACATCATTTTGGCTGGTGTAGTTATTTTGTTAGTTTTTTGTCTTTTCAACTGAGCTGTTCTTTGCAGATTGCAGCTCCTCAAGACTAATCATTCAGTATGAGGGAAGACAGACATTTTTTCCTACATGAAACCTTGATGCTCCTCAGCTGATCACTTGCGTGAGCCAAATCTGGAAGGGGAAGCACAACGTGGACAAAACAAAGGCTTTGTGCCAAACAAATCTTGCAGTGAAACCTTCTCAGGACTGCTCACAGAAGCCCCATAAAACATGGGCTCATGAACTCAGTGCTGCAGTACACCTGATGACTTGACATACTCTCTTAGGAATTGAGGCACAAATTTGCCATTAAAAAAAAAGAGAGAAAAAGAAGGAGCAAACACAAGAGCAAGTGTAAGACCAATGGCAAGTCAGTAGATCAGTGTCGCAATATTACTGCCATGGTGCTTGAACAGTGCTGCCCATTTTCACCCTTACTGATTTATGAGGCCCTTATTTTGGAAGTATTATGTTAAAAAGTCATATGATTTGATCTGATGAATCTGGTACAAAGCACATTTAATGAGTCAAAGAAGCCTTTCTAGTTACCAGCGTTTTTTGAAGACTAAGGTCTGCGCAAGGATGAGGAAAGAAAAAGAAGAGAGAAATAATTAAAGAAACAAACAAACAGAAAATACACCAAAAGCACACAATGTTAAGTGTGGTTTAGTCACTACAGGTACCAAGAAAACAGTCAAACCAGCCACAGTGTCTTAAAAAAAGTCACCTTGGCCTAAGGCAGACTCATGCGCTCAAGTCTTATGGCTGGAATCATACTTCTTTTCCACACAGAATTTTATGGAGTATCAGTTAAAATTGAGGGATTAGTACAAATCATGATGAAGTTACAAAATTTCGGAAGCACTTCTAGTATGTCATACTATGTAAGAGACAAAAACTGCACCAATTGACAACAAGGCTGAAGATAAAAAAAAAGGTGGACTCAAGTGCTACCAGTCTCCTGCAGCGAAAATTTCAAACTTCTGCAAAACTTTGAATTTGAAAGCAAAATACAAGTAGCATCACACTTAGAGCTAGAACAGACAATGAGGATACTGTACTGTCAGACACAGAGAATGACTCCCACAGTCCAAGTGGCACGAGAACTTTAACTTGTGTCCTTCAACTGTCGCAGTAAAAACTTCAAGTGTCACATACCACTAAATGAATTCATGTGCAGTCTGGAAAGTTTAAGACTCAAACTGTTACCTTGACAGATGCAAATATTCATAACTTTCTAGTTGTGTTACAGCAATGTCCAATCCAACTTTGAAAATACTTTAAGTTTCAGTACTGTAGTCTCAGAAAACAGACAAAACTTTTAGTTACTAAAATTAGGGCCCCTACTATTGAAATATCTAAACATGGCATTACCTTCATTGCATGGATTTCTTCTATTAATCTCTCGACTCGTTTGTGGTTCTTTAATTTCAAGTCTTCTGAGCCCCTGCAAATGAAGTCTGCCTTTATTAAGAAAATCTAAGGTTTCTTCACTTTATTTCCCTGTGAGCTAATACTAAGTCACAAAATTAAAAAATCACAAGATAGAGTGCAACTACGTTCCCTTGTTGTCAAATGAACATTTTAGCAAGGAGCAGAACATGGCCTACCAAATGCTTCTGCTGTTCCGAATAGAGAAGAAAATACTACACATTCACCAGAACAATATGAAAGAGAAATATTATTTTATTAGACAACAGTAAACGACAATTCATATAAACGACAGCAGACACCAATAACTATAGTTATCTTCTAAGATGTGTAAATTTTAAATATAAAAGTTCATTGGGCTTACTTCTTGTTTTCCACAACTTGCTAAAATTGTGAGAGAAGAGTACACTCAATTTACACTTTGAACACTTGGGGCCAGTCAGTAATCTTTGAAGACAATATACAAAATTCTGTCTTAACTGTTTAGGTAAGTACTAATTAATACTAACTACTAAAAGTCAAGAATGACCCATGTATCTGCACAAACTGAGGATATTTTTTGCTACAGAATCTTGAAGACAACTGCAGTAAGAAAACACTGCACAACTGGAGTTCAACAGCAGAATAACCCAAAAGATCAAGTCCAACACTTTTAAAAGTGCTGTAAAAGGTTCTGTAATCAATTCAGATTAGCTTCCAATGCATTAAATCTTGTTTAAAAAGGTCATCCCAATTCTTCTACATGAAACTGCTTTTAGTTACTATTTTCAGTCTATTTAAAATTATGTAAAAAATAGAATTTAAGTATTTAGTGCCTAAATTTTTAAATGTATTTTTCTCCCATTTCTCCATGTTTTGGGAAAACAATTAAGATACTGCCTAATTTATAAACATACAAATAAGAACACTATATTTAAAACTGACTTTTTCAACTTCAATTTTCCGATGTGTCTTGTTAGTCTGCGAATAGTCAACACTCTGGCCTTCTTCACATCTTTTCTCATCTTCACAACCTGTAAGAAATATGGAAGACATTATAAAGCTTGCTTTCCTTGATTAATTTCCATATACAATTCATTCATTACATTGACTTAAAGTTTAGAAATCAGTTCGACAAAAAGAATTATTTTTGAAAATGAAGTGCATTCCCCTGCTAACCAAATCCCAGTTCTAATGAATTCAGATTTCACTTTAAATCAAACTCCTTCCATAAACACCAGAGGAAGAACAACCAACAGTCTAAAAATGTGTCTGAGGTCTAAACAGAAGACAAGACATTCCTTACTAGTCAAACTTTAATATTATTCTTAGAGCTAGACTGAGCTAGAGATTTTAAAAGACTCACCTTTTGCCTTCACTTTGCTTATTTTTGTCACAGAGAAACAGTAGCAGTACTTTTCCATTGGTACATAATATATAAAGGCATGTTCATTACGGAACACTTTGAATTACTACAGGAAAAAACTCTCAAAGTAAACATTACTTGTTACAGAACAGAATTTGAGATATGAAATTATTTTTCTATATTTGAATTAATTTTTGTTGAAAATAAAAATCCAAGTGATTTCCAACTCATTACAGTCCATCTGAACTTGTCATCCTACTCAGCACTCTGTTCCCAACATGTATTTTAAAGTAGGCAGTTTTAACAAAAACTTGGGGTTTACTTCTTGCCCCAATAATAAAGATACAGAATTCTAATTATTATTAGACACATAGTATAAACAAAGAAATCTTCGGAATCTCTTGCAATTAAATTCCACTATGGAAAACCTTTGGCCCAAGTGCGGTCCTGTCAATGATAAACATCCTGGAGACACAGGAAGTCAATAGTGACTTCCTTTGTTACAACTGGGGGGGGGGGGGGGGGG
>JAWWEV010000095.1:18417315-18437484 GCA_035583235.1 Hafferia zeledoni
CTGAGAAGGAAAAGTAAAAATTTTTTTTTATGTCACCATATATAAAAGTTAGCACTGTACACAAAAATGCCAGGACCTGAAATGTCTTCAATACTTCTTAACTCAAAGTTACTAGAAGTTAACTTATGCAGTTGGCCCCAGTTATCCAAAATGTATGAAAGCCAATAAACTGATGGACACATCTTTTTCCTCTAAGCAGCCTGAAGCACATACAACTGTTCTTCTCAGGCTTCAGCCCACGAAGTACTGAATAAATTTTGGTCCTGACCCAATAATGCACTTAAACAAAGTATTAAATCCTTAAACAACCAGCACTAGACAGACCAGAATTTCTTCATCCACTTCTGTTTTATGCCAGCATACAGTCTAGTCCTAATTCTAGTACAAGCAACCAGAAAAGACAAATTATTCTGTTCTCCTCAAGTAAGGACATTTCATCTAACCTAATCTAGAGAAAAAAATAATTGTGAGAATTTGTAACAGTGTGAAATATCCAGAATGTTTTGCAAACACACACCCATTAAACACAGGCCTCCAGCCCTTCCCCCAACATGGTCAAGTCTTTCCTCTATGAAGATTGTCTTCCAGGTCCAGACACAATTGCAAAAATATTTCATTTATATACACTGAAGATATTACTTCTAAAACAATATTGTGTAACTTTACACAGTCATGTCCAAATCTACTTTGGAATATAGTGTCTTTTATGTCTTTTCTACCACTTGATGTCTGGAAACAAAAAAAAGAGGGTAGTTCTGAGCTTGCTTTTCCACTTCAGTTACTTCCTGTGCTCTCCAGGCTAACAGGATTTAACTGTCATGAGGGTCACACCTGAGAGTGAGATAAAAAGGAGAAAACATCAAGAACCTACCCTGTAAACTCTGTCTCAGGAAAGAGTCTATTTGAAATAGAGATGATCATATTGCTATTGACAAATTACCATATACCTGCGCAAACTGTGTCTAGTGAGTGAATGACACAAAAAAAATGAAATTATAGGTACAAGATATACCTGAGTCCTTGTAGATTCCCTTCATGCCAAGAAAACCCTTGCAGGTTGAAATGAGAGCCTCATACTATTAAGAACAAACTGACTCAAAACAAAAGGAAAAAATATTCATATGTGACAAAAATTATATCATAGCCTTTTGATTTTACTGCAATAAGAGATTAACTTTTTAACTTCCTCAAGTTTAAGCAGTGCTGCTGAAGTACAAAAAGTCATTAAAAACACACAAAAATTAGTTGTGTTTTGTAAAATGCCTTTTTATAAAAAGTTTTGCGAATTTTTTAAATTACACATAAACAAATGTCAAAGTAAGAAATCCAGCTTAAAAAACCCAAACCAAACAAAAAAAAAAAAAGTGAAATGTATTTAAGTTGAGTAGTCGAGGTCTCTCCAATACAAGAAAAACATGGAACTAAGTAATGTTTCAGTTCTCACTGATCTTCTTTCCTTTCTCATTTTAGAGCACATCAAAAGCATTGGTTTCATTTTATAGTTACTTGGCAGTCTTCTAACCAAGAAATTACCATGGTAACAGGGTATTCTCAATGTTAATTTTTGGTGCTATTTGGCAACAGCAAGTTTTAAAATTCAAAACACCTGCAGCTGGATCACATTTTAGCCAGAACTAACAATAGTACATAATCTTTTGAGTGAATAATCTAAGTGAAAAAATGTTTCTGGAACTTCATTACAAATATTTCTCTCTATTATCTGGAATGTCAACTTGAAAGATCTAATGATTTTTAGATTCCTAGGAAAAGTTAGCAATTGGCAGGTTTCCTTTTTTCTTTCTTTTTTGTTATTTTTACAAAAAGAATCCCTATATTACAGTGTATATTTTATACATGTCAAAATACAAGGAAATGGGCAGTCTTAGACTTATTACAGCTTCATATATTTGCATTATAAAAACATGTATGAGTAGGATGGTAAAGGCAGCAAGCGCAACATAAACACACCTGTGTACAGCATCAGGGTTCAGTTCTGGGACAGCTTTATATAAATATATACCACAAATAGGAACGTATTAAGAAAACAAAACAAAGTGAATTTTCAGCCAGATCAGTTTCCTGAAGTGTTTTCCCTTATGGTCACTTGAATATTAGGTAGTTCCAGGGAAAAAGAGCAAAGCAAGAATGTACTGAAGGAGACAGAGAAATGGACTACAACAAACCAGACTACAATAAATGAGCAATTCCTTTGTTTAATACACAGATCAAATGCCAGCACAGGAAGTGCTAAGAACACAGTTTTTCAGTTAGTTTGTCTCGTAGCAATGTAGTGTTAATCTTGTCTTTGCCACTTCAGCTATATGCAAACAGGTTTGAATCAAGTGGACTCAGTTATACCCCAGTACATCTAACAAAATTTACAAAAGTTCATGAAACATGAGGCAAGTTCTTCTGGATTAAACTATCATATTCTGCTGTCCAAAGCAGGCAGAAGTGCCACCACTCGCTGGAGGCATCCACAAAGCAAAACACCAGCAACTTCTCAGGCCTCTGGGCACTCACCTTGTCATGTTCCCAAGAGGGTTGCTAAAGGTAAAAGGAAAAAAAGCACGCTGCCCACTTGGGCATATTTCCATCTTCCTCACAGGAAAAGTACCACACATACTCCTTGTGAGTACTGTCAAACCCTTCCTTCTCACTATGCCCATGCTGCTTTCTTTGTACTTTCTCAACTGAAGCACTGAAATAAGAGTTTCTTTATTCAATATAGCACTGTGTTTCCTCCTGCATGGAGAACAGTTGTCATTTATAGTGCAATTTCTCCAAGTGCAAACAAGGAGTACTCCAACAGCTAGAAAAGATCATTTTCATCAAAAGGTTTTGAAAAGCCATTCCAAATATCTAAGATAGTTGGGAGGGAGTAAGACTAGCCTGGAATTACTTGCTCATTGCCAAAGACCAAAATTTAATGGATTTACTTCTTCAAAGTCGGTGTCTCACTGCATAGAGTCAGACTCTATACGTAGTAGTTCAGAAAGCAATCAAGTCCAAACCAGGATCATGAGCTGGCTAGACACATTTCTAACCCCTACATCAACAGCAGTACTGTGACAAACTAGCTAAAGATGCAGTATTACATAAATTACTTCATATCTAATCACACGGAAATAAAAACTATACAAGTCTTCCAGAATAGTCTTCCAGACCATACAAGTCTTCCAGAATCTACCTGAAGTTGATTTCTAACTCTGTATTTATTGAACAGCTGGATTAGAGTTCAAAATCCTGCAGTCAGCACTCTGCTAAAAATATTTCCTTGGAATGCTGCAGGGGGATGTGATCAAGGCAGTCAATACAGCAAAGCTCAGATCAATAGATCTCTATCTCTAAGATTTCTTAATTAGACCAGAGCTCCAGATAGAAGCCACGTGTGAATTTCACACCTCCTTAAGCTTTGACTTTAGAGGAGGACAGTAACAGCAGAAGCTACAGTAGTCACATCAGGGCGAACACAGATGAATAAAATAATGCAAGTGCTGAGGGCTTTTCCCCCTCTTCAAATGATGAACCTTTAAAAAGCAGATAAAAAAGAGCACTGCTTCCAGGGCAACACTATGAATCTCTACATTACTTGTATAATCTGAAGTGTAACACCATACTTTGACTATTCTGACTCAAACCCAACCTGTGTAATTTCTTACATTAATTATATAGGTCGCAACCATGATCCAAAACGTAAAAACTGGGTAAGACACCCTTCCCATAACAAATACAGAAGTGCAACTACAGTGTTTCTAGTGCTAATTTGCAGATGGTGGTGGTGGTGTGATTGCTATGGTTTGACATTGCTACTTTTACTTTTTTTCCCCCTCCTTTAAGATGCACGTTATGTTGCTACAGCATCTTCTTCCACTTCAAATAAAACAGGCAGCTTTCTGTAACACTTCACAGTTGTAAAAAAAAGTCAAAGAAGCTTACAAACTTACATCTCTCTATTCTAAGGATACTTAAAAAATACGACTCAGGTTAATTTGTAGGTTTTTTGAGATTAACATCCTTTTATGTAAAAATGAATACTAATAGGCACTTGCCAACCTTTCACTTACCATAATTCACAAACTCCAGTACCAGGGTGGGTAATCACCAGCAAGTAGCTAGAACTCTGTCTCTTCTGACCACCTGGTAGCACATCATCAAATGCTTTAAATGCAAGGTAAGTTCAGCCTGTCTGCCAAAGCCCCAGAGCATCAAGGGATGGGTTTTCTGACAGAACTAAGAGATACTAATACATTGAAATAGACTATTGCTACCAGCAATTAAGTATAAACTCCTTTGTCACACAATGTAACACTAAAGTATTTCACTAGATACCATTCCATCTTGCACGAAAAGCAGCAGATTTGACAGCTCAGCTGACAGGACAAACCAGAGAAGCAGACCATTTTCCCCTCATTCTACCTTGTGGTTATCTCAGACGTAGGTATCAGTCACTTGAAAAAGTGCACTGTAGGAAAGGTACAAGAGAGGAATGGTATGAGAGTGAATAAACTCTGGCAAACACTGAACACACAGCACTTTCTTCTACTTTCCCTTATTTACATTTCCTTTCATATTGCACTTAACTGTTGAATATTCATGAATCAGAGAATGGTTTGGGTTGGACATACATGGATCCCATGCAATGGGACATCTTCAACTACAGTAGGTTGCTCAGAGCACATCCAGCTTGGCTTTGAATACTTCCAGGGATGGAGCATCACCTCTCTGGCAACTTGTTCAAATGTGTCAACACCCTCATCATAAAAAACGTCGTCCTAATGTCTAGCCTGAATCAAACCACTTATAGTTTAAAACCATTACCTTTTCCTATTGCAACAAGCCCTACTAAAGTCTGATCCCATCTTTCTCGTAAACCTCTTTGGTAGTAATTGAAAGGCTACAAAGAGTCTCCCCGAAGCTTTCCCTTCTCCAGACTCAACAACTCCAACTCTCTCAGCCTTTTCTCATAGGAGAGGCATTGCATCCCCCTGATCATTTTTGTGGCCCTTCTCTGGACCTGCTTCAACAGGTCCATCTCTTTCCTGTACTGAGGACTCCAGAGATGGATGGAGCACCCCAGGACAGGGTCTTACCAGACCAGACTAGAGAGGCAGAATCCCCTCCTTGCCCTGGTGGCCACACTCTTTTTGATGCAGCCCAGAATACAATTGGCTTTCTGGGCTGCAAATGCACATTGCTGGCTCATGTCCAACTTTTCATCCATCAGCACTCTCAAGTCCACCTCCCTAAGACTTTGTTCAATTCCTTTATCCCCCAGCCTGTCTTGATACTGGGCTGCTTCAGCTCAGGGGCAGGATCTTACACTTGGCCTTGTCATACCTCATGAAGTTTAAAATAACAAGCTAGTAAATTGCTCTTGATTCAGTGTGCATTTCAAGAGACATCCCATCATTCCTCTGACCATCCAGTTGTTCTTTACATGCTACAGTTCACTTTCAAGAAACTACATGACTTGGGCATTCATGATCATCCATCCCACAGCAGACCTCCAATTTTCTATTGGCCAAACAGTGTGTCAGCAGTCACACTGACTCAGGCTGGCATGCATGTTTGCTCTGTTATTAAGAAAATGTCAAGATTCACTTTTAAATGACAACAAAGCTGCTCAGCTCCAGCTGTAAAATGATCATTCTGCTTGTATCAGGGTACTAAGTGAGGTAGGATGGGAGTGGGAAAACAAGGACAATGGCAGCTGTATGTCAATTAACCCAACAGGAATGCATGCTGCCCCTTCTTTTTGTGCTGGTAGAACTGATCTCACAACATTCATGCATTCATTTGTTTTGGGAATGCTTTGGACAACACCCACTGAAATTATCTGCATGCAGAAAGGTGCCACTGTTTATGATGGACTTAAAAAGCAAGCTGACAATCAGCACCTGAGCAGACTCAAAGCTTAAGACGGAAATTCTGAAGACTGCCAGCCAAGCTGATTCTTCTATATATAATTTTGCTTTCAATAGTTTATTTAGACTTGAAATTCTTTAATCATTACATCAATTTGTAGAACTAATTTTATATAACACTGACATTATGATAAATTACATGTACAAACAATTAAGGACAACATCCTATCCTACATTTAAAACATGTTGTGTCCATGCCAACTCACAAGTCCCCTGTCTTAACTTTTTTCCAAAATTTAGCTTTAAAAAATTTCTTAGTTGCTCATAATTTCCAATTGAGTTTAATTAATGAGCATTTGTGATAAGAGATGGTGGTATTGGCCTCCTAAGTCACAAAAAAACCAACTTCAAGAACTGAGTGCCAACATGCTGTAATTTTGCCAGGTATCCTGAAAGAGTGGTATGTTAAAGCTGTATTCTGAAATTATACTTGCTAGCCTGATTTCTGGGTAAATCAGGTTTGTCAGTTCATTGTTTGTCAGTATCCTCTCCAGAAACTTTTGGACTTATTAAACAGAAAACAAGGTTGACAAATCAGCACAGATCACAGCTCCTACATGTTTTGTGAAAACTAGTAGCCAAGTAGGAGATAAGAACTAAAATTAGCATGCCTAGCATGGAAGAAATACACAGTAAGAATTCAAATCTTTTCCATTTTGGCTGCCAAATAGTACATGCATACTCATTTGCCAGCCTGTCTGGCTCTGAACCAGCCACAGAACACCAGTCACATCTCCTGATTCTCCAAACAGGTGGGAAACAGGACATAACTACAGTTACTGAGAACACTCAAAGAGAGCAACTCCCAGGATAATACACTAAAAAACTGCAGAGAGAGAGAAATAGCTGAAGATACCCATATGAGGTTTTAAGGAACATTGGACTCAGAGCTGCAACATGCCAGGCATCACTGGTTCTCAACTTATACACACAATACATTTTATTCTTACCACATTCTTTGGACTGATGTTTTTAATCTGGTGATTGAAAGTTCAAGGGAAATTAGAACACTGACAACTTACCGAATGGAATAGAAGACAGAAAAGTTGTTCTGTGCAAGATACTTCACATTAAAAAAGATACTTTTATAGTTACTTCGATTACTCTCAGACTGCACCAAGAAGCCAGGGAAAGAAAAGGTCTGTGCAATGTTACAGCAACACAATATTTGCCAAATATTTCTATCTTAATATTACCAGGAAATGTATTATTATTGTGAATCTGTCATTCAACACAAGTATTCATTTTTGTAGTAAGACTTATCCACTTCAAAAATCATATTTCAGTGTCACTATATAGTTGTAATTATGTAGGCATAAAGGAAAAATGGTTTCAAGATCATTAAACAAATAAAACAAATCAGCATCAGCTGAGGACTGATCAAGTTGCAGAAAATGCCCACTAGGTAATTTCTCCATTTTTTTATAAATCTGAAGAATAAAAAAAATAAATACCATAATTTTTAGATTGACTATATAGGCATAGCCTGCATTGTGAAAACTGAACATAAAAGTAACCAATCTTACTGTGATACCAAAAATAATTTTTTTTGTTTAAAATTTAAGCTACTTTTCTTCAAACTCCACCTCTGTAAAGTTTGTTGCTCTCCACAGAAGTAAAACGAGGCATTAAGAACTGGAAAATCAAAAGGCTAGAAGGTTCTTTTGATATATGAAAATGCCAATCAAAAAAGGGGAATGATCAACTTTCCACAAAAGGAACTGCTATCAGCTCCTGCTGCTGGTAGTGAGGGGGCTGGGCTCCAACAAACCATCCCTCCTGGCCTCCAACTCCCAAACCAGGGTGTTGGTAAGGGAAGGCAAAAAAAAAAAAAATCCATGAAAGATATTGAAACTGTAACATATGCATATAAAATAAAAGTATCACAACACACCCACTGGGTACAACCCCTGTTCAGGCCTAGGGTGCTCCAGTGACAAGCAAAAGCCGTGGCCTCAGGGACCACACGGAGATAAAACTGGTAAAAGGGGAATACAAATTTGCACCACAGATTCTTCTGACTTACTCAAACAGGATGAACATTCAGACTGTGTCAAAGACTACTAAAATCACCATGATGTGAGGTGAACTTCTGTTGGCTTCAAACATGCTCCAATGTTCCTGGCCTGACAGATTCTGAAAGACTACACCACTTCCCATGTGAAAACCACTCTTCAGTTAAGGTGATTTCTACTGTAATGTCTCTATGACAACCATTTTTTGTGGGAACTTTTTCTCACTCAGCAGTTTGAGATTATGCAAATTAATTAATTAATTTTAAACATGGCACTACCATATAAGTTACTTCTCAATCTTTCTGGAAGGACAGGATGAATTCTTGCTAGTGAGAATGGAGAATTACATTGCTACAGCAGTTACTGTTCATTATTTCCTCAGAACAGTTTAAAAAGACAAATTCCATGATGAGAATTTTTCATAAACACAAACACATGGGAAAGTCAGTGTTTAAAAAAAAATAAAATCTAATCATTTGCATTCTTCCTGGAATTTTCTTTATAACATAAAATAAAGTTGAGGAAAAGGACAAGTCTGAAAAGTAGAAGGAATAAAGAGCTTAAAATATCCCTGCCAGATGTCTGACATACACTATTCATTTAAAAACTGTACCTTGAAACAATTAGTTCTCCATCAGTTGCCAAGACACCAGATCCACAAGAGACCTACAACTATCCCAATATTAGTTATTAACAAATCAGAGCAGTGCTTAAAGGTCCCTGCAAAATCATCTTCGTTGTGATAGAACAAGTGCTCTCACATTTACGCATCTGCCCAATGGTAGGTTCATTGTCCAGCCATTTAAAACTTCTCTTTCACACCAAGTGCTGGTACTGCTGGAGGATTCCCTTCTCCTAAAGCTTGCTACTTTCTTCTTCAATGTCCAGCTTTTTCTTATCAAATACACATTTCTCTCTTTCCCCTTCTTACGAGCTCTTCTCATTTCTCATCCTATTTGATCTCATTCACCCACCTATCATTTCGGACTGTTGCAATATTTAAAGAATTACTAGCCAACTCTCTGTTTCCATCCTTCCTTCATTATTCGTCAACTGCTTCATAAGTAAGCAATCACCTTAACTGCCCTTTTGCTTTATATTGTCAGGAATTCCTGTCTTAACATGCAGCTTAAGTTACACTCTCCGGGGCTACTAATTTTCTTTGCTGCATTTCTCCAGGGCTATTTACCTCTGGATGAAATTTTCTATTCACTCCTTTGAACCGATTGCTAATTAAAACGGTTCCTCATCTCACTCATCTCTTTCTACATTAATGTACTGTACAAGACCTTGTATCTTTATAATCTGCTCACAAAAAGAAGCAAAGAGGATTCACAGAATCATTTATGTTGAAAAACACCCTTTAGAACATAATGTCTTACCATAATCCAAACACTGCCAAGCCAATCACTAAACTATGTCCCACATCTACACATCTGAAAAATACCTCCAGGGATGGTGACTCAACCACTTCTCTGGGCAGCCTGTTCCAGTGCTTAACAACGCTTTGAGTGAAGAAATTTTCCCTAATAGCCAATCTAAACCTACCATGGCAGAATTTGACACCATTTCCTCTTGTCTTGTTACTTGTGAAAAGAGACCAATCCCCACCTCACTAAAACCTCTTTTCAGGTAGCTGGAGAGGACAATAAAGTCTCCTCTCAGACTCTTCTACACACACACTTCATTGGAATTAAATGCCTTATGAATAAAACAGGTTTCACTGTGACTCATCTTTGATATGGAAATAAGGTAATGTTCATCTTTTTCATATAAAATCAGTAAAAGAATTTAAAATCCCTTTCCCGTATATAACTTAAAGGACAATAAAAAAATTAATGAATTTGGTAGCTGGCCAGTTTTACTTTTCCCTTAACTGTTCTCCGCTACTGCCCTAATCTTATGCTACAGCATAAGACGAACTGGAAAAAATTTTACTGTTGCCATAACAATGGGTAGTTTGCAAAGAATTCACTACTGATTACTATTCTCCTTCTAGGAAAAACCCCTCCTCCAGGCCCCCAAATTCTATTTTACAGGAAAGTTTATCACCACTGCTTCCTTTCTACACCCATTTCATCCTTGCTTCCTTCTCCATTTGGCAGCAAGCTCCAGACTCAGCAATGCAAAGGTTGCAGAAAGATGTCTGCAATGACAGCATGGAGCAATCACACGCATTCACTGTTGTAGAACCATTTTTAAAATTGTATTTTACTCATGCAGATAGAGCCATAAATTGCATCTGATTAAAAAACAAAAACAAAAACAAAAAACACCCTACAGTGTACGGCAAGTATCTCACAGTCCCTTTAAAATAAAAGTTACAAAGTTTCCCATGACTGTTTGCATGTTTTTTTCATTATTGTACACTACCACACCAAGGAACCACAGATGTTTTGTTTTATGAGAGCATCTTACTAGCCTACGTGGCCTACCACACACACTTCATATAAACCACTTGAGCTACGAAAAAGTCTTCATTACTGTCCTGAAGTACAGTAGTTTGATAACAGTGGTACACAATGCTGCCAGAAGCAAAAACCTGCCTCCTTTGCCATGCTTAATTGCTTCAGTAATCTGCTAAAACAAAATCTGTGTGAATAGCAGATCAGAACTTGCTGCTAATATTAGTAAAACTGATGATGTGGCAACTCCAGAAACTTTAGAAACAGCTGCTGGAACAGTTCCTAGGGGGAAAAAAAAGCCACAATTCCTCAGAATTCTATCTCACAGAGTAAAAGTTTGGAAATTTCATAAGCTTTCAAAAGACCTTTCCTTAGGACATTTACATGGTCTGTAAAAGAATGTCAGTAATTTAACACTTCAACTGTGCTAAGCAGAAACCAAGCCCAGTGCAGCACAACTTTTTTCTTCTTCAAGAAACTGTTGTGCCTAGAATTATTTGTTACTAACACAACTAATGCAAGAATTTTTATATGCATTTCCATAAAGCTAAAGTGACTGCTGCCAAGTGTTTCAGAGTTTAAAGAGAAAGCCATGTTTGCTTTCCAACTTTGCACAGACATGTAATTTACAGAGAAAAAGTAGTGATTTGCCAGTATAGTAAGAAATTAACTGATGGAAAAGATTAGCTATTCAGTTTTGAATTGTGCAGAAACTATCCTTTCTCAATTCTCCTGTTTATACGCTTTTATAATACTTCAGACAAATTTCAGAGATGCTTAAGAGACTGTATGACCAGCTTCAAGAAAGTATTTAAGACCATGTGCAAACCAGGGATATGCTGATCTTAGCAGTGCCAGTATTCAGCCACAGCTTCAATTCTGACCACAGGGCATCCCAGACACCTGTACTTTTTCAGAAGTATCTAGGTGCTAGCCATTTTACCTTAAGAATAATTTTGGTCACAGATGAACCTAAAGCTGACTTCAGTTGCCCAAGCGATAAGAGTCTCTCATGCAGCTTAACCACAATGGCAGAAACAGTACAAAAACTGGTGTCCATCATCTGAGGAACAGTTCACATGTTGGGGCACTTAAACTGAAAAGCGTAATATTACAGACTCAGTTCAATGTAAGAGTCTATTAAAAATGCTTCTACTTCAAGAAAGTAGCTTGGCCAGCATACTGGATAGGTTCTGGGTCAAACATGGCTCATAAACCAGAGAGAAAATTGAAAAAGGGAACTCATCAGCAGACCAGCAAGAAGAATTTCCTCAGGAGTAAAGGCTTCTGAGCTTCAGTTTTACCTCTCAGGGAGATATGTATTTTGTGCTAATTGTTGGATAAGCAGCCCTTGGAGCACTGCCAGGGATTTTTCTGACAGAAATGCTCCCACTGGTGAAATACATGACCAGGCTCCCCTCACCCCATAAAATCTCCCTTCTCTGCCAGACAGTAGCCCAGCAATAGTATTTGTTAGTATTTGTAATTAGTGCACTCTGCTGGTCACTGAGATCACAGGATTCATCTCAGACTGAGGGAACCTTTACATCAGCTTTCTCAGCTACTGGAAAGTTTTACAACATTGAACTAAAAATGCTGCATTTCCCCCGTTAGACAGAGGCATGCCTTAAAAGACAACATGGTATTTTAAATTAAGAGCAGCAAAACATCTCACAGCTCAGACCAATACCAGATAAATGGTCAGGGGCCTCACTTCACGCCTCACCTCCCCTTCAGGCTGCTAAAAAGTCAGCAGATATGAATATTAAAATGCCCTACAGGAACTCTTAGATTACCATGCAGCCCAGGGCATAGCACACAATCTTTAGGGGTAGCTACTTTATTTCAGTGAGATGCCTGGATCACTGCACTGGGATGGCTGCCCAGTATTTCAGACTGTTCTAAACATCGGAATGTTTACAGCACTCTGTCCATATCATTTTGAAAGTTTCCATCCAGGATTCTTTTTTATCACTAGTAAAGAAGGAACACTTTAAAGTATCACAATGTACCTTAGGTCACACTAGCCAGTCAGGTCTAATACACTAATAAAACTGAATGCTCACATCAACTTGTCATGATAGTGAAAAACACCTTTAACCAAAGTCCAGGAAAGAAGGCGTAAGTGTTAATTTCTTAACTCCTATGGGAAATACAACTTTGAAAATTACACTTCACTTTACTTATTACTGGACTGCAAATTGTTCTTTTGCAACAGATGAGAGACCATTTTTTCCCAGCTTGGTATACCCCTAGTCACATTTCCCAAAAATAAATATAAACTTAGTGACATGTAAGAGACTGTCTGACCAGTTTCAAGGAAATATTTAAGATCACATGTTAGCCAGGGATGTTTAGATCTTGGCAGTGTGCCAGTAGTCAGCCATAGCTTCAATTTTGACCACACAGCATCCTAAGCAACTATACACCAGGGCAATTACAAGATTTTTCTTTCAAGCTGATTTGTAACTCTTCTCCAATGAACCCACTATGGCTGTAAGATCAGACAAATATAGGGGGTTTTTTGGCTTCTTCTTTAAACCCTCTATTTCTCTTACCTTTATAGCCCTGACCACTAGTTAATTTCTGTAACAAACACCTGCCAGACAATATAGCTGCACATTATATAATCATCCTATTTTAGGTTTTGCTGTTTGAATACCCTCCCCAAATCTTCTTATTTGACAGAAATGCCACTGATGTTAAGACAAACACCTAAGTGAGATGAAGAACAACACAGCTTTATCAGCCAACCAAACAGCCCACTGTGGCGGGACAGTTCATCTCCATCCCTCCCATTCATCTCTGGTCCCATATGCCTGCAGCTTTCACTCCCTGTGAGACCCTGACAGCTTAAATCTGTAGCAGAAGGTGACCCCAGTAAAACACTGATTATGCTCGTGGAAGAGGGAGGCAAGACCATGCGGCTGGAATGGGTGAGGAGCAAGGAGAATGAGAAGCCCCACATTGAGAAGCAGCAAGTCCAGGTGCCCATGAAACCGCATTTGGGGAATCACAGTCCTTCCGAGGCACATTGCATCTGTCTGAACAGCAAAGCAATTCCTCACAAAAAGCCTTGTATGAGAGGCCTTTCAATGCTAAAAACTGTTCCAGTTTCTACAGTATAAAGTGTGGGGGGAAAATTAGACCATTACTAATCAAAATCGTGAATTATACAGCTAAATTGTCATCTTAAGTCAACAAAATCACAGACAGGTGTATCACATCTGAGTCATGTGGCAGTCACGAAGCTGAAAGGTGGCTGAAAGTAAGGGATATCTTAAGTAACTGTAAATAAATACCATGGTGAAGTCAAACTCACTTTGTATGGAATGTTTCTTGCAAAAATGGTGATCAATGACTAAAAAAAAAATTAATTATATTTCTTATGAATTTAAAAATTATATTTATACAAGCATGATGGACCTACTGTATAAAAATATAAATATGTAATACATCAAGGACTAGCATGGGTAGTAATCAGGTTTTTCATGTTGAGTGCACCTTAAAAAAGTCATGATGCAGTTCTGGGTTATACAAATCAGTTCAGCTTCCAGAATAAAGAATGACCCTCTCAAATATCCCCCTCCTTCTTGCTTCCTGATATTCCATTCATACCATGCTTTTTTACAGCTATCTGGAAACGTTGGTCCCCAAAAGTTATTTACTTTTAAAAGCATGTACTTTCTGCAATTTGTGAATGAAGGCATATATAAAAGCAATTTTAGTAACTCTTTTCTGTTTATGCATGTTATCTGACCACCTAATGACAAATGCCACCACCTACACATGCTACACCAAGCCAACACAGCATTTATATAAGCATCTCCAAATATATCTTTACCTCTGGTTGCACTGTGACAAAATACTGAAGAGTTACAGATATAATTCTGTATAATTACTGAATTACAGATATAACACAGACTGCAATTTTAGACCTCCAGAGACTCTATGTCAGTCTTTCTTCATGAGTTATGGTTATTTCCCATGGCTTTTTGTCTGATCTTGCTCATTATCAGCCACACTACCCATCTATAACTTTGCTATACACCAGTTTAAATTATTAAGTCACAAGTACAGAGTGTTTCTAAACATGTAATTCATCAAACTTTAGAACAGATAACTCAAGAGGTCAGGATGTCAGTCATAAATCTAAAGAGTAAAAGAGCTGAATGTGCCATGTTGAATGTCACAACACAAAATACAGGGACCCAAAACTTTCTGCAGAATAGCTCCTTGAGGTAGCCATGAGCAGAATGTAATTTCCTCTCTGCCAAACAAAAAAGGGAAAGAGGAGGCCAGAAAGATAACTTTTTCTTGCAATAGTACAATATTGGTAGCAGACAATGACTGTAGAAACAGAACAACATCATTTAAGAAGCATAGTTTTGAAAAAAAACCCTCACAAAAACAAACCCACAAATCTGGGTTGGTTCCAATTCAAAAGATTCTGTTTGATACTACTGTATAGTGCTAATCAACAAGGATAATTTTTTACATTGAACATGAGCTCTCTCTCTTTATACTTGCCCTTGTCCATGGTAGTTGATGATTATGTGCTGCCATCTAGCAAATGTTTCCAGAAAAGTTTGACGTTGGAAGTTAATCTGTGGCAAGACACCTGTAAATTCTTAGACTATTTTTTAAAACAGGAAACATATTTGAGACAGCAACAGGTTTTTCAAAATACTCCTTTAGCCTGCATACTTATAAGAGTAAGCACAACAGCAGAATACAATTAGGGTTAATACAGACAAAGCCTGTAAAAAGCAAGATCATATGCATTGGATTTGTAATGACAAAACTGAAATTTTCATTCTATAACTTACACTTTCCTTTGTATAAAAGTACACTACAAGTAGAAAATGGTAAGAAGTACTGCATTTTCTTCTTTCTCAAAAACTCTAGTCTTTACTGTTTCACTTTGTTCTAATTTTCTATAGTTTTTATTTTCTTATGGCTCTCCCTCCCTCCCCCCATTCAACTCTTCCTTGGGCATAGAAATCCAAATGCAACAAACCCACACAGGAATAAGATCTTTGAATTACAAAACCAATTGTGTTTCTTAACCCTTTTCAATCTTAATTTTTCAGTCATGTAGACACATTGAAACTATAGCACATTATTCACCAGCAAAAAGATGATGTCTTCCTAAAACTTACTGAACTTTGCTAACTGTGGGTTCTGCCAAGATCTTGTTTTTTCTGTTATTATCTAGGTATATATTCAATTAGAGATAAAGGGAAAAACATTTATACATATTTGGCACAAGTCTCTGTTGTTAACATGAAAATAGTGTGACTTTCTGAAGCTTTTGCACTGCAATAAGCAACTTACATGAATAATTAATAAACTGTCTGAATTATTCAATAACTGAAAAAAAAAAAAGATTTATTATTATTTTCTTATTTCACCTCACCACAACAATTAAAATTCCCTCTTATTTTCACCCTAGATCCTTAACGTTGTACAGTTATCTCAAATCTCAGTCATCCAGTCACCTAAGGAGTTCAGTATTTCCACTCTTTGTTCTTTATTAGATCGGAACACTTTGGAGCACAGTGCTTTATGGAGGGAGCATTCATTAAGGAGATTATACCTAAAAAATCCAAACCCCAGCAACTTTTGAGGTCTCTACTCCTTTCCAGTTTCTCTGAGTTCAAAACCACTTAAAAAGGAGACAGTCCTTTACTTGTCTCACTTCCTTGGAGAATTTTAATTAAACTAATACACAACTTTCAAGTTTCTTTGGCGATAAGAAGCTGAATCATCACCCAACTAAATGTCCTTTATTTTCAAAGCACATACACATTTTGTTTCATTATAATACGGGAACCAAAGGCTTGATTTTTACATTGTATTAACAAAACATTCCATTAAGAGTGTGAGGGGTTTTTTACTGTTTTTACAGTTGTACCAGAACAACACCTGCCATTAAATTACACTTAAGTGCAGCTACCTACTCTAGCAGGTAGGTATTTCCATTCAGATACAAGCCAAACAAGCACACCTCATCTGTACAAAGCAGACAGTGCACACCTTTTCCTCATGACAATATACTTTAAAGGAATGCTGTACCCATTTTAGAACAAAAAAGTCTTTGGACACTGGTAAGTTTGTTTTGTTAGCTGCTAGTATCAAACATAAAACAGAAAGCAACTAAAATAAAGTCAATGAACATTAACATAGGTGCCAGTTTATGTAACAGAGAAACACTGGTCTTAGACTATTTGCTCTTCCTGTAAACAAAATTTTTGAAAGCTATCGTCCAGGAATTTCATTAGGCTCCATCACTTAGCAGGTCACTGTAGTTTAATATGTTAATTAACTGCTGAAGTCCTTCTTTGCCAGAACTAAAACCTGAAATATGTAATACAGCACCTTAAAGGTCATCTTGTTCCAATCCCGCTTGCCATGGGCAGGGACACCTTTCACTAGACCAGGTTACTCAAAGTCCCATCCAACCTCATCTTGACCACTCCCAGGGATGAGAAACCCACAGCTTCACAGGGCAACCTGTGTCAGTGCCTCACCACCCTCATTGTAAAGTATTTCTTCCTAATACTTAATAATCTCAATCTACTCTCTTTCAAATTAGGCCCATTCCCCCTTGTACCATCTCTACAGTCCTTTGTAAAAAGTCCCTCTCCAGCTTTCCTGTAGGCTCATTTCAGGTACTGAACACACACAAATCCAGCTAAGACAAACAAGTTTACCAGCTATATAAGGGTCTTGAAGTTGTCTCTGCAACAGCTGCCATCCTGCCTATTGAATATGGCCTAATAGGGAAAGAAACTTGTATGATCCGTAGCACAGGTTGAGTGCAAAAAGCCAAAGGTGCATAGAATGGAGCTGTTCTGTAATCACAGTCCATCTGTCCCTTAGCAAATTGGAAAAATACAAAGACAAGTCTATTTAAAAGACTGCACTTTCAAAAATCACTCCTTTATACATGGTCAAATTCCTCATTTTCACCTCAACTAAAAGAAGATACACGATTCTTACTAGTAAAATGCATTCTTACTGGGGTATCTCCATAACAAATACACAGATGGTAGAAAAATATTCAGGTGTTAGTAAATATTTATTTCACATTTTATGACTAATCACTGCAGTAATTAATACAGCTCTGACACTTATGAAAGGGCATATGCACAGAAATGGAAATCACTTTTCAGTCTATTCACACTAGGCCTCCATCCCACTGTAAGCCAGCCTGGTCTTCTGTCCCTCTTGAAATAGATGGCATTCAGGATTTCAGTCTCTGTGCTAACTTACATCTCGGATGGTCCCGTTACTAGAGTGCTAACCTTTTGTTCAAGCTCTGGTGAAAGCTCCCACCTCCAGAAAATGTAAGAACTTTGTTCCAGCTTCCTCTAAGGAGAGAGTTATGTTTGAGCAATAGGATGAAGCCACCCCCAGTGTCCCTATGGAAACTTGTCAATCTTTTGTACAGAAAGCCACGTACTCTTTTTCTGAATAGCTCCTCAGTCAAATACTACTTCTGTTTTCATCCTTTGTTATATTAGTATCTTTGTGGAAACACCACCTGAACTTGATCAATCAAAAAAAAAAAAAATCCCTGCTTCAACAATGAATGAAATACTCTCTTCTTTCTTTGGTGATGTACCGGCATATTTCAATGTGAAATCACTCAGATTTCTGACATTACATTTATGAACAGCAAGGATCAAAAACTTGCAATAAATTACTGAGTAAATATCTGTATTTTATGTACTCTGAAATATTATCCCTGATGAACAGGCTACAACTTACCAAATGCTTGACCTGGAAATTAACATGCAAATCAACCAATCTCGAAGTTACGATGTGCTTGGAACACAGTCACTTTTTTGTTCTCCTGCTGACAATTACTGGCGTTAACCAAGCTGTTAATTCTGTAGGAATTCTGGACATGCACAACGCCAGCTGAGATGCTGATCCCACACATGCTCAGCGGCTCCGAACTGTTGGTGCAACACCTAAAATGACGCTGCTTTAGTTGTGTTAGGCTTACTGTGCACAGGGATTGGAAGTGAAACTTGCCTAAGAGAATTCACACTATGGAGCGGGAAAAATACCCCGAAACAAATATGAAACACGAACCTTCTTACAGAGCAGGAAAAAGTTAGTTCGAACTCATTAATTTTTTATTCTCAGTGCCCCCACCTCCAAGAAAATAAGGCGACATCATTTCTTTGCCACCCAGGAGACAGGCAGATGGGTCTTTGGTGGGCTGGCGAGAATCCCCCGCGAAGTTTCGGTGCGAACACACACAGCAGACAGGAGTGCCGACGGGGCAGGCCACGGGCACACGTGCGACAGCGGTGCGGCATCCCGTGGGGCCAGCTTACCTTCCCAGTTCGGGTGTTTGTGCTCCTGGCAGCGCCCCGGCACGGGGGGCGCTTCCCACAGGGCCGGCGGCGGCCGCTGGGGCCGCATGGGGCCAGCCCTACGGCTTCAGGCGGCCCCGCCGGCCCGGGGAGGAGGACCCGCCACTGTGTCCCGGACGGTGCTCCGGCCGCGCCGCTGGGCCCTGCCCGGCCCGAGCCGCGCACAGCGCCCCGCGGCCGCTCCCACCGCCACCCCGGGGACGCGAGTGTCTCACCTCGTTGTTGAGGTTCAGCACGGGAGCCATACCGCCGGCCCGCCCGCGGAGTCCCGCACAGCCCGCACAGCTCCGGCCGCCCCGAGCGCTCCCCACGCCGCCGCACGGGCAGCGCGAACCGAAAGTGCGCGCAGGCGCCGCGGGCCCCGCGTGCTCCGGCCCCGCCCCTTCCCGCGTGCTCCCGCCGCGCCCCCGCCCTCGGCCCCGCCCCTGCCGCGGGCCCCGCCCCGGCCCCGCCCCGCGCGGCGTTTCCCGCCCCGCCTCGTGCCGGTGGCGCGCTCTGAGCTGTGTCCGCCTCCGCTTCTCAGGAATGGGGTACCGAAGGTTCTCCCGCTCTCTCCGGTGATGAGTGCCGTGGGCAGCGGAAGGGTATCCGACCTGCCCGAGGCGTCAGGGGCGGTGCTTGAAGCAGAGCCCCCCCTTCGCATGAGGTTAAACCTGAGACCTCCCACCGTAACCTGTGCTGCCGCGTTGGGTGCAGGGTCCGGTGTGTGTGCCTGAATCAAAGGTCTGAGGACATGTACTCCTCAAAGTCAAACGGAAGTGACGGCTGCCCCTCCGAATTGTTTATAGTCCTAGAAATATTCTGGGATTCTTGCTTTTCTCGCCTTGCTGCTGTGCTGTAGCAGCAAGCAGTGACTG
This sequence comes from Hafferia zeledoni, assembly GCA_035583235.1. Lineage (NCBI taxonomy): Eukaryota > Metazoa > Chordata > Aves > Passeriformes > Thamnophilidae > Hafferia > Hafferia zeledoni. Next base: position 18,436,913 of record JAWWEV010000095.1, read on the forward strand.
CTATCACACGTGTAGACTTTGCTCTCTCTCCTCCTCCCCTGACAAAACAACCTCCATTTTCAAAGTGCTTTGCAATTTTCAGATTAAATTTTCGATGTGTACAGAGGCCAGATTATGGGTTGTGCAGAAATTGTGCCTCCTGTAGCTTTGGTTATGTACAATTTTATGTACACAATTAATTTTAAGTAGCTGTAGTGAAGTTTGACCACGCATGTGTTTCAGGCTTCATGATGTCTCAGTCTCAGAAGTTTGGCAAAGTTTCATCTGAACGTTCTTGATGATTGCCAGTTTATTGTGCTAGAAGGAATTGTTCATTTAAATTGCTACAAATACTCTTCTATTGAAAGGAGACTTTTGCAATACTCATGCTCAACTGTAATCAAGTCACAGCATTTCTAGAGAATGAATCAGTTATTTTTTCACATTACTGTTTACCTTATTCAAAAGAACTGAGATGATATTTGAAAATATTTGGGGAAATTGTTTTAAACAGAAACCCGTCTTTGTTTACACAAATGAAATCAGTTTCAGGAAATTCTCTGGACATTCACCAACAATTTGTTGGCCCCTGG
>JAWWEV010000095.1:18490837-18505953 GCA_035583235.1 Hafferia zeledoni
TTGTCCTATTGCTGAGTGCCTGGGAGAAGAGACCAACCCCCACCTGGCTAGAACTTCCCTTCAGGTAGTTATAGACCTGATGTCTCATACCACAGTACTTGAGGTGTTATTCAGCCTTCTGCCTTGAAAAGAAGTCTAAACAGCTAAAGGAATTTTGAGGGATTGATATGGGTATGGGGTTAGTATGCGTAAACATCGAACTTAAGCTACTTGAACACTAAAATCTACATTTCACTGCAATTACTTCTAAAATGTATAAAAATTAAAAAAAAATCAAAAATCAAAAAACCTCCTGAGGCATCAGGAAGGAGGCTAATATTCCTCAGAAAGAAATCAAATGTTTTAGTTTAAATTTTAGCTCTGTAACCCTCAAAACCTCAATTCTATATCTAAACTTAAGTTTACAGTAGTTACATCTTAGAAGCAAGAGATGACTAAGTAACACAGTAGTGCAGAGGCTCTGCAAGTAGAATAACTGTTAGCTTCCCCTTCAGCATCAGCATAAAAATATGCAGGTCCTTTCAGGATGTTTTTATGTTTTGCTTTATATATTTTATATTAATATACTTTTTTCAAGACTCTCATGGAAACTAGAATACTGCCCTTACACAGGTGTCTTATGCCTTTCATTACACAATTCATATGTCATTCAATGTCTAGTGTTGAAACAGCAACTCCAGAGCTTTGGTGGTAATGCAGATACGTGTGACTGAGTCCACAGGTTTGAAACCCTATTTTTGCTTTCCTGTTCTTTTTAGAATACTGATATGACAGAATCAAAGAATATTGCCAGTTGGAAGAGACCCACAAGGATCATTGAGTCTAGCTCTTAACTGTGCACATGACCATCTGCAAGAGGCACACTCTGTGCCTGAGAGTATCCACCAAACAAATCTTGAACTCTCTCAGGCTTGCTGTTATGACCACTTCCCTGGGGAACCTGTTCCAGCACCTAGCCACCCTCTGGGTGCAGAGCCTTCATCTAATACACAAACTGCTCCTTCCCTGATTTCAGGCCATTCTGTTGGGTCCTGTGACTGGGCCGAATACAGAAGAGATCAGTGCCTGCCCCTCCTCTTCACCTCATGAGGAAGTTGCAGACTGCAATGAGGTCTCCCCTCAGTCTCCTCTTCTCCAGGTTGAACACACCAAGTGACCTCAACTTCTCCTCATGCAGCTTCCCCTCAAGGCCTTTCACCATCTTCATTTTCCTCCTTTGGACACTCTCTAATGGCTTAATATCTTTCTTATACTGTGATGCCCAAAATTGCACATGATATCCAAGGTGAGGCCACCCCAGTGCAGAGCAGAGTGGGACATTCCCTCCCTCGATGGGCTGATGATGCTGTGCCTGATGCCCCCCAGGACATGGTTGGCCCTCCTGGCTGCCAGGGTACTGCTGACTCAGATTCAACTTGCCACTGACCAGGACCCCCAGGTCCCCTTCCAGGCACTGCTTTCCAGCAACTCATTCCCCAGTTTATACGAACACCCAGGGTTGCCCCAATCCCAGGTGCCAGAGATTTGTAGGGATCCAGTTGGAGCAGCAGATCCAGCACAATTTCAGAGCTGAATGGGAGATGATCATCCTCACAGTCACAGTTCTTCAGCTCAGGACACTGAAACCACCTTGGTCTGTCATTTGTGTTGAAGATAGAGACAAAGAATACATTAAACACCTCTGCCTTATCTCTGCCCTGTTTGTGGAGTGACCATCCTCATCCTGTAACAGGACAGTGATATTTCTGTACTGCTTATTGTTATTAGCATACTTGATATTAACATATTTGTAAAAAATGTTCTTTATTGTCCCCTACATTTCTGGCCAGCTGAGCTTTGACTGCATTAATTTTCCCTTGATGACAGCAAGCAGAATCTCTGAACTCCTCCTGTGTCACTTGAGCTTCCACTGGGCTACGCCTTCCTTTTTTTCCTTATTTCCAAGAGAAGATCCCTGCTTTTAGCCAAATCAGTCTTCTGCCTCGCCTGCTTGACTTCTGACTTTTGGAATTGCCTGCTCCTGTGCCCTTAGGAGGTGCTGTTTGAAAAGTGATGGACTCCAGCAAAAACATTTTCCCGAGACTTTACTCACTCATTTCTGAGCAGCCTGAAGTCTGCTCTACTCATGTCCAGGATTGAGGTTTTGGCTGGCACTTTTCTCCTGCCAACAGAGATTTTAAACTCGATAACTTTGTGGTCACTGTGACCAAGATGGCCACTAACCTCCACTTTGCTGATGAGATACGCTTTTTTGACAAGCAGCAGATCAAGGTGGGCATCTTCCCAAGTCGGCTTCCTTAGGACCTGTTCCATAAAATTGGCATCCACTGTTTTTAAGCATCTCCTAGCCCAGGTTGTATCAGCTGCCTAATGCTTCCAGTTTATTTTTGGCAAGTTGAAGTCCACCATAACAACAAGGGCAGTTTTTGAGTATACTTTAAAAGCATTTTAAAATGGGAAACCACATCAGACAAAGACACTGTGAGACAGCTGAGCCATTTATCTCTGGAAGTGTTGAACATTATTATTTCCATTAGTTTTAGTTGCTGTAGAAAATGCTCAGTGCCTTTAAAAATGAGACTTAGGAGACTGTTATCCTGTCCTTTAACCACTTTAGCTTATGCTCACCCTGTGCTGTGCTACTGCTTCACTGCTTTCATTATCAACTTTCTTCAGTGCATTTAAAGCTGTAAAGCTTAGATGTCAAGGGCAAATAACTCAGTAAGTAGGATTCAAATTCTAAAGTTCTTCATCTTTACTTTGAGGTGTTATATGGTGATTATGGTAAATTGTGATTGAAGGCTTTATAATGCAACTTTACAAAACCAAACAAACACAAAGTCCTCAATAAATCCTTCCAGTTTTAAAATCTACTTTTCTTAAATTGTGAGTATGCAAATAGCATAAAACAGATACTTATAATTTCTTGTGCTGTTTGACTGCAATCCCAGAATCCTATGTCATTTACTTTTCTTCAGTATAGAGTGACTTCATGTGAAACCAGAAACAGCTTGGTTTTTTAAAATTTTTAACAATGATTATATAATTTTCTTTCTTTTCTTGGAGTATGTATTAGAACAAAGTACATTCTCTCTTCAGTGCAATTCTGTATGCTCAAAATTTCTTAGCAGTACCAAACTGCTAACTACAAGCCTTAATTCTAACTTGGAAATGTTCTTAGGATTTTTCTAGTTCATCAGCCAGTGTTGAGTCAGTGGAGCATGTTATTTCCTCTGTTGTATTCTTGGCACATGCTCATGATGAATGTGAAAGGCTGTTTGTTGGTTGGTTTTTTTTTTTTTTTTGTTTTTTTTTTTAATAAATAGACAAACACTATAAGGAGTAGGTGAGCAGATTATAGGTACAGCAGGGATTTATGTCTGTGCATGGGAACAAAAACATTAAATCATAAACAGACCTCTTTTTTGACTCTGTGTTTCACAACCACATTTCATCATTATGAAGTCCAGGAAAAGAAAAATAAAACCCTGGAATTAGCCTCTACAGTGAATAAGGATAGGAGATAGAAAAAGCCTGGCAGATTAAAAACAAAACCCAGGCTATTATAAGAACTAAACTTCAGTTCATTCTTGTTATGGAAGAGAGTTGCAAGACTGGTGTCAATAGTACTAGCCCATCACAGTCCCATTTTATTCACGAAAACAAAAATATTAAATTATATTTATGTTGTCATATAATAAAAAAATAAGCAAAATTTTTGAAGGAAGAATTTTTTTTCCCTGCAACATGATAATCCACATAAATAAATATTCTAAAGGTTCTGGAAAGTGGTGAAATGAAAGTGGTGAGATAGAATGATTATATAATAAAGGGCCAAGTAGCATAGATGTTGAATGAGACTCTCGGAAGAAAATCTAAAGCCAATTATTGGTGTTGGTAGGATCCTACTTTTTCTCCTAGCCTAATATGAAGGATTAAAAATCTTTCTCTTTCTTTGAGCACACAACTTCTGAAGAGGTAAAAAAGACATTGTAATCACAATTTGTGTCTGAATTAAACACAGAGAATGTCCACAGAATTTACAGAATTGGAAATTCTTTTTGTGAGACTATAATGTGAACATACTGAGTGAGGATTGTAATTCTGGCAAGACATGGGCTCTATGAAATTTTTATTGCTCCACATGGTTTCTTAAGAGAATGACTATAATACTGATTTTGTTTATCCATAAATGGGCAGTGTGATAGGAGAATGCCATGAATATCTTCTAAGACTGCAATAACTGCAGGCAGTATTAACTGCTTAAAATGATTTTATTTCTTATTTTGCTGGCCAGTGTACTGAACTATGAAAAATATGAATGCCACCTCAATCCTACATACAGTTTAGATGGATCTCTCAAAACAAATTTGTGGAAATGATTTGGGGTTCATCAGTAGGCTGGTAGAGTGTGGAATCATCCCTTTTTCGAGTCTGGTATATAGCAATGACATAGAATACATGCTGCTATTTCATTTACCTATTTCCTACTGCTTAGTAAGTAAAATTCAACTTTTTAACAGGACTTTTTTCTGGCTGGCAAAGCCATTATATTAAATAAATACTGAAAGCATCAAGTAAGTATAAAAGCATAAATCAAGCTGACATCAATGGGTCATAGAAACATAAATCAAACTGACATGACTTAAATTATAGTACATATACATGCAGATTTAGACTGCTTGTAATTCTTAGATGTTATTTTTTGTTCTTTTTTATTGGCTTATGGCAGTAACTCCAAATCTTTGAATCATTGAATGGTTTGAGCTGGAATGGACATTTAAAGGTCACCTAATCCAACTCATCTGCAATGAGCAAGGACATCTTCAACTACATCAGATTGCTCAGAGCCCCATTCAACCTGGCCTTGAATATTTCCAGGGGTGGGACATCCACCATGTCTCTGGGGAACCTGTGCCAGTATTTCACCACCCTCATTGTAAAAAAACCCCTTCTTCCTTATGTCTAGGCTCCTTAATTTTAAAACACTTTGTTCTACCTCCACAGGTCCTACTAGTTGTGTCCCTATTTTTCTTATTAGCTTTCTGTAAACATGAAAGACCACAGTCAGGTCTCCCTGAAGAGAGGGCTGATTAATCCCAGCTTTTTCAACCTTTCCTCCTAGGAAAGGTGTTTCACCCCTCTAATTATTTTTTGTGGCCCTCCTCTTGCCTCTTGCAACAGGTACATATCTTTCCTGTGCTTAGGACTCCAGAGAGAAATGCAATGCTCTGTGTGGAGTCTCACCAGTGTAAAGCAGAGGGCTCCTTTATCTGAATGATATAGACATCCATAGGTGTGCAGATCTGATAAATGTCTAAAAGAGAATCTGTCACTCACAGTTTACATCATAAGAATCCTTTCTCACTCCCCAGAGTTAGATTTAGTTGTGCTTTATGTTTTGTTTAAAAAGTGAAAAGTCTCTCAATTCCACTAAAGTCAGGTATCTACTTCTAATAATCATACTAGTTCAAGGAAAAAATGCTCAAAAACCAGACAGAATAAAACCCCTCTCAATAAAAACCTGTTAGTTTTCTATTCCTTTGACAATTTGTGTTTGTTTGTGACAATTTTCATTTTATGATTTAACCTAAACAAAGCATTTTAAGCAAGAATTTATACATTTTAAATTGTGGGGGTACATAGGGTCTTACTAATGCCTTATAGTTGGACTACTAAATCGTTTTCTCTTGTAATGTATCACTTTAATGTTGAAAGGTCTAGTACTTAGGATGATCTTTAGACAGCACTGTTCAATGGGTAAAGTATGGTAAGAGTGCTCAGATAGTTTGGATTTCAGTATCATCTTTACCTCTCTTGAGGCTTGAGAACTCATTTCTGCTCATTTTACAGTGTGGCTGCTCTGCTTATTTATCTTGTAAGATCTTTGATGTAATACTTGTCTCATAGTAGACCTAATTTCATTTGAAGTTGCAAAATTATGTGGCAAAATCAGGTTTCTGGTGAGCAGATCAGTGGTCCAGTCCAAGTGGATGCTGTGTGAGTACCAGTTACAGTGAGATCTCATGAGAATCCTGTGTGCAATGGGACTGTGGCCTCATTAATTTTGAATGTTTGCATGAAAGTCATGATCACACAGATGTTTTTTTGCTGCAACCTTGTAAGATTTTCTAAGTTCTGTGAAGGGCTTGTTGACTTAATTGAGTAATTTTTTGGTGCTCAAACACTTCTTTGCAAGTAGCATGGAAGAATATTTTGTTAGAATTTGCTTTGTGAACAAGACTGCATGTCTTGAAATGAGTTTGTCTACAACAGAAGTAATTTTACTAGATTTATAACTATGTGTTCTGTTTTACTCTCAGTAAAAAACAACATCTATTCCACCTGAAATGCTTTGTTTTTAGGCAATGTCCTAAGCTGCAATATCCAGGCAAGTCACGTATTTCTGACAACTGAAGGAAACTGACAAAATACATGTAAAACTGTATCTCAGGTTGCTTTTTTCTAATAAGGACTGGAGTCAGCATCTCACACGAAACAATGCCTTCCACTTTAGAACACTGGGAGTTGGGAAAAGACTATGTGCAGTAAGGAAGGTATATGACCTAAATAAAGGTGCACTGCAAGTGCATTTTAAAGGCTGCTTATGTAATTTAGAAATTATAGTACCGAAAAATAATGACAAAAACCCCACCAAAAGGACATCTGTCATGTATAAAAATATGAATTATTTTGTGCAGTACATGATACATGTGCATAATAAACGTGAGGCTTATCCTAATGCTGTGCCATCTGAAATCCAGCTATTTCTATTAGAATGTTTATCTCCACTTGCTTTCAGTTTTGCTTCACCTTGCACTCTCTTTCCTAAAAGAACCAAATCAAAATTACTTCAAGCCCTTTCTAACCTCAGAATGCAGGCAAATCTGTCATGTCTTACCATAATTGATTACTGTCCAAACCTAGCCTTTACGCCTAGGTTAATGTGTCCTGATGTTTGGTAGCTTGTTTACTGGGAAATGGATGTGTGATAGCTGAGAAATACTAGCAGGTACACTATGAAAAGATGCTATTTACTCTGACTTCAGGTTGGTACTTACACAAATTTTCAGTCTGCCCATGTCATTAGATATTTCTATAAGCTTTGAGTTTTCTGGCACAGAAATGCACCTGCACTTCAGTTGGTAACATTCATTCTAGTCTGTTCTTATTTAGTCGTAGAAATGAACACTCATATAAAAACTGAAGCCTTAATGGTATGTTTTTGGAGTGCAAAGGAGAAGAATGTACCTTTAGTGATGAAAGTATCTTTATGCTAAGATCAACTCTGTCAAATTCAGTTTACCACACTGAGGTTTTTCTGCACATCAGCATAACTGGATGTATAATATATATAAATCCAATTTAAATGCATAACCTTGTGTGAGAAGAGATAAGAATATCTGAAATCTGATTAAAAGGTTCTGCTGCAAGACTGCTGGCCTTTCTGTAGGTTAAAATCACAGAGTATTAGTGTTCATTCATGCTACTGATATAAATTCTCTCCAGAATTTACAATAAAGGAGAGCCATATATTGCTTGGCCTTATTAAATTTCTTTTCCATTCTTCCTCAGACCTATCCATTTTCCATTCAGCAGACAGTCTTCCTGTCTAGATATATTCTAGTTCTGATCTTATCTAGTTCTGTTCTTCCACTACTAATGTGGTATTTCAGTAAAATTCTCTTTTAACAGACCAAATATGAAATAAAAACTGTAGTTTATAAATATTCAAATGTCTAACACAGAGATGGATGAATTCAGATTTCAATTAGAAGTTAATTTCTCCAGAGCTGACATTTATTTGAGAAAATTATTGATGTGGGTTAAATCCAGAGACTGAGATGAATCTCAGGTTACAATAATATGGAGTTACCCATATCACTTTGACTGGCTAGGCAGTAGGTAGTCAAATGTTTTTGTTTTCCAGAACTTTTCAAACCATGTTCAATTTAATATGGTGCCTCTGTATTATATCTAGAGCTTTTATTTCGTTGTCTTTTAATAAAAGTATGAAAGAGGAATAAAATATTTTTAAATGCATTTTCAATTGGAACGAAGGTCATTATTTAGACTATAAATCATCTGAACTGGTGAATGCTCACTTGTGTTTTGCTTTTCTTTTTAGACATGACATATTCCTGAGTGATGAGCTAATTAATTAATGTTGAGTTTGATCGATCTGTAAATGAGCAAAGGTCTAACTTCAGAACTCAACTGATAAGGTTTACAAAGGTCTATCCAATTATTCCCTTAAATTACAGAACATTAGGTTTACTCTTCATATATTTGGTATTTTAGCCCACTCAGTCTTTCCCCTTTTCCTTTGTACAAGATGATCACCAGCGAAATGCAATTCTTGTTTAACCCTTAGTGCATTTCTTTCATGTTGACAACTAGCAGACTTGACCTTTCCTCTTACATCACTTAGTACCTGTTTCCTGCTTAAACTCGTAGATGTGTTCCATTAGCTTAGAAAACTCAAGTGCTGGGTAAAAAGCGATCACTTCTCGATTTTCCACCATTTCCTGATTCCTTCATGTTTCTCCATAAATAACATTATTATTTTCAGTCTCTCATGACACAGCATGGGTTTAGACAGCCCATCCCAACTGTATGTCACTTCCAACTGTGCCCAAATCATCTCATGTGTGATGAAACACCTGTTTCATCAATAATATGTTCTTTGAATTGTAATTCTTACTTTTGAATTCAGTACAAGTCTCCAAATAATTTCTCCATCATACTGTTGTCTAGTTTGGCTGTCTCTGAGTGAAGAGTGGGGCTCAGAAGGTCTCACAAGATGTTGCATTGGCTTTCCTGGAGAAAACAAATGGCTTCAAACCTGAAGCTCAGCTGTGGTCCAGCTGACAACTTCTGCTTGTGGCCTCTATGCACAGGAGGGTCCTGGCAGACCCATCAGCACTTGTGGTGATCTCTGTTGCTACCCTACGAATACACAGTTAGTGTGCACCCTGGCCATAGTTAATAAGCCATTAGAAGGTCAAGTACAAAACCAGTAACAATTTGATTTTCAGTGTTCCATTGCCTCATATCAAAATAATTAAGCTTTTTGCTGCCATCAGGGATTTAGTGCTGCCAAAATTTCATTTGGATGGTCTTGGCAGAAAGTAGTTTTTCCTTATAGTAGTGATCAGTTATATGAGTACTATCCTAGCAGATACTCATACACCTGAAACACATATCTGGGATAAATCCAGTCTTTGAAAACTACTGAAGTTCTGCCCTGGCTCTGTGATTTCTCCCATTCTAGGCAAATGCTTGAAGAAAGACTGCAGTTCCCTTATTCTGTTACTTTTCCTCTGTTTTCTATTCAGGATCATGGCCCATGTTGACTCTTGTATCGCATGTCAAGCTTCCTTCTGAAAATGCTAAACAAGTTTTTATTAAAATTAGTCTTCCATCAGTGTGAAATTAATAACCATTACTGCAGTAGCATGAGGTTCATCTCTGAACTGCTAAATGAATTGTTCTGCTAATTCTTGCTAATAGTTTGCAAACAAATGATAATGTTTCACACTTTTTGAATACCTCAAAAATTGTCTCATTTTTAATTTCAAAGTTATAATGAAAATTATTCGCTTTTGAAATTGCCCTTGCTATTGATTTTCTTCCAAGAGGAACACTGGGCATTTTCGCCTAGTTTTCTAATAATCTAATGAGATGTTACTCTATGATAGGAAACATCATGGTTTTCTTCATTAGTTTCTTATAAAATCATTTCTCAAAACAAGTTCAAGTGCTTAGCACATTTATTCACAAATTTTCCTTAACTGACTGTTTTGTTAAATCTTGCAGAGAATTCTGATTAGAATATGTTTATGAACAAGACGTTCTTAGAAGCAACAGAATATGTCCTCTAGCAGCAACACTACTAATTTTCCATTAATTTACATCTTCAAGCTATATTCTTATAGACAATGATAATGATTTACCTATTTTATTTTTATATTTTATTCCTCCAGTATAAGAACTGGAGATGAACAAGTAAATGAAGTAGTGGTAAATGGAAAATGGCCTAAAGGGGGTGACCCTTTACAGAAAACATCACTTAGCTCTGAAACTCAAATTATTAACTTCTCTTCAGTTATTGGCAAAGTGGGCAAAATTCCAGCAATCCGTTTCACTAATGCATCTTGGCTCTCCTGTGGATACTTCTTCCTTTCTGGTTTCAAGTCCCCTAAAGAACAAGTCCTGAAAAAGAGCACATGGTGCCACAACTTCTATTTGGCTTTTATGCGATGGTTTATTACAGGTGAGTGTGAGTAGATGAGGGGATAGACTTTCTTGGAGGAGGTTGTATTAAGGATGAGGGCCTGGGTGAGAGACTGGACAAGTCTGACAAAAAAGTACAGTGCATCCTGTATGCATACCTCACAGCACCCCAATAATTTTTTTTCTCTCTAAATAGTTATAAGTGCTTAGCTGCATTCAGTATAATTTTTGATTTCTGTATGCTATAGTCTTTGGACATCTGTATCTTGTCCCTGGTAGGTCCACTGGTCTCAGTGTGAGAAAAATATGAGTGAAAATATGTTTATGATTTTTCACTCATACAAGCCCATTCCACAGACATATGTTCCTGGCCAATCTCTGTACCAGAATATGAGACTCTGTCTCCTTTATGTGCCAACAAAAATAATTCATTGCTCTTTTTTTTTTATCTGCTACTTCTGAAAATATGTTGCTGAGAGGATGAAACCACTTAAAATGCCTTCAGTGTGAATATTTTTTGTTGTTGTTTTTGGTTAAATGGAAAGTTGGATTTTTTAAAGATATACTTTACAGTATATTTACTGTACAGATGAGTATGATTCACAATGAGTGCCTGGCTTGGCTCCAGAGGAGCCTAGGCACTCAAGTATCGTCTGAGCTCAGGCTATTCAATGTACTACGTTAAGTTTCTGGCTGTGTCCGCAAAACAGCAGATCATCACTGACCATCAGTAGTGGGACTCTGAGAGGACAAGATGAGTGCAGGAGCATTATGGCTTGTATTGCTTTCGTTTTGCTGTTTTTATGTATTCTCTAACTGTAAAAAACAGACACCTAACAAACACACAATGCTGTTCAGATTATTTTGGTGCTACCAAATTACTGTACTAGCAACTCTCCAACGTTGGGAGGAAATATTTTTTCCTATAATATTGCTGTTTATATGCTATTTCTAAGGTCCTTCTGCATAATTTTCCCCATTCTCAAAGATATACAAAAGTTTCTAAACCTTCCCATCCTGAACAAGATGTTTCCTTTTCTTCATGAGTATATTCAGTAATAATAAAAACATTAACAATACAAGCTAAGCAATTTTGCTCCTAACTTTCTCTCTGAGAAAGAAGCTCTGCATATTAGCAATATTAACTGCTGATCCATTTTATATAGAAGTAAGCTAAACCATTTACTGGAAATGACTGCTTTGTGGAATTAGTTCTAATAGTCATCTAAATATAATAAAATAACATTACTATGAGACTTTTTAATTAAAAGCATAATGTTTTTACATGTTATGTTATATATTTTTGCTCATTTTTTTGAGTAATAACTTCTGTGCTAGAATTGTGCCACTTAATATATTGTATTTTTCCAATTTCTGTACATTTTTATCCTCAGTTTGAAGTTTTGTGATATTTTGGGAAAACTGGCAGCTGAATTCCTTGCCATTTGAGACTCTCATTTATTACTGATATGTCTGTTGGATTGCTAAGCTGAATCTGGAAAACAAAGTTATACAGTAAGAAGATAAAGGTTTTTAAGCAGCTTGGATTCAAATTACATTCATATAAGTAATTATCCTGAAATTATAGTTTTCTATTCATGGTGAACTAAAGAAGGAGATCAACAAAACCTCTGTCTTAGTCTTCCGAACTGCAGACATTGGACTGTTCAGGACATTGGTTCAGAGAGTCTCCCAGGAAACAGTCCTTAATTACAAAGGGGTCCAGGAAGGCTGGATTTAATTTAAGAAGGAAATCCTAAAAGGTGCAGGCTGTCCCCACATACCAAGACCAGCCTGGATGAACAAGGAGCTTTCACACAAACTTAAGGGGAAAAAAAGAGAGTTTTTGACCTTGTCCTTGTTCTGACCAGAACAGGGTTAGCACTTCCAGCAGCCAAGAGGGTCATGGCCAGGACCCCGGGGTTATTCTATACTGCCTCACACTGTGCAGAGGTGGGTCACATCTTTTTTCTGGTTTGCTAGAACGTGGGGTTGGGTAGCACTGACTTCCACATGGTGAACACTCCTGGTTTGTTCCCTGTCTTGTACACTTTGTTATCAGTATTGTTGTTACTCTTTTGTTTTTCTTATTTAATTGTTGTTTCCAGTAAATTGATAACTTAACCTGGGATCTTTTTATTTTTGTGCCTCCAATTCTCCTCTCCATCCTACTGCAGGGGGAGGGAAAGAGTGAGTGAGCACTACATGGTCTACAAGTTTTCAGAGGGAAGAATAAATTGGGGAATACCATTCCTAAACTATGACAGACCTTTGGAAGAAGGGGGAGGTAACTCAGGAAGAGAAAAAGGGTGTTGTTAGGTCTTGTAAAGAGAACTCAATCTAGCCACTGATATGGGAGACATAATAAAGTGTTTTTATAAATACATCAACCACTAAGGGAGGACCAAAGAAAATCTCCATCTTTTGCTGGATGCAGGAGAGAACATTGTTACCAAGGATCAGGAAAAGGCTGAGGTATTTAATGTTTTCTCTGTCTCAGCCTTTAGTCTAAGTAAGACTGGTTATCCTCAGGGCAACTGGCCCCCTGGACTGGCAGACAGAGACAGAAAGCACAATAGAAACTCTGTAATCCAGGAGGAGGTAGCTAGTGATGTGCTGAGCCATGTAGATACTCATAAGTCTATGTGACAAGGTGGGAATCATCCCAGGCTATGGAGGGGGCTGGTGGCAGAGCTTGCCGAGCCATTCTCCATAATTTCTCATCAGTCTTGGCTGACTGGGGACATCTCAGGTGACTGGAGGTTGGCCAGTGTGACACCCAACCACATAATAGCCAGGAGGAGGATCCAGGGAGCTAAAGGGGCTGGGAAGGTCATGGAAAAGATCATCTTGAATGCAGTCACATGATGTATACAGAGCAACCAAGGGACCAGGCCCAGCCAGAACACCTTGAGGAAAGGCAGGTCCTGTCCTGTCTCAACAACCAAGTCTCCTTTTATGACCAGTCAATCCACCTAGCAGATGACGCAAAGGCTGCACATGTAGTCTACCTGGATTTCAGCAAAGCCTTTGATACTGTTTCCATGGCATTCTTCTGGAAAATGTGGGAGCACACTACTTGGACACTGGGTAAAACCTAGCTGGGTGGCTGGGCCCAGTGAGTGGTGGCAAACAGTCTTGCCTCCAGTTGGCAGCTGGTTACCAGTGGTGTTCCCCAGGGATCAGTGTTGGGCCCAGTCCTGTTTAGTATCTTTATTGATGATCTAGATGAGGAGATTGAGTGCATCCTCATCAAGTTCACAGGTGACACCCAGTTAGATGGGAATATTGATCTGCTGGAAGGTGGGAAGGCTCTTCAGAGAGTTCTGGACAGCCTGGAATGATGGAACAAAGCCAAATGGATGAAGTTTAGCAAGGCAAAGTGCCATGTCCTGCACTGCAGTCACAACAACCCTATAAAGTACTACGAGCTTGGGAAGAGGATCTGGAGAGAAGGTCCCCAGAAAATGTTGTGGAGGTGCTGGTCGACAGCAGCTGAACATGAGCCAGAAGTGTGCACAGGTGGCCAAAAAGGCCAGTGACATCCTGGCTTTTATCGGAAATAGTGCAGCCAGTAGAACCAGGGCAGTGATTGTCCCCCTGTACTCGGCACTGGCAAGGCCACAACTTGAATGCTGTGTCCAGTTCTGGGCCCCTCTCTACAAGAAAGGCATTGAGATGCTTGAGCGTGTCCAGAGAAGAGCCACAAAGCTGGGGAAGGGTCTCAAAAACAAGTCCTATGAGGAGTGGCTGAGGGAGCTGAGGAGGTTTATCTTGGACAAAAAGAGGGTCAGGGGAGACCTTATAATTTTTTACAGCTACCTGAGAGAAGGTTGTAGCCAGGTTGGGGTCAGCCTCTTCTCCCAGGCAATGAGTGACAGAACAAGAGGACATAGCCGCAGACTGCACTAGGGTAGGTTCAAATTGTGCATCAGGAATAATTTCTTCGTTAAGCATTCCAATGGACTGGCCAGGGAGGTGGTGGAGTCATGATCCCTGGACGTATACAATAAGTAACCAGACATGACTCTTGATGTGCTATGGTTTAGTTGATAAGGTGGTGAACAGTCAGTGGTTGAACTTGATGATCCTGGGCTTCTTTTCCAAACTCAGTGATTCCATGATTTTGTCATTCAGTGAATTATCTGTCAGAGAAAAATAGTCGTTGTTTGTTTCTTGGTCTTCTGTAGGTAAATTGAAAAACCATAAAAGTCTAACTTAAAGAGAATTTTGAAGGTCCAGGAACTATTTGAATTTTTTATTTTGGGATAAAAAGGCTTTATGAAGGCCAAGAACTTTAGTGACTCTGTGTGTAGGGAAAGGGCACATATGTGTATTTACAGAAAATATTTGATTGATTTATGCAGAAGGTTTTTTTTTCCCAAGACATGTCTAACATTATCTTAAAAACATTATTGCATTTTTGAGATGCTGTCAGGAATTTGACTCCTTCCCAGAACATATTATGCTACTGTTTTTATGTGGACCTAATACTTCTGGTGTCCATAATATACATATGCTTTTGTCATGACAGCAAGTAGAAGCAGTTCACAGAACAAAGTAAAATACTTGAATATTTGCTGTACTCTCTGTCTTCTCTCCCTTCTCTTGTTTATTTTCTTTCCCCTCTCTTTTATAAGTAGCAGTTAGCAGAGCAGAGTTAAAGAAAGCATGGATAGGGAAGCATTGCTGCTGCTGTGTTGAGAGAAGGGGTTCTGGTGAACATCTAGCCCTGCAGTTCTCTCACTTAAACAGGAGTCTCAGAGGGTTCTACAGTAGTTTTGTGGTTTTTTGGTGTGGGGTTTTTTCCTCCTCCTCTCCCCTCCGCACTCACAAAACGTGTTCATTTACATTCCTGCAAATTTGGTAACCGCAAGAAT
>JAWWEV010000095.1:18506053-18522458 GCA_035583235.1 Hafferia zeledoni
TATATCTTTTTCCCTGTGCCCCAAGGCTTGTCATTAGGTATTTGAAAAGTGTGGAGAGACTGGAAAAGGAAGAGATAGCAACTAAATTATAAAAAGTATTTCTACACCAGCAGTAGCAAGTCATTTTCTAACAACTGCTATACAGTGCAAGACTGCATGGAATGCTAAAACAAAACACCTTTATTTTCATTTCTGGAAGAACACTGATGAAGAGATTTGTGAAGATACTTAATATTTAATTGTTTGACTTTAGAAAATTCACAGAGGCTGACTTTCAGTCAGTGTATATTTTATTGTAAAGTCAAATTAAGCAGCATAGAATCTTGATAGATTCTAAATGGTTAAAGTGACATATCTGCACTTTGACTCAAGATGTTATCTGCCTCCTGTTCCGTACTTTTATAAAATAAATGTACTTTTACTTTTCGAAACTGGCCTCTGTGTATTTGTTTCTGCTGCTAAAGACCAGTAACAAGTCCTTATGTCCAGATGAGTTAGACCAGCTTGCTGTAATTAAACAGTATTTTGATAAATTTGGTAAAAGATCTTGATCAGCAGTTCAAGATCATACTAACCCCCCAGCATTTATAACTGTATTGTATATAGGTGATGTTTCTTATGAAGAGGCCATAAGCCCAAGATTGTCCTAGACAGTATTTCTTACCTTTAGAGAAATATGACTGAGCCCTTTAAATGACAAGTGGAAATAGTGGACTCAATATTTGCCATAAGTGCCTCAGGTTTTCAGCTGGACTCTTTCTGACTGTGTTTCAGCTGTACCTTTTCTGCAATCTAGGGATGTTCCAAGTAAAATGGATATAGTACCACTGTGATTTTGTGTCAAAAGCCTTGGTATTAAATAATCCCGTCTTTTTACTGGGATGTAGGACTTCATTGAGTGGACAGAAATCAGGAACAAAGAAAAGGTATCATTACAGCAGCAAATTTTAAATCATATGTATGAATGATTTTCTGAGAATTTACGACATGAAGTAACATTAGGATTTTTTTGTTATCCTTGTTATTATGCAAAGACAATTAACTATGGTAGGTGAGATTGTCCAGTTGCCTCAGTAATAAGTATGAGAACTCAGACTTGGAATGAACCTGATAATCTTTGCTCACAGTAGTTGTGCTGAATATAGGATAAAATGCATTTTAAAGTTCTTTTTGAAGCTTATATTTACTGAAATCTCAGCAAAATCTGTGCTATATTCTCAAGCAGTTATTTAACAGGTATTTCACATTATTTTGTTGTGAACTAAGAAAATATTTGTAGATATTCTCAGGCAGACATCTCTGTAAATCACTTTGAACAAATTTGTATCATTGCCAGCTTCTATTGGGCAAGGCCTTTCTGCCCCAAATGTGATACAAAGTGAGGCAATATTCTGTTGGATGGAAAGACAATTTTAGGTAGGCAAATTTTTATGACTTAAAAGGTGAAAAAAAATAAGCCAGAGTAGTAATGTTATTTATGGTTTAATTCACAGGAAGAAAAAAATGTCCAATGAATTAAAATAACATCTTTTGCTATTGACATATACAGAACAGCTAGTGACTTATTCCTCTATTTCCTGTAGAAATCACATGAAAACACACATACATTTTGATAATTAGTCTGCTGAGTGCTGTAATGTGCTTTAAAAAAGTTATATTTATATAATTCATGTACATTTTGCATAGATTTATAATGAGTTAAGGACATTATCTGTTCAATAAGATACCATAGGATGCAATACAATAAGTATGCATACTTTTTGGTGTTAAAAATTAAAGTGAAGCAATGACTACTTTAATTGGTCTATTAAGTTAGACATATAGTGAGAATTGTCAAGGTCCAGAAATCAGAGGTACCAGGAACTCTTTAATTTGAATATTATTAGGGTCTGTAAGTCACTTAGACCTTTATGTTTAGATTATTGTATTTTATTTTTTAAGTTTTCTGTTTTTCAGTTAATTCAAAGGAAGTTAAATAATGATTATCTTTGGGAAATATATTGATATTTTCCCTAACATCAGGATAAACATGCTGAACAGTGTTCTGCTCTGGACTTTATTTTTTTCTCTCCCTTCCTATCCTCTTGAATTCAGGTATATATGCAAAATAAAATAATTTCATTTTCATCTATATCAGTTCAACATCCAGTCATAACAATGAATGTGTAAGAAAAAGAAGTGGAAATGAGTGACAGGAGCTAGAGATAATGCACTAATTCTGTTGCACTGTGATGGGTTAAAGAGCTCATGAGCCTAAGACCTGAGACTCAAGCCCTCAGTTCAAGGTTAAAATTTATTCAGTTTTGGTCATATTTTGACACAGCTACTACTGTCTTAAAATGCCTTCCCTCCAACTAAAATAGTTGGGATTTTGAGATGTTCTAGAGGGCATTATTTTTCTGAAAGATATGACAAAAATTTCTATGGAAAATTGATACTAGGTAACCATTTCATATGTTTTAAATTATCTTTTACTGTATTAAAAAAATTTTAATCACATGATGAGAGCAGAACAACATGATCTGATGAGTGCGTAGAGCCTTTCTCTTTAATGGTTATTAATGTTTTAGTAAACGCCATTAAATGAAAAATTAAAGAGCTCATAACATTTGGTTAGGGGTTGTTTTTTAATATTTCCATAAGTTAAAATTATCTTTTAAAATATTTAGGACTGTGTTTGCATGTCAATCTCTTTTACTTTTAGAAGAAGTTGGAAAATTAGTTCTGCAAAGTGTTGGGTGTTGTCCCCAGGATGCCTGTCCATCTATTGTTCCTTTCTAATCAAGGAGACTCTTTTTTTCTTTAAGTTTTACCAGTTGCATTTTTCTGCTCAGGACTTTTTATATGGCATTCAGCAATGTCTTCTGTCAATGATAAATTATGGCATACCATCTGGATATTCAGGACACTTGAACTGAATTCAATGCATAATACAAGGATAGGAAATTTCTCAGGAACAATTCTGCAAAGAAAATATAATTTAACCTCCTTCCCCATCAGTTTTTGATCATTTTCATTATTTACTTTAAATTGAAATGGCAAGCATCTGTCTTCTCAGTTGTGTTCCTAATGACATTGCAAGCTATTGGAAAACAGAAAAATGTTTTGAGCAAGCATCTGTTCTGGAGAAAAGCCCTTGACATTAACTTGAGGAGTAATTGAGAGAACAGCTTGATAATTAATATTGGAGGAAAGAAACAGATACTCGTTCAAGAGTAAATAGTTCTTGTCAAAACACATCTCAGTAGGTTGGAAAGATTTCAACAAGGGCTATGAAGTTTAAAGTGGGATTACTATGAGCATCTTAGAGGAAGAATATGATACCTCTGTCAGCTGCAAACACGGACCCCGATGGAATCACGGAGTTACAAAGAAGTACATGAAGAGAGGCAAGACCTCAAGAAACAGCTCATTAAACAAGATTGTACAAATGACAGATGTGTTGCTTGTCATGTGATAATTTCTGTATGAAACATTCACAAATTATTGAAGCATTTTAAAAAGCAGCTCCAATTTAAACACAAATGTAAAGAATTAATTTTCTTGGGACTTGGAAATTTTATTGTTTGATATGGCTAAGTCATGATCTGCCTTCTACTGGAGTAAAAATAATTAACACTAAATTTCATAAAAATATGAAGTGGATAATCTAGTTTAACAACGGTAAGAGTTATTTAACAGGGATCATGTTGAAATTATCTGTTTTCTTTCAGCATAAGTTTTAATTGATCTAGTTACCTTTCTAAAAGTTGTGGTTTGACTTAATTTATTTATCTATCCACATTTCGTCACATGCTGTGGCCAAAATTAGGCATTTAATTCAGAAAGTTCAGACTAGTTCTTCCAGAGACAGATATGTACAAGTTAGCAAGATAGAATGAAAGAGAAGCTCAGTGGTATGCTGCTTTGGAGATCACCTATTAAAACATTTTTATAAAAATAATTGCAAATTAAAATTAATTTGCAAATTAAAAGTAATTTAATCTTTCTTTTCAGTGTAAAATAGTAATTCTTTGTTTTTCAATTGTTCTATTTTAATGAAAAAATATACACTCTCTGGAGAGAATATACTTATCATAGTCTGTCACATATAAAGAAACTTAATAAGATACACAGTGTTCCATGGTTTTACTAATACACTGGGGGCAACATTGTCAGTGTATCTCAATGAAGCTATGATTTGATAAACAGACCAGGAGAGGAAGGAATTACCTTCCAAAATTATGTCAAAGGACAGATACTGAGTAAGTTTGAGAGATTTATTACTGTACTGCTGCTCTGATAGTTGCAGGTTCTTCATGTGGGCACCTGGTGAACACAGGAGTTGTCTGAAGCTTTTTCTCTCAGAAAAATGAGACCTGTAACTTTCCTCACTGTAGAGAGAGAAGACACATTATGGAGTTTAGGTAGTTCTTACAGTTAGTTAATGATCCTAATATTCTGCTGGTAAATGCAAGATGAATGCTGTGATATTAGCCTGAAATGCTCTCTGGAAACTTGCTCAATGCTTGAACTATTGTTTTTCTCTAGTGCAGACAGAGCTACATAATGATGAATATGTTACATGGACTGTTCGTGTGTCAAAGGAAGTATTTTAATTTATCTTTGAGGGGA
The DNA here is from genome assembly GCA_035583235.1 of Hafferia zeledoni. Classification (NCBI taxonomy): domain Eukaryota; kingdom Metazoa; phylum Chordata; class Aves; order Passeriformes; family Thamnophilidae; genus Hafferia; species Hafferia zeledoni. Next base: position 18,510,668 of record JAWWEV010000095.1, read on the forward strand.
AGAAAAAAAATACTCTTTGAGGAACTTCAGAGGAACCTTTGTTGCTTGTTTTGGTTTTTGTTTTGAAGGCCTGGTGAGGAAGCGTAAAGTCAGTTAAGAGCATTTGCATGTCTCTGGCTAAATAACATTTTATTATTTTGTTTGAAACTCTTAATAATAAACAAAAGCAATAGAACTTTGACTACTAGGCTAGATGACTGAAATTAACTGCAATCAATATACAACTCAACAGACTGATATACATGAAAACAAATATTGTTTCCTTAATTGTCACAGTTATCTTAAATAAGAGATCTCTCTCAAATGAGGAAAAAACCTGCCAAATCTGGGTGCAATTAATCAATATAAACATATAATTATTTTAAAAACAAAAACTATGAAAGTATTTTTGAGTATTTGTAATCTTTTTTAATTTTACTCACAGATTAACTTGAATTTGGTTTGGGTTTTTTGTTGTTTTGGGTTTTTTTAAGGTAAATAACCATTAAAATATTCTAAGTAATTAACTGAGAAAAAATACTTTGTCTTGATGTACAATGTAATGTTGTAAAAAAGTAGGCATTTCTCCAATAACTAACTTAGTCTATACATTAGATTATTCAAAGGATTTTTTTATAATTGCTGCTTAAAACCTTTTGAATGAATACTGATCATGTTTTAATATTTTGTCTTATTTCAACTTAGAAGATGAGACAAACCTGGTTCTTTATATATGTATAAAAGCAAAAATACTTAGAATTTTTCCAAAACATTACTTGCATTCTCAAGGAATTTTAGAATTATTCAACACAATCAATAATTATAATTCTTTTATGGAAAAGAAAAGTCAGGGTTGAGAGTAGGATGTCTGTTTCTGCTGGCTATTTTTCCATTCCCAGCTTTAATCTTAGTGCTTCTGTAATCTCACATTTAAGACTAACCACCAGGCAGATACTGACCTGTCTCAGAACCCTTCTTTCGTCTCACCTTCTCTCACCTCATTAATATGTCACCAACAGAAAATTATCTATTAGATGTCATAATACATGGAACACCTGGGACAGCACAACAGGATAACACAACAGTATACTACAGTCAGAATGGATCATAATCTTACTGGGTTAGTGTATTTTTTTCTTAGTGAAAAAGGGTGTGAAATAACGTATTTAAGACTTTTGTATCTCTTACACAAGTGAGACCCCTTAGTATCTAGCTTCTCCCACAAATGTATGGATCAGATCACAACTCTAAGGATCAACCTCTGAATTATATAGTTTCACACAATACATGTATAAAATTGAAACTTTGCTTAGAGCTGAGAAAAACCCCAGGAAATACAACATTAGGAAAATACTGATGTTTCATGCTTTTGAATTGTCCTCTTGATATTTACGGACATGTATATTTTACAAGACAGGCAAAGAAAGTTGTTTGCTATTACTGATATGCTAAGATTTTCCCCCTTTCATTTTCCCTCTTCTATGAGTAAGAAATCTTCTATTTATTCACTATTTTTTGATTTTTGTCAAGTGCTGAAACTAACAGGTGCATTACTTTTTCCAGCAGTTTTCTGCATTATGGCTGATTCTTTCCCTTGATCCAATCCCTATTTTTTCAGTTTTGAAGGCATTAAATACAAAATGTGCTTCCTTACTCAATGAGGTTACTTTTTGTCTGTCAGAGAGGTCAAATTAAAAACAAAATGAAAAATCAAACCCTGTATAGCTAGAAAATGTCTCTTAACCTTGTATTAAGTACCCTTTTGTAGGTCCCTATAGACAGATATAATTTTAAATGTGTCCTCTGGATCAAATTTATACTTTGAAAGGTATATATTAAAGTGAACTAACTGAAGAAATGTGAGTCTGGATTCCTTTCTGGAATTGCACTGTCCCTCAGAGTTGTGAGGCATGCACTATACAGGGTAGACATTTGACAAGTAAACCTTTATAAAAGGTAAAAGAAGATAGCAGTTAGTGAATTACACAGGATTTTCCAATAAGTGTAAAAAACTTGCTACAAAGCTGTTTTAGAAAACCTCAGAGTGAAATAAGAATAAAAAAATCCTACTTTTTTAGTACCTGAATATTGATAATTCAACATTCAAGGTCTCATGATAAGTGATATTCCTCAGGGGTTGACAGTAACCAGTGCTGCTAAACCTCTTTTTCAGTGACATGGATAGAGTGAATGAGGGCACATTTAGCAAGTTTCAGATGACAGCAGACTGAGTGGTGCAGTCGACACACTGGAGAGAAAGGATGGCATCCAGAGGGACTTTGATAGACTTGAGAACTGGGCCTGTTCAGAACTCCTGAAGTTCAATAAGGCTGAGTGAAAGGCCTTCCATGTGAGTCAGGGAAATCCCAAGTACAAGTACTGGCTGGGTGGAGAATGGATTGAATGGACTTGGGAGACCGGTTTTGAGCTGACAAGGTGCACTTGCAGCCTAAAAAACCAATTTCACCCTGGGCTGCATCAAAAGCAGTGTGGGGAGTAGGTTGAGGGAAGTGACTCTGCCCCTCTGCGCTGGTTTTGTGTGACTCCACCTGAAGTGCTGCATCCAGCTCGGGGGTCCCCAGTGAAGGAAGGACATTGACCTGTTGGAATGAGCCAGAGATTTGCCATGAAGACGATCAGATGGCTGGACCATCTCTCCAGGTAGACAGTTGGAACAGAGGCTGAGAGAGCTGGGGTTGGAGAGAAGGCTCTGAGGATACCACATAGCACCTCCCAGTACCTAGTGGGAACCTACAAGAAAGCTGGTGAGGAATTTTATGCAAGGACGTTTAGAGACAGGCCAAGGAGGAATGACTTTAAAGAGAAAGAGAGTAGGTTTAGATTAGGTATTAGGAAGAGCTTCTTTACAGTGAGAGTGGTGAGACAGTGCAACAGGTTGCCCAGAGAAGTTATGGATGTCCCAGCCCTGAAAGTGTTCAAAGCCAGGCTGGATGTGACTTTCATCAACCTAGTTTCAGACTGATCTAAGCCCATGCAGGTGTGTCTCCCCATGGCAGGCAGATTGGACTAGATGGTCTTTTAGGTCTCTTCCAACCCAATCCATTCTATAATCAATTATATTTCTGATTGTGACATATACTTGTATCAAGTAGTGACTATTTATGAGTATTTATGGGAAAATGAACAACTACTTCTAGAGTCTGAATGCACCCAATCATTTCTTTTAGGTCTTTACTTGAGAAATAGCAGTTTTGATTTTAGAAGTTTTTGAAACATATAGTTCCCCTTGAAGTCATTGAGCATTTTTTGTCTATGTCTGAAAATAATTTGTCAGTCTGGACACCGTGCCTCAGAAAAAATCAATCCACTGAAATATGGTCTCTGATTTACTTTGATTTTACAGTAAAAATATGTGATTAGAAAGTTTATGCATTGCATTCCAATTTTAATCTGCAATCTCTAAAGGGTTATCTTTAGTTTGGTCACAGAATTCAGTTCTGTAGCAGAGAAAATTGCCTTGCATTGAATGAGGTGTAGCTGTTGTAGGAGCCTCTTCAGATTATCAACAGCTCTCTTGGATGTGATTGCAATAAATCACACTAATTTTAGCATATATATCCTTTATTAAAATATGTTTTCTGCATTACTACTTTTAAGATATGATATATAAATTGTACATGAATAAAAATATGAATACATTTTTCAGTCCCTAATATAGTGAGCTCCCAGTAACAATTGATTCTCTTTCAGTAAGAGTTTCTTTCAGAAGAAAAAGACTTTTTTTTTTTTCCCCCTTAAAAAGAAATACCAACAAAACAATATTTTTGTTATTTTTTGTGGGTTTTTACAGGGAAGTTTTTGGAGAAATTCTTAGCGACTCCAGGATGCTTATGTAGCTTCTCACAGGGACAGATTTTAGAGGGGTGAAAAAGAACCCTGATTAACTCATAGCTGGGTCAAACAGCCGATTAAATGTATCAGCTATCAAAGATGTCAGGACAAGTAAAATCAGAGTTATTGTGGTAGCTGCAGGCTTCTTTAGAAATGTAGTTTGAGATATAGATGATTATGGAGATTGCTGAGTAGGGGTAGTCTACAGTTACATCTTTCTACTGTTACTCTTCTGTTTAGAAGAAATGATAGCTTGGATAAAACTCTTTGTATTCCTGTGTATAAATCTGAGATTTTTTCATGATGGAGGAATGAGTCATTTGTCTGAACAGGTGTAAAGTGTGTAAGGGGGAAAAGCATCCTCTGTGAAGGCACGGCAACAATTAAGAGCTGTGTGATGAACGGGGAAGTCTTTGATTTTGGTATGTTTATTAACATGTTTTCATTGATGAGGCCACACCTTAACAAAGAAAGCATCCTAGAAATCTTAAAAGCTAGTGTAAAAATAAATGGTTGAATTAGACTCATAACTACAGGGCAAAACCTGGATAAAAACATGAGCTATTCAGATTTTTCAACTATTTGTAGCCCTGTGCTGGCTTTGTGAGCCTGTCGGTGATTTTTCTGTACAATATTGCTGCTTTAGGGCTTTGCTTCTGCTCAGAATCTTATTTTTCTATTACAGTAATAGGTGTTGAGAGGTGCAGTAGGTGCTGTACAATTGAACAGAGTCAGGTACTGCTTTGTGTTTGGAGAAAAAAAGTCTGCTTGAAGGCAGAGGGAGAATGGTGTTCAGAAAACTAAAAGTATTTCTGTAAGTGCTCTCTTTTCCCATGAGATGAATGAAAATCAAGTGGTTCCAGAGATTATCTTTCCTCTCCAGCTCACTGCCCTGCTTCTCTCTCAAGTAGTCCAAACTGAGATGCTGACAAAACAGCTGTTGAAGCTTGATATATCAGTAATAAAACCACTTGTTCCCTGAGGTGTGGAAAAAGATCGGGAGGGACCTACTAGCTGTTTTTTCACCTGATGTTAGGGTGAGGAGGGGTGGGTAGCTGTGGCTGCTCTTTTTTTTGGTTTGCTTCTCTTTGTGAATCTGGGAGTTTTGGTTGGCCTAACACAGGTTTGGTGTTGCATTGCAATTAAGCTCCTGACCCTGAGTTCATCCATTCCCTTAGCCAGAAGATATATTTTTTATGGTTAACTTCTAATGATTATACATGTATAAATGTTCTTATAACAATGTATTATCTAAATTTCAACTCTAAAATTCCTCCTATTTTCCTGCAAGGTATGGGCAACCTCACATGAAATGTAACTTCACATGCAAGATAAAGCAAAAGATCTGCAACCTCATCCTATTTCTTCTATACTTCTTTAGGCAAACTTAATTCTTTAGTATCAGGTGGTCTCTTAGGTATTTTGAGCTATGACTACAGTAACAAAATGAAGCAGTATAACTCTTAGAATCAAATGTTTGAATTCTTCTGGTGGCTACTGAATGGCTTATAAATAACCAGCTTACTCTTCATTTTGTAGAGGAGATAGTGACTTATAAGCAAGCAAGCAAGGCTGCAACTCTATATTGTCCTCAAATTATGTTTCACAGTTTAAGCTACCATTCTGTCCTCAGCAGTAGTTTGTTAAATGAAGATGCTGGGCATGGGTATATGGGTCCCTGTGCCAGTGTGGCTGCTAGCAAGTAATAAAGGGGTGAGGAAGACAGCTGAGGATTCTATGTTTTAATACTAGAATTTGCTGTTAGCCTCTAAAATGGTGTTCTAAATTATTTTGTTGAAATATGATTCTGTGTTATCAGTAAAGAAAAGCTTCCCTTGAGATGCTGTAGGTCTTCCAGGGTCCTGCACAGACCTGCCCTGCCTCACCAAGGAATGAGCCTGAGAACCTCTTCTCTTGCTGCGGTGATGGAGCATGGGTGTATGTACAGAGTGCTGTGATGTATGGTGGGCTTTTCTCACAAACTTGCTAAAACTCATTGGTCTTTAACAGAGTTTGTTTCATTTTTATCCTGTTACAGCCTTAGCCATAAAAGGTATAGTAAAGATGAGCTGCCCATTGGAATGGTCAACCTTGTTGCAAATACAATTCCTGGCACACAGGAGTTCGGTTAATCTGAGATAGTGATTGGCAGATGGCAAGATAAAAAGGATTTTATTGTGAGTGCTTATACAGGCCTACTGCTTACTCACATAAAACTATCTTACATTTACATTATGCCTTCCAGCTTAAGCCTTCGTGTAGTTCCTGAGAAAAAAGAGAGCCACTAAGAGATGGACGGGATAATCAGGTTTGATATTGGCATAGATTATGTGGCTTATGTACTTTGTTCATCAAGAATATGTGACTTTACATACTTGGTCTTTGTTAAACCATTCAAAGATTACTGCTGGAACTGCAATGCCTAAGGACGACAGGGTGCTACCACTCTGTGGTGGAAATGTAGACTAAAAGGGTGATGATTCAACTAGTCTTGCAGTTTTGCTGTAGTCTTTCATGTTTATAGACCACTACGAAAACTTTCATAAATTAATATGTCATCAAGAACATCATGTGTGTTCTTTTATTTTACCTTTTCACTGATTAGTCTAGTCTGCATTTGATTGTCTATAAGGGTCAATAATGTAACCATTTGGGGTTATAGATACCTTTGAGTATTGCTGGTATAAGTTTTGCTGATCTAGTTCTTTTAAGAAGAGGTTAACATACAGCTTGTTAAGCCAGTGCATTGTGTAAGTACTGTATGAAAGTAACCAGTACTGCCAGAAAAATGTATTGGACCTCAGTATTGTAACCATATTTACATATATCAAAAAGTATGTGGAATGAAACCATGCAGAACTAAAGGCTTAATTCAAAAATTTCTGGAAGAAAGAGAAAGTATTCTGCGTTCAGTGCATGTGATTGCAAATCAGATGCAAAATTGACAGTCATTGGTATTCTTGACTAGTTAGGAGAGCAAGTAAGGGACTTTCCTATATATGTAGATACAGGACCACTGGGGTCACCCTTTATTGGGGTAATGTATTATCTTATCTAATGGATTATCTTAGCGGCGGTTGAGGAGGCAGAGACACTCAGGCTGTGGTGTGATCAGAAGGCTCACTGAAGACAAAGGACTTTATTTTTAGCAACAGCTTCACTTTTATCTACTCCTGCATATCACATGCCAGTACACTATTGGTCAGTAGTTCACCTGACATCCATGGAAAGATTCTACTGGTTACAAGGCATCTCACATTCTACAGGTGCTTCTCTGGTCCTTAAAGATGCATTCATCAATCACCTCAGACCTTAAGAGATCCACACACACACTGTCATCCCCACACAGGACGTTGCATATGGTGGGTTGACCTTGCCTGGTAAAATGTTTCCCTTTTATGAGTCACCAGGGACTGCCCTTGACTGCCATGAATTTTCAAATATAATGGAGAGTGCTTGGCTGTGAAGGTCCACCTGGGACTGTGGGATGGCATCCTTTCCCTCAGGATAATCAGCTGCAAATTTGTTGAGGTTGCTCTCCATCCAGCTGTCGGTGTTGTTGAGGAAGATATTAATAGAATTTGTCTCTTTGTGGACCCTGAGGGTCATCACTTGCTGTAGGTTTCCACCTGGACATTGATTTTGGTCATCTGACCAAGTCCTTATCCATTAACAGTCCATCCTCCAATTCTGTATGTCACCTATTTAGAGGTAAGAATGAGAGACCGTATTAAAGTCCTTTCAGAAGTCAAAGTAGGTGGCATCCATAGCTCTTCTGTACTTTGCCGATTCAATCTATTCATTACAGAAGGCCACTAGGTTAATCAGACAGGATTTATCTTTGGCTGTGTCTAAGAGTGTAAATGCAGTCTTATAGAAGAAGTGTCAGACAAAAGGATAGTATCCAGCTGTAAGCACTGCATCATACTTTGCATAGTCATGACCTGGCAGTCATGCAGTCCTCATCTTCACTGCAGTATAGCTGGCTTGAGAGACAATGTTATGCAAATACCAGCTGAGCTCTTAGGTCTTATGGGTTCTTTAAAAATGTTAAAGTACAGAGGATAAATCTTGATTTTATGAAGTACCATGGTAAAAAATACGTACTTACTTTCTTAGAGTTTGATACGCAGAAGTTAATGAAACACCTTCTACCTGAGAAAATGAACTGCTGGATCTTTGGGAGGGTAAATAAATTTATATCTGAGTGCTTCAGAACTAGCAGCTTGAGGAATGCAAGGGTAGGTAAAAGCAAAAGACTTGGAAAGAGAGAAATAACAGTGACTCTAAATGTCAGAGAGGGTTTGTGTGCGTAACTTTGGGATATCTATTAATAATCTTTCTTGACAAATATCCAGTAAGTCCTGAGGTCTGTCAATACTCCTTCCTCTGCTAAGTGATAAGTATGATCTGCAAGTGAACTTGGTCATATGAGCTCTGTTCCCCAGCACTTATCAGGCAACCGTTCTTTTAATAAAGCTGTTTAAGAAGATTCTTGTATTGAAATGGTTGATACCTTTATTTTTAATATTAACTTCCTACCCTTTTTTGTTAATAGAAGGAATTTATTCATTAGACTATTATGACTGTGAATTCTCTAGTAATGTAGAATGCAACTAAATACATGACTTCCTGCAAGCAACAAATAAGTTGGTATATTAATTTTGCACCTGGCTCTGAGGGGAAAAATATCCAAAGAGTTGGTAGTTGTCGAATTTTGAGTTCAAATCTGCTAGTTTGGAAAGACTATGGAAGTAAAGGTAATAATTATATATGTAGGAAATGCCTGTCAATGGTCAAGATACACTAGGGAACTTCTCATGAGATGGTCAGTGGATGAGGATACACACAGCCTAAAAAAACTCCCCAAATTCTAACCTAGTCAACAATTTTGCCTTTTTAGGTAGTTGTAGTTCAAGACTAGGCAACAAAGGCAAAGAGAAAGCCATGGGAGAGCCTTTTCCAGTTTTATAGCATAGTTGCTATTATACCAAAACATCAAACTGCTGTGGGCAGGAGTAGTAAAGACTGCCAAGTACTGTACAGTGTAATCTAGAAATTACGGAAGCTTTTAAGGTCTGGTGAACTCATATTGAACTAAAACTCCTCAAACCTACGGTAAAATGAAAACTGATGCCATTTGGCAAACTTAACCTTGTCCTGCTGATTGGAGGATTTTTAAAATATCTACAAAAAACCAAGAAGGGGTTCAGGACATGACTTTCCAGTGTGACCCTCTTAGCTCAAGCCTTCCTCCTTCAGGTCATTTATGGCACGTGGGGAGAGAGCATGTGATTAAAAATTGTAAGTGTAACTTTACATTACACTGCAATATTAATCTATTACATTTTGGGATAGCAATGATAGTAACTTCAATGTCCTTTTAAACACTATATCTCTGGTGTGATCTGACTCTGATATTATTTCAGTTGTCATTCTCTTTTGTTATCTCATTCTTGACAAATAATATCCTCAGCTTAAAAATACAACTTTTACAGTAAGAAATAGTCTTTTGGTAATACAATTGTGCAAGATACACAGAGATTTGTTGAAGTAATTTAAAATGTTTTTATTTTTTGTTTGGATCTGTTTGTTTCTTCCTGTAACTCTTAATTAATGTTGTTACCTCTTTTGACCTGTATACTTTAAAAGTGTTGTCAGGGGCAGGCAGAAAAGTCATGTGTCAAAGATGGCTTTGCAGTTTTATAAACTGTTAATTGGGAATCGATGTGCTTTAAGCTGTGGGCACAAAATGTAATAAACAATCTAGTCTGGAGGGGCAAAGGATTATTTGCTAATAGTATTAAAAGGTCAGTGCTACAGTAATTAAATTAAACCTGCAAGGCATTTCAAGCCATACTTCCGAACTGTAATATACCAGAAAGAAATAAGGTGCTTGACAACTATATTCTATTGAATTTACCATGGGTCATGTCCTATATAAATGAACATGCTTAAATAGCTTTATGTTTTAACACCTCATTTTAAATCTGCAATATTTGTCATTATATTATACAGTGCTGTAAAGGCCCAGTAGCTCAGAAGTGAAGAGTATGCAGCTCTGCACAGAGCCAGGTTCACGACAGCCCATATTTCTGTGGCACACACTGCATTTACATGCCTCTGTGAACTGCACCTGTGAAGTCTTACACCAGAAGCTTGATCTTTTGCACTGTGAAGAACAAGTAAGGATCATCATTCTCTTGGGTGAGCATCAGCATTTACACCCAATACGGTTTCAATATTGCTTTTGCTGTGATTAGACTGTATGTTTTGTGCTGTAAAAACCTGCAAATTCAATATGAAATACTGCTTAGGCAACAGAAACTGCTGTATTCCTTGGATTTTGGGTTAACTACTGATTTACATGTAACTTAATAAACTACAACATGAGTTGTTATGAGTGTATGATTTTCTCTTTCTTTGTGCATTTAATGTAAAACCAGATTTCAGCAGTTTAGCTGTAGCAGTATTTAACTGTAGTTCTTCTATTTTTTATGAATCTTAAAAGAACATCTCAGAAAACTTGATATAATTAACTCTGGATTAAGAACTGAGGTCACTAATTTACTTTTAATTAGTAATATTTTCTTACTTCATTGCTGCTGACAATTATGTTATAGTAAATATGGCTTTAATCAGAAAAATAAAATGGGAATGCATTATTTGGCCAGCTAGCCCCAAAAGATGGAAGATTACTGAAACAAGCATAAACATATTTTGTGTTGTATTTTGGAATTTTTTTCCTGTTGGCAATAGAATAGCTCACTTCTTGCCTCTCTTGTGGCTAGACATGTTCTCTGGATTACTCTGTGTTTCTGGGTTTTTAAGAATTTCCCTGATCTAACACCTCCAACATAGCACAAGTTTGTCTTTTTTCTTGCACACCTGGATTTCATTGGTAGAAGGAAAGGCTGAGAATAAGTCACATTTAGGCTTAGTCAGTTTTCCAAGACTTGATGGTGAGGCATCCTCCCACGTTTCACATTAAAGACCTGCCATCTTAGGTGATTTGATTTGGTTTTCCTTTTTCAGATCTCAATTGGTTACATATTATCCGTGAGTTTTGCCGTGTACATACTTCAGAAGCTTCCAGGGCCTGGATTTCAAAAGGGGTTGGTGACATCAAAGGGACTGGCCGATATAATGAGTAAAAAATGTCGGGAGCTTTATTCTACTCAGTGTGTAGCTGTCTGTACCTAGGGAATATAGATATCCTGAGGATGTTGCCTATCAGTTGTTTATGAGCATACCAGTCAGGGACAGACTCATAATTGTGGTAAAATCTCTCAGAAAACAGACAATGGACTTTGAATTTCTTAAAGCAGATGGTATTCTGCTGGGTAAGAGGTTTTCCCCTTTTTTTTTATTTTCCCCTCTTTCTCCTACTGTGTTTATTTGATATGCTTCTTATGATAAAACTTCAATATATTTCTCTGATAAAAGACCTTTCTATATTCAAATTCCTTGGGATTCTGAAGGATAGGAGTGAGACTAGTAATTGAAAATACATGAAAATTCTTTCACCTATAAGTTAAGGAGGATTTAAATCCATGAGAACAAAGAGGAGTATAAATTCAGAACATATTGAAACATTCCATTTTGAAGTTTGTCCCTTTTTCTTGATACTCAACAGTACATCAGTTCTTAAACACCAAAGCACCATGCAGATATTGGAATTGAGTTGGTTCAGTGTATATTCCAACTCCTGTTAATTTTTATTTTTCTTTGTATAAGGGTAATGTTTGTGAATATAGGCTTTCACTGTTCCTTCTTGTTATGGGTTTAGCTGATAGGCCTAAATTTAGGCATTAAAGTTCAGACCAGGCCTGGAATTTTCAGCTGATTTGAGCTGGGCTGAGCTAGCTAACAGCTGACTTCTTCTAGCCAATAATATTGTATTCCATACTATATTACATCATCTCAAAAGGGGTAAAGTCCAGTCTGTGGGTGTGGCTTG
>JAWWEV010000095.1:18545639-18559058 GCA_035583235.1 Hafferia zeledoni
AGTGTGATGATTAAAAACACAGTACATATCAAGTCTTCCCTGATCGTTAGTGAGCATCTGCAGACTATCCTTTGCAAGACAGTGACACCTCAAAAAAAATGCACTTGGAGACTGAGTTCTACTAAATGCAGAGGGATATTGAATAACCAACAATGCATCAGTAAGTAAATTTCTAAAGGAAAACTGCTGAACTTTTCAAAACAGGTGAATTTCTTCACCATTGTTTGATTTTTAAGAGTGAAATTTCTGGAAGGCAAAATGACAGCTTTTGAACAAATATATTTAAGAGTAACTATACATATTGCTGGATATAACTCTACTTTACACAGAGCAAAAAATGAACTTGCCTGTTCAAAAGGTTTAGAGAATACATTACTGTATACTATTTATTCAGAACTGACGTAGGTGTGTAGGTATTTTTAAAGTCCACTGGGATGGCAAATGTAACTTCGTTTTCTAATAAAATATTCCTGACTTTTTTGATAGCAATATTTGTTGAAAGAATGTTTCTAAATGTTATTAATAAAGTTCTGTCATACAAATAGAAGGTGTATTTCTTCTCACATGACCTATGAGGAAAAACATAACAGATTTCTAGCACTTTCATATGTGTAAGGACTGCCTAACAGCATTTAAGAAAACCAAATATAGGTACGTATTTCTATTTCAGAAATTTGGAAAGTTGCATAATAGAAAGATGAAATAAACACCTAGCATGATTTATGGTGCAACAAACATACTCACTATTAGAAAACATGTAGCAGCAGATTCCCCGTTAAGTGCACACGTTTTGGAGAGTTTTGATCACTTCCAATTTCCATTAAATAATTTTATATCTCTTTTGTTTAAAAAAAATATTCTATCTATTTATGCTTCCTCTTCCATCTTTTCAGCATATCAGCGCATCACAGCTGTAAACACTTATTAATTTTAGAAAATTAGGCATTACAGAACTTCTCAATTGTCTCATACATAGAGCAGCATAATTTGACTGTGCTCATAAATTTACTTGGTGAACAATATCTTGCTTTGATAATGAGTTTGAAAAGAGGTTTTGTACTTTTTTGTTTCAGAAAATTAGTGCTCTTCCTAGTCTGACACCTGCTATGTAAACAAATGTACCATATTTTTAGTAACTCATGTTTTGAATCCAGTTTTAGGGTCTCAAGTGGCACAGGCGAAAATTCACTTGCTATTGCGTTGTGACCCACTGTTTAGGCTAGATTACTCTATTTGCATAGGTTGATTAGAGTCAACTAGAATTAACCATTCTGTTCAGTATGACATTGTGAATATTTTTTGAGACAAAGCCTTTAGAAATTTGTTTTATGAATGTTTTACAACAACATTTTCCAATGAAGCTGGTAGACATTTAAATGGAACATGATGTCTTGTTATCATGATAATTAAAATAGTTTAGCAAGTTTTTGGTAGAACGAATATATTTTATTCACAACCTTTTTTTTTCCAAGACAATCCGTATGTCAGAGGAACTTCTTAAATTCTTAATACAAATATTATAGGGAGTCAGATATGCCATGCAGCTAATATAATGGGTCCGCTGCTCCAAAAACAATGTGTGCTACTTTATGTTTTGAAACTTGCCTCTTTTCCTCATGCTCAGCTAACCTCGGAGACAAACCCAAGGGAAGGTAGCTCAGAAACCTTTAGTAGACATAGGTGTTCAGAAGTTATTATCCCACAAATTCCTTGTTGATTGTGTTTTTCCTTTTAAATTGACAGTAGACAACACGACTGTTCTTAGAGTCAATATGTTTATACCTGTGCAAGATCTGATTGTTTGCGTCTATTCTGCAGTCTACTGAACAGCAGACTACATAAGGCACTACAATACTGCTGAAGGCTGTGGTCCTCCAGCTGAGGGAAGGCTATAACCAAGAAAAGGTAGGATACACACCCTAATCATTTTCAGCATCTGTTACTCCAGGAATCTTAACTCTAGGGCAGCTAGAAAAATGTCTTTATAGATTCTAATGTACTTAACAAGATAAAAATTAACTGTGATTACACAGATTTTTCACTCTAAAAGTTCCAAAAGATAATTATTCTACTGTGAAGTATTTTGAATTTTAATAAATGATTTGTGGGTAATAAATTCTTTCCCTTAAACATTTTATGTTCCTCCATTATACTAATACAAGAATCTTTATAGAAAAAGAATACAACACTAGAAATTTTAAGGGAATCCTGTGAGTATTAAAAGAAGCAATTTTATACAAGATAGAGTAACTAGAGATGAATTTGAACAAGAAACTTGAGATCTCACTGTCTGCAGGAGACAGAATGCAATTTAATCACTGCTTTAGTTTTGACAAGTCTGAAAATATCACCTCACAATTTATTGTGCTGTAATTACTTTTTGCATTTTGTTTGTCTTAGTTTTTGCATTTCAAAATATTTGTATCTATTTTATTTACATATTATATAGACATAACCTTTGCAGATAGCTTTTTACTTATACTAAAAAATTTAGCCTTCCAGTAGCAAATCAATCTAAAGGCAAAAAGGGCTTGTTTAACTGGCACTTATTATTAGATGAAACTTGAAAAGTAATGTGTCAATACTGCAACAAATATTGAATATTTATGGGAAAGTATTTGGTGGTATTTTTGTGAAAGGGGCATAATTTTGTCCTGTAAGTGCTGTGTTTTGATGAATCATACCTCTACACTAAGCAAGGACACTTTCTTTGGACTTTATGAAGTATGTGGTTTTGTCATTGTGTACAGAAAAATTTGTCTTTAAAAACATTTTTTGAAAGATTTATTCATAAGGAAGAACAGCTATCTGCGCTATACTTGAAAAGCCAAGTATTTTCAAATATTTCTGGATAAATTGATTGTTTTATGTCTAAAATGGACAGGGAACAGAACATAAATTAAAACTGCATAAATTTCAAAAAGGTTTAACTGGATAGTTTACCTTTAGGTTATTAAGCCAATTTATTAATCTATAATTACAGATATTCAAAGATATTTTTCAATTAAAATTGGAGTGCTGACAGACTAGGCCCTAGGAGAACTATTTTGCTACATAGTCAGTTTTTCACTTTTCCTTAAAGTATGTGTTCTGAAGCAAGAAAGAGTTCCAGGTCTGATTTTTGGAGTCCTGCCCTAAGGTAGTGATTGAAAAATAAGTGTGAGAATTATAACGGAAGTAAAAGACTTAAAACCTATATACATACACTTTGGATTACTCAAATATTTCTAAACCAGCTGTTGCAGTAAACCAACACTTCAAAATGATAAGTTCATAAATTTTTAGTAGTATTGTGAAAAATCAAACAGCTTAAACATATCACAGAAAGTATTCTTGTAGTCATGGATAAGAGACAGTCCTGAGAGATAGTAGTTCATTCAAATATCTGTGGGCAAGGCAATATTTTTAACCTATCTCCTACATCCCTTATAATCCTTTTTAGGAGAAAAGCTGTTGAGCTCAGTGCTTAATCCTTTGTGGCTTTCCAAAGCTCGACACAGCAGACATTCAGAGAGAAAGTTCAATAGCCTGAGAGCTTGAGATAGGCATGGGAAATACATGTTTTATGGTGCTCAAAGAACCATGTACTAGATGTAGGCAGCTAATTCTTTGATGTGGTCAAGTCAAGCAGTTTTGGGGATTCTACTGGCCAAGAGCAGTTTGCAGGATGCAGTCTACAGTCATAACAATTCACTGCTCTTAAGGGTCATAAAGGCTACACATATTATTTTTTCACTTTAACTCATTTTTCAAATGTGAAATGCTTTTGCACAATTAGAACTCCTATAATAAAGACTGTAGACTTCCATTGGAATGACAAAGTTTTGTTTGTAAAGTTAGCAAAATTCTTCTAATTCCTCAACTGAAAAATCAGGATAAGTAATCCCACTCATTGCATCTTGTAAGTGTATCTTGTTCAGTAGTAAAGCAGGATCTGTCTGAGAAACTGGAAGAATTGCTGTAGTATGTACTATACATTGCAAGAGAAAAAAAGTATTACATTATTTATCTGTAAGTTTAACAGAGAAGGGAAATACCAGACACAGAAAGAGATGCTAAAATCCACTATTTACTTTTCCTCAAAAGCTTTGTGATTTATCCTCTTGAGTATGGAAAAATATATTATTTGTGAAATGCATATCTTGTCTCTCACCCTTTGAGACCTCAAGAGATGCCAAAGTTTCTAAAAGCATTTTTAGTCTTATGAAATTACTAACAATCTTCTGGATAGACTAAGGGTTTTTTTCAAGAATACTTTGCATCTGAACAAGGTGACATTACATGGTGCCTTCAAATTTTATCCACTTTTTATCAGGCAAAAATTTCTATTATCTGTCATAAGGCATAAGCAGTTAATGATCTATTTGATACTGACAATTTTGCAATGCTAAAATTAATTTGAAGGACCAAGACATAAAATTCTAATGTGTCTTAGTTTGCCACAGAATTGCCTTCTGACTCAAAAAAAAAAAAAAAAAAAGCATAAGAATGGTTCTGAAAGGTAACAGCAAATCACAAATACCAGTTACACACAAAACAGAATTTGGGAGTTCCTGGTTTAATCATAATAGGTTAAGAGCAAAGGAGACAATTTTTATTAGAAGATAATGGAAGTTAATTGCCCCTTTTTTTGAAAGAGTCAGTTGGAAACTGAATATCCTAAATTAGGTCCTATTGATTCCTTGTCTTCACAGGACTTTGCATTAGCAGGTAGGATCAGTGGCAATTATGTCTAGACTTAGTTACTTCATAAATTCTTTCCCTGCAGTCTTAATTAATGAGAAAGGTGAATAGCTGTAAGATTATCAGTGGTTTTTTAAGTGTTTCATTTTCCTGATTGTGGTGTGAAGAAATTCAATACTTCAGGGAGTATGGTTATGTTTCTTAGAGACTGCATGACAACCCATCCTGCTGTTATTCATTATAACATGTATTTAATTTCAATTTTTGTAAGTTTTGTTGAATGCTCTGCCCTGCAATAGGCAACCATTTGTTTTGTCTAAATTTCAAAGGTGGTTCTCTGCTTGACATTTTCCAAGGTATGTTTATGTCCTCATTCTAAATGTCTTGCTAAAGTTTGTATCTGAGCCAGGCCTCTGAAACTAATAGCTACTGAGGTCACAAGTTTTCCAGGTCATGTTAAATTCTATCTCAGTAATGGCTACAGAAGGATGCTTTTTTTCTTCATTACCCTCAAAGACAGAAACATAGCTACTTTTCATTCTACAGCTGTTAAATACCCTTCAGTAATTTCAGAAATTCAGCACATCTCTTGTTAGAAAAATCAGTCAGAAAATTCCTGATATTTTGCAAATGACGTTAACAGCAAATTAATCAAGTCCTTTTCTTCCACAGAGTTTTTCTTCTGTATCATTGTTTCTGTGGACCTTCTGCCTGACAGAACACTAAGAGATGGAACAGCAACAGACAGAAGGGCAGAATTTGCAACCAAAACTAAAACAAGGGGGAAAGAAAGTACTTTTCTATCTTTCTTCTAGCACAGAATATATTTACTGGAACATATTTGCTGGAATATATTTGCTGGACAGGTGTTACTCACTACCCTCTGTATGAAAATCAGTATGACAACACGCTTTGCAGGCTTACTATGATTTTGATAAGTCAGTGAGAACTTCACTGTTACTTTCTGGAATACATACTAATATTCATATTAACATATTAAATTTTTTTAGGGGTTCACTGAATTTAGTGTAAATACTCAAGTCTTGTGCTCCATGCCTAAGTACTTCAACACATGCATTGCTAAATCAATTATTTATTGAAAAAAAAGTGTTATACTCATCACACAAAATTAGTAACAAAAGATTAAAACCCAGTAGCAAACTGGAGTGGTAGGGTTTACTAACCATAAAATGAACTGTGCTCAGATATTCAAAATACTTACCTTCCACAACTACTGAGTAGTTTGAGAGGACTTAGGACATTAAACATCATTAAAACACTGGATTTTGGTTGTTGAAATTCAAAGGACAATTCAATTTGCAATAACTGATATTTTAAGAAGCACTAAAATTCCTGTGTATGAGGAACAGTTTTTGCAAGACAATCCAGTTTTACTCATATGAGACACCGGTATATGGTATTAACTGCTGGCTCAGGCATGCGCAAGTGTGTGTGTTGGGGGGAAAGTGACAGGTGGAATTACACGAAGGTGAAGTGCTGCCCTGCCTTTATCCAGTCTCTTGGGGCATCCTGGGGTAGCCCCGAAGCAGCTGTTGGTCACTGGACACCAAGAGTGCTGCCCCTCACCGGATGCCTCATCCCCTAACCCAGGGCCAGATTTGCTGGCCTGGGGGTGTGGGGTTGGCCACAGTGGGGACAATGCCAATAAAAGCAGCACCATGTGACTACTGTGTGGTGAGATCCTGCCATCTTCTGGACTTCTGGTAGTTGGATCTTGGGTAGTAGATAAAACTCTGTCTTTCTTTACCTCTTCTTCTCTTTAATATTTTGGGTAATTTAGAATGGGTGGGATTTTGCTAAATTGTATGGGTTAGCATGTGCTAAGTATATGCTTCCTGGAATGTTTTATTTTTGTTGAATGTTGCCCTTCAAACTTTTGTCAAGTTCCCTTATTTTCTAGTTTATCAGTAAAAGCAACTCCTGAGAACACCTGTGCAGCCTTTCTCCCTTGCACTCTCTATTAAGGTATTAAAAGAACTTAAAGCTCTTTCAATAATTTTGGTGGGTGAAGATTAGGAGTCTTGCATATTTTTAAAGTTAAATCACTTTAATAAGCATAAACCTGTCTGGGGTCTTACAACTCAGAGTAAAACAAAAGCCCTTATTGATAATTTCAATCTATGTAGTATTTACTCAGGTTACCAAACAAGTAATAAAGGCAGAAATCCGTCTGATGTGTTGGAACACATGTATTACTAATTTGTGGCCTAAATTTAATGATATGAATTGGGTAGTGATCTTTATTTGATATTTTTTGATTGTTAAATTTTCCAGAGATTAAATTTGTCTGTGACTTTTTATTTAAAAAATTCTGCAATAAACCTAAGATCAGGATGGATTAACTACTGAGTCATAGTTTTGATAGTGACAAAACTCAGATCTCCTACTTTTCTGTGTTATTGGCTGTCCTAGTTGAGCAAGCTGGAACCAGTTTATCACTGTGTGAGTTTGAACAAAGCTGAGTATTCTAAGCCTTCTATGCCATTTCCCAAGGACTGTTAGCAATGTACAATTTGCAGCAGCTGCCCAGGGCACACCTGACCCCTCAGGATGTGAGCTGGGTGTGAAAGACACCTGTTAGATAAGAGCTGAGATAACTCCCATCCAGGGAGTTGTTAGCACCTCCACACCCAGCCTGAGGTGTCATGTCTGCTAATGGGCCATCAATGATTCCAAAATATCCTATGACTCACAGAGTGAGATCACTCATTTTCCCCCCATCCTGGGGGACATACTGGACGGTCCCACCTGGACCTGAGGGAGTATAATCTTGGGGGTTTGGGGACTTGGGGAACCACTCATTGGATCCAGAGGAGGACTGAACCTTAACAGGAGGAGACCACCACTCTCAACCAGACTGCAACCATCATCTGCAGCAACAGGTTTTTCACATCCTTTGCTTTGGACTCAGGGGAACCATGTGGGTCTCTGCACAGAGGTTAACAAACACCACTGTGTTTGTGCCCCAGGGTGCTGGGTTACACTTCTGAGTTTTGTGGGCTAAAATCATTTTCTCTTTGTGCTATTGCATTTATTGTAATATTTTTATTAAATCATAACTCTCATAATCTCCCTTGTCGTGGGTTTGTTTCTACTGCTGTTTTACCTTTAAACCAGCACATTGGCAGTGATTGAACTACAAGAAATATTTAGAAATTGGAATGAAAAAATTGAAGTGTGTACTTTACAGTGAGCTGGATAATTTTTTTTTTTCCCAAATTAACTGATGTTAAAGTAATACATTAAAATGAGGTCCAAAGACTTGGAATATGGATTTAGAACTCTACATTTTATTTCTCTGATATTCTCTGCTCATTAACATTTTAACTTAGTATGTAGCTCCTTTTTGGACAAGAAAATGTGAATATTCAGTTATTTTTGTACCAGAACTTCTCCCCAGGGTCCTTCAACTTTTTTTGACACAGCACCTGACAATGTCACAATTTGATAGGTCAGGTTGCAATTCATTTAGGTCATGCCAGGACAATGAGGGCCCTGTAAATACACATTTTTGTGGATTAAAATATTGGCAACTTATATAAGTAGTGATAGTTATGTTCTTTTGTGTTGTACAGTGGATATGTAAGGAGCAAACATGTTTGTCTACAAATTGCTTTTGCTCATTGTAAAGGATTAAGTTATTTGAAAACACCCATGCAGTTCAATGAGCTAACAGTTTAGAGGTCATTAGTTGCAACACCGCTGTAAGTATATAGATGATGGGGGGAGTATCACCAGGCTGGTTTCCTTTGTTTTTAAGAACTCTGGAGGCTTAAGTCCTTGGGTGGGATAAAACAGCCCAGATATTTAATAGTTTTGGCAGGAGGAAAATTACATATCATAGGGACTTAACATAGGACAAAACATGACTGCCTTTGACATGATCTCTACACTAAAGAACTTTTCAGTCATAGCCTAATCTAGAATGGCATGTTTCACATTCAAGATTGACCATCCAGGTCTTACACTTTCATACTGAATACAGAGCTTTACGTATTATTTTCAAATTAATGTAAAATTTATAGATATAACATTGACAAATGGAAATCATAGAATCTTCAAATGCTTTGGTTTGGAAGGGACATTAAAAATCATCAATCACCAACCCCTCTGCCATGAGCAGGGACACCTTCCACCAGACCAGGTTAATAAAACCCAGATGCAACCTGGCCTTGAATAATTCCAGGAAAGAAGCATTCAAAAATTCTCTGGGAAACATTTCAGTGCCTGACCATCCTCACATTACAGAATAATTTTGTAAGATCTTATCTAAATCTCCCCTTTGAGAAGCTGAGAATCATCAATTCTCTCTGTTTAGGAAAGCAGGGGGTTTACTATATTTGCAAAATTAGAAAACACTTAATCATGTTTCAAAATAACAAAAATGGAGCTAATAACATTTTTTAAAGGTACCTAGAATTAATTTTGTTGACTTAAAATCAAATCAAGGTGACCCAGAATTGATTTTGAGAAAACATATTTTGTGACCACTGTGGTAAAAGGCATCAAAAGAACAACTTGATTTGAAGCTGTGATAAAGTTCCCTGCTATGCTTCTATATTTATATTCATGAAGAAGCCATTAAAAGCTAGAATTTATTCAAAATGCCAGCAGTCCTTAAGAAGATCTCATGCTAAACACGCAAAAATCAAGAAGGTACCAGCTTTCCCACAAAGCTTCTTCAGCTTCATTAATTCAGGAAAGTATTTTCAAGTCTTCTCCAGAGATACAAAACACCATGAAATAATGAAAGTAGCTCAGTTTAGCTGAAAACAGTATTCATGGTGAATTATATTGAGATATTATAGACCAGTTTGAATGGAGGTTACTTGAATTGAGGACTGCTGTAGACATTTCTGTTAGAGATCTGTCACTTGACTGCATCATTATAAAGTATTGTTTCCATCTTGTAATACTGTGAGGAATTGAGCAGCAAGCAGACCAGGATTAAGAGGAACATGGGGAACTTTAAGGTCAGTAATGAGGCTATTAGTTCTTAATAATGCCTAGTTCTGCTTTTTCCTCATTAAAGTAGGCATATTCCTAACACCTCTGGGTACAGTTACAGGTTTCTTTTAATTTCCCATTTTCTTAGTTTCTGTTGCTTCCTCAGTTATTACTCTGTAGTAGCTTTACTGTTGAAACTTCAGAATGCAATATAGTCCACATAAATCGCTATGAAATAGTATCTACAAATCCATTAGTTTAAATACCAGCAATATGGCATTAATGATGGCTGGAGGAGGATCCTGCTATGAAATTACCTCACCTAAATGAGTAGCCATTTAATACGCTAACATTAAAAAAATTCTAGGAAAAAGAAAAGAACCTTGGAAACATCAGCAACTTGCTCAAGTTGACCCTGTTGGACAACATGGTTTGGACTAGGGGATCTCAGAATGTCCCTGCCAAACCTCAACCAGTCAAGAATACAGGAACCTCCTAGTACAGTGGTGGCTCAGTTTATCATTTCAGATGCTTCTTTAAAACATTTCAGTATACTTTCAGAAACATTAATAAACACAGAAATGCCAGGCTAAACCCCAAGCATACAGCACAGAGAATTTATGTAATAATTGTGAAAAATCTTTTTGGGTTTGTTTTTTTAATTGGGGTTTTTTTTTAGTAGTTCATCATAGCAGGAATGGAAATAATTTTTCTGCTCTGTAATAAAGCATACTGTGCTTTTTTATTTGGCTGGTTTTTTGTTTGTGTTTTTATTTTTTTCTCTTTTCTCCTTCTAGTGAAATGCATTCTCTCTTTCTCTTCGAAGGACTCCTTCATACCTTATTGAATAAATAGGATGCATTTAATTACTGGAAATTTTTTTTATGGCTGTAGACAACTCACTCTAAACTATTTTTTTTCAAATTTTATGTATTTAAAATGTGCAGTCATACCTTCTCAGCAGAGGGCTTACCCACTGGAATTTGAATATATTTATTAAATATGATATTTCAGGTGCTGTAACTAAAATTATTGTATTTTGGGAGGGTGTTCTGTTTTGGGGTTTTTTGTTTGTTTGTTTTAATTTTTGTGTGGTTGTGAGACATATCCCAAAGCT
Source organism: Hafferia zeledoni (assembly GCA_035583235.1). Taxonomy (NCBI): domain Eukaryota; kingdom Metazoa; phylum Chordata; class Aves; order Passeriformes; family Thamnophilidae; genus Hafferia; species Hafferia zeledoni. The sequence continues at coordinate 18,556,408 of JAWWEV010000095.1, forward strand.
ATTCTCTGTAGAGAAAGTGAGCAAAAATCATACAGAAAATAAGAGACGCAGCATACTGAGCATAATGAGGCCATCCTGCAATCAATCTCTTGCATTGTTTACCACTCTATTGTCACTGGAGTTAATGCAAAGATGCCAGACTCACTGCAGTGATATCTGAAAATTTTCTAACATGAAAGTAATAACCATGGAAAACCCATCAGATTTTTGTAACAGAACCTGCTGCTTCCAAGACACTGCTTTGAGGCAAAACTGAATATCTCATATTTTCCCTAGATTTGACTTGCTCTTTCCCCTCCCTGGTCTTGTACACTTAAAATCTCTGTTATCATTATTTTGTATAAGCCTAGTTCATTGCTTACAGAATTGGTAAAGAAAGTAAAGCAAATTTTTTTTTTATCTTCATAAGTTTATTTGATGCACAATTTCTGAGCAAAGAGTGTTTGAATCAAATCACAGTTCTAGAGAAAAAAACTTTAAAACAAACCTGTGAAATGTCTGTTCTCCACAGAGACCATCATGTCCAATTTAAATTTCTAAACCACGTTCATTTTACTTATCTTTTTGTATACTATATTTTATAACATTTGCATAAAACCTGATTACATATTTTCTTACTATTTTTTTTAACATTAACCAAAGGAAAACCATCAGTCTTAAGCATATAACATGTTAAAATACTTTCCCAGGTAAAGTCCTTATTTGCTAAGGACTGGCAGGAAAGAAAACAGTAATATCACGCACACTTTTCTGCTGCTTATTGAGATCCACTTTTTGGCTCTGGACTGATACAAGATGAAGAAGACTTATGGCAGAGTATGAAACAATTCTTATTTAGGGAACAAGAAAAGACTAGTGAGACTAACTGTGGGACATGCGAACTGGCCCTATTTGTTACATGTTTTATTATAGTGCAAATAAAGGAACGATCAGAGTACTTCCTTGAAGTGCTTACATGTTGTTAAGGGTTACATGTCTCTTGCTGTAACCCTACACCTTTCATTGTGTGCATCCTTCACTCACAGGCACACCTGAGAGACAGTGCATGTTTGCATGTCTCTCTTGCAGAAATACTTTGTTCCCTGCTCTTCACTTTGTTATTTATTGAACAAAGACTCCCAAGTCTTAATCATAAACTATCCATAGAAGAAAATCAATACAATGGCTATAAACTGCTAAAAATCGATTTTTGAAAGGCACGTATTGCTACAGGCATCACATGCAATTCAAATGCAGAAAATAATTTTGGGCATCTGCCTCCATTGCCTCTTCGATGAGTTTGTCTTCTCATGCACTGATAGAAAACAAGGGAGTAATGAATTCAAATTACTGTGTCAGGCCAATTATTTATACAAACCCACCTGCTTTATGCAAAAAGTATTAGAACAATAATTATTTAAAAAATTCTCAGAAAAGCCATTGTTGTTTATAGAGGTTAGAGTTTCTGAAGTATGAAAAGTATCCACAGTGTTTATGTCCGGCTATAACCATTGAGTTGCTCTATTTTAAGTTAGATTACAATATACCCATTAAAAAAGAACTTCATAAAGTAAATGTACCGTAAAATTCTCTAATATATTGTACACCTTCTCATTGCTTGCATAGTTGTTTGACATATTGTCAGCCTTGAATACCTGCATATACAGTAAATGACAGGAATTTTAAATGTACAACAGTGGCTCTTTGAAACAAGTTTTCAAGAAAATTCAACAGTAGTAGATATTATGAAAAGAAATAAAATCTTAAGGTATCTTTGATTAAGTGGCCTCATAAAACATGCACCAGAAAGTTTGTTCTCTCTAGAGTTTAGCAAGTCTTAATTTGTTAGAATTACATTTTAAAGTAAGTGTCATATCAAGGGCAACTTTAAGGGTTGTTGTTAATTAAAAGTAAACAAACTTTACCATATTCAAAAAAATAAAATAATCCTGGTTATCCTAATTTTTTTCTTTTTGGCAGAAAACTCTTCATATATACTGAAACAGTAACCATTATTTTAGGTCAGATAACTTTTCTGCCAACAGTAAGATCCATTCAAGTACCACTAAACTTGTAAAACTTGTAGGAATTAAATTATGATGTTTCGGACTTCTGAGTCCTCTATCTTAGTGAATTTAATGTTCTGCAAGTACAAGACTAATAAAATCTGACTAGGTTCTAGAAGTAATTATTTTATGAACTCAGCATTATTATACTGATCAAAAACCAACCAAAGAAACAAACAAAAAAACCCCAACAAAAAAAAAAAAAATAAATTGTTCATAGACTTCTTGCCTTTGATGATTAATATTTTAGTTAAATGAAAGTATTTTTTCAAGTTTGTCTGTTCCCTAGGAAGATACTTGATGTAATACTGTATTTCAGTGCACATAAAGTTTCCATTTCAAACATTTCATTTTGCCATTGAATGTGTTTCATGGGATGCTAAATATTTAAGAATCTTTTGATATGGGTTTCTGACTAGTTAACATGATACCTGTAGCTGAAATAGATCAAGTGTTGTCAGACTGCACTATCTGATAGTCCTGTTGCTCCAGATCTGTCAAATGAAGAGCACCTCAAGCATGTTTCTGTGAGTGCCTTTTCACAAAAATAAATTGCTCTTCACTGCCTAATCAATCTTTTCTATATACTTGAAAAAAAAAAAAAAA
>JAWWEV010000095.1:18568995-18589176 GCA_035583235.1 Hafferia zeledoni
ATTTAGGGGGTGGGGGGTGGGGGCAGGGGTTGTTTTAAGGATGCTCTTTAGAATTGCTGGCAGAATTGGTGTTCATTGTTGCCCAGCAGAATGCTGTTTCCCATCTGGGAATATGTAGGAGGATTGGAATTTTTTTTCTTTAAAAACTGCATTTTGTTTTCAGGTACACCATTCATCTTTGCATCAGAATCCCACTTATGGGTAGTGAGACAGGGACTATATTCAATGAGATATTTCAGTCACTAGCTGTTGGATTCATTTGTCTATCTGATTAATTCCTCTGTCTACCTGCGAACCTTGTTTACAATACAGATGCCTACAACTGAAGACATTTTTCCCAGGGTGCCTATAATCTCCTGCTGCCATTAATGTCATATGTAGGGAGCCTGCAGAGTGATATTCATCTCACCATAAAACAGAAGTCTAAAACACATGAACTATGGCTTAAAATGACTATTTCTCTGTATTTACTGTAGGAGACTTTTGAGCTGAATAGTTCAGAATTAGTCTAGCTAATTGAAGTCAGGCAGATTTTTTTATAAACACCAGTCTTTAATTCTGGTTTTTTAAAAGTGGTAGATCTGTCCTAATATTGGAGTTGGGTTTGGTTTGTGTTTTCTTTTGTGACAGTAAAATCTTTTATACTACATCTTTAAAACAATTCATTCTTTGGATTTCTCCATGAAGCCTCAATTTTAGTTATCTAATTTTTTTACTTGGCATATTTTTGGGGATTAGTTGTTGGGTAAATCAGCTTGCCTTATTATTGTCTTACTTTTGTTCTACTGTTTTAAGTATGTCAGTTTCTGTTACAGAGCCACATACATTGGTTCTGTCATCCCAGAATTCTAAAAATTTTTTCAGCTTTTAGACTCAGTTCTGATGTCACATTACAGATTCACAAGCCCTGCACGACTGCATTTCTGACTCTTTTAGTTGTTTGTTCTTTTTATGTTTGTATGGAGGTTTTATGTTTGGGCTGTTGGGGTTTTTAATGTTAAAACTAGCATCTCTGCAAAATCATGAAGTTCTTATGCAAGGGTAAAAATTTTTCTTTCCGTATTATATATTTTTTTCAAATTTCTTCATTTTGTCTCCCATGTGACTTTCTCACCTTTAGCCATCTAGAAGACATGATTAATATCTTCAGATGCTTACCTAGAGGTCTTCAGAACCATTCCTCTCTTCAGGCTGCATGACAGAGACTGAAGAAGAGGAATCTTTTTGCCTGAGAAGTCTGTTAAGCCTGGCTCTTCCAATTTCATATTATTTTAAACACAGATATATCTTCCTGCTCCAGACAGAAAAAATCCCTATATATGTATAATATAATGTGCAATGTAAATTGCAATCCTTCAGTATTAAGCACTCTTTCAGTAATTCTCAATCCCTAGATCTCATATATCCATGCCTTTCAAGAGGTTTTTTCATTTTCCACTCATGTCATCTTTGCTCGTAAATATTTTTAACTTTTCCCCCCTCACCTCATAATTTTAGACACAGGACGAATTTCAGATTAGTCCTTACTAATATTCCAAGCACTATGGAGCAATATGAGTCTTCTCTAGAAAAGCTACACACTACAGAAAATTCCTTCTTAGTCTGCTGAAGAGTTGTTTATCATGCCCTATGCTTAAGTTTGGAAAATAGCCTTAGCAGGCAATACATCAGTAAACTAATATTTTTGTATTTGTAACTCTCTTCAGAAACAATAGAAGGAATCCACTTTGAGTGTTCTGTGTTGTATATGATTCTCCAGTCAATTTATTTGTACTTGAGAAAAAATCCCACTGTATTTGTTTCAATGAGAAATGAGCAGATGTTCAAATATCCAAAACTTGCTAATTTTAGGATGTCTTAATTAGTGGGCAAGTCCTCCAGAAGAATAATTAATATAAGTATTGCCACTCAGACTGATATATAAGCTCAGTAAATAAATACTAAGATTAAGCCTTCTAAGTAAATGAAGTTTCTTCTTAGATATTTGTTTCTTAAAGATTCTAGTTAGGAAATAATTATTTGCAGGTAATGGATATTTTATTTTAAATATTTGTCACTTTACCACCTCTAACACTTGATTTTTTTAATTGAAATTCTGGAAGATATATTAAGTTAGGTTTTTCTCATTTTTTCTCTCTCTCATTGGTCATTCCTTCTTGAGCTTGATGTTCCCCTCACTTATTGATTAAAATCGAATGAAATCTTGGTGGAAAATAGTACTTTTTATACCTTTATGTCCACCTAAAAAAGTTACAGCCAATGAATAATGTTTATATTGACACACACACACACACACACACCCACACACCAAAAAAAAAAAAAAAAAAAAAAAAAGAAGGAGTGCAAAGAGAGGGCAATGCACATATAAAGTCAAAAGAATTTTACATGTTAGTTTGGGATCCAGCTCATACATAAGAACATGTGTATGCTCTGCTTCCTCAAAATATGCATTTTTATAAACTATCTAAATATAGCAAAATATAAACCTAAATAATGACTGTAATATGAACTGAAGTTCTTTTGGGGCACTTCAAATTATTTTTTAACTTTTTTTTTTTTTAATTTTTGTTTCTTAGGGAGTAAATTAAATAGCTGCTACCTGGAAATCTGGATGAAGGTTTTTACTACGAATCATGCTTGGCTGTGACCAGGAATAACATGTTCATGCATGTCTGCACAGATCATCCAGTATTTCATGGCATACTGTTCACTTATTTTGTTCTATGAAAATTTTTAAACCATTTTTTCCAGTAATTTCTGTATGCATTGATTCATATAGTCTCAAATTGCATTATTTTCATGGGTACTAAGTGATCTTATTAGTTATTGCTTGTGTATGTTTAAATTTCATACTATTCCATTTTAGGAATGTAGCAGTTTGTCATAATAGAATGCTTAAGGAAAAGAACTCCCAAAGGAAAAACATAGACACTGAATTCAATCAGCTTATAGAAAGAACTGCTTCACCCTCCTGTTTCAAGAAGGTGAGATTGATAATATTAATATATCTCTAGGTCATAATTTCGAAAGATGTAATTGCAATGCTAATGAGCTAGAATCCCAGAGACAAATTGTATTTGGGTAAAAAGTTTATGAATGTGATGTAAATGATCTATTTTATTATAATAAGAAAAAATATATAATGCAAATGTTGCATTCCAATGGTGGCAATTGTGAAAGCAAGTCTAGTTAAAATTTGGATTGTGTTCGAAGCCCCTTCTTTGTTGCCCCACTCACCCAAGATATTCATCCCCTCCAAGGAAAGCTTCCACATTTTACTCTGAGTGTCACCAAACCCTCACTAGCATGCTGAACTGGCTTCTCAGCTTTTGGCCTCAATAATGCATTAATTGCTTTACCAGGAAGCAGTTACATGGGAAATCCACTACCTCTCATGTGCCAAAGTTGCTAGGACTGCAAAGAAATACATTTACAAATACAGAAGAAAGACATTCCTATATATGTGCTTATCTAAGAATTCTTAAAATGCCACCTGTAGAGAAATAATGGATAAATAAAAACTTAATCCTTTCCAAAGCGTAACATGTTAACTTTCTTAATTTAGTTATACAATAATGAGAGACTCTGAACAAAGTTTACATTTTGAAGAATATGAGTTGATTCCAAATTTGGAGTAAATGTAAAAATAAATAAAGAATACCAAAATTTGAATAAATAATCCAAGGCAGAATCTTTTTCACTTCAGCTTAATACCACCCCTACAATCATGATAAAGGGTTTTTGGCCAGATCCATTAATAGTCACAATTTGTGGTTGACTAGACAACTGATGCCAAGAAAGTATTTTTTTTTCGTTTGAGTAGATTCTTAGTATACATTGGTCTTTTACAATCTGTGATGTTTTGACCTTGGCCAGATGCCTGGTGCCCACCAAAGGCACCCCATCACTCCCCTCCTCAGTGAACATAAGAGACAAAATATAGCAAAAGGGTTGTGGGTTGAGATAAGGGCAGGGAGAGGTCACTCACCAATTAATATCATGGGCAAAAGAGGCCCAACTTGTGGAAACTAATTGAATTTATCACCAGCCAAATCTGAGTAGGATAATAAGAATTAAAATCTTAAAAACATCTTCTCTCAACTCTTCCTTCCTTCCCAGGCTTAATTTTATTCACAGTTCTCTAATTCCTCCTCCTGCTGGCACAGTGTGGTGGGTTCACTTTGCCTGAACGCCAGGTGCCCACCCAGCCGCTCTATCACTCTCCTTCCCAGCCAGACAGGGGAGAGTAAGGTAGAAGAGAAAAAAAATACAACACAAATCATAGGATGTGATAAGGCAATTTATGCAAAAAGAAAAAAAAAAAAAAAAAAAAAAGCAGGAGCAGGCAGCAGTTAATCTCTGCTTCCCATGAGCAGCAGTGGTCAACCACTCCTCTGAGAAGCAGGGCTTCAGGACATGTGACCAATGTCAGCAGGCAGCCATCATGGACAATGAATGCCTGCTGTTCCTGCTCCTTGCCTCAGCTTTTATATCTGGGTTGATGTCATACAGTATGGAATATCCCCTTGGTCAGTGTGGGTCACCTGGCCCACCTGTGTCCCCTCCCAGGATCTTGCCCTCGACTGAAGAAGGAATGCTACAGTGCTGTGCTCAGCAGTAGCCAAAACATGGGTGTTTTATCAACACTCTTCTACCTACCAATGCAAAGTACAGTGCTGTGATGGCTACTATAGGAAAATAAATTCTGGCTCAGCTAGACCCACTACACAGAGCAGAATGGGGAATGGGGGCTGCAGTCAGTTCATCACATGTTGTCTCTGCCGTTCTTTTCTCCTCATGTGTAGGACTCCTCACACTCTTCCCCTGTTCCAGAGCTGAGTTCCTCCCATGGGACACAGTCCTCCACAAAATTCTCCAATATGAGTCCTCACAAACTGCTCCAGCGTGGGTCCGTTCCATGGGGTACAGTGTGGGGTCCTCCATAGGCTGCAGTTGGATTTCTGCTCCACCATGGAACTTCATGGATTGCAGGAAGAGAATCTGCCTCATTGTCTTTTCCAGGGACTGCAGAGGATTCTCTTTTCTGGTGCCTGGAGCGCTTCCTCCCTCTCCTTCTTCACTGAACTTGCAGGGCTTTTCATCTCATATCTTCTCACTCCTCTGTTCTCTGCTACAAGTACTGCTATGCAATAAATATTTTCTACTTCTTAGCTATGTTATCGTAGAGGCACTGCCACCATCGCTGATGGGCCCAGCCTTGGCCAGTGGCTGGTCTGTCTTGGAGTCAGCTGTCACTGGCACCATCAAACATAGAATCATAGAATCACAGAATTAACCAGATTGGAAAAGACCTCCAAGATCATCACGTCCAACCTTTGATCCAAATATTGTGCTTATTAGACCATGGCACTAAGTGCCACATCCAGTCTTGCCTTAAAAACCTCCAGGGATGATGAATCAACCACCTCCCTGGGGAGCCTATTCCAATTCCTGATCACTCTCTCCATGAAAAAATTATTCCTAATATCCAACATAAACCTCCCCAGGCACAGTTTAAGACTGTGACCTCTTGTCCTAATGTTGGTTGCCTGGGACAAGAGATCAACCCCCACCGGTCTACGACCTTCTTTCAGGTAGTTGTACAGAGCAATAAGGTTTCCCCTGAGCCTCATCTTCTCCAGACTCAACAACCCCAGCTCCCTCAGCCTCTCAACAGAGGACTTGTTCTCCAGTCCCTTCACCAGCCTCACTGTTCTTCTCTGGACCTGCTCCAGCACCTCAATATCCTTCCTGAGCTGAGAGGCCCAGAACTGAACACAATACTCAAGGTGTGGCCTCACCAGCACTAAGTGCAGGGGAGGGATCACTTCCCTTGTCCTGCTGGCCACACTGTTCTTGACACAGACCAGGATCCCATTGGCCTTCTTGGCCACCTGGGCACATTGCTGGCTCATGTTTAGCCTCCTGCCAATCGAAACCCACACTTCCCTCCCTGCTTGGCTGCTCTCCAGCCACTCTGTGCCCAGCCTGTAGCGCTGCATGGGGTTGCTGTGGCCAAAGTGCAGGACCCGGCACTTGGCCTTACTGGACTTCATCCCGTTGGAATCAGCCCATCTCTGCAGGTTATCCAGGTCCCTTTGCAGATCCCTCTTGCCTTCCAGCAGGTCCCTTCCAGCTTGGTGTCATCTGCAAATTTGCATATGGTAGATTCAATCCCCTCATCTAAATCATCAATGAAGATGTTAAACAAAACTGGGCCCAATGCTGCCCCCTGGGGGACACCACTGGTGACCAGCTGACAGCTGGACACAGCTGCGCTGACCAGCACTCTCTGGGGCTGGCCCTCCAGCCAGCTCTTAACCTGGCAGAGAGTGCCTCTGTCCAAGTTGTGGGCTGCCAGCTTTTCTGGGAGCATGTTATGGGCGACAGTGTCAAAGGCTTTGCTGAAGTCCAGATAAACACATGCACAACCTTTCCCTCATTCACCAGGCGGGTCACCTGATCATAAAAGGAGGTCAGGTGGGTCAGACAGGACCTGCCCCTTCTAAACCCATGCTTGTCTGGGTCTGATCCCTTGTCCATCCTGTAGGAGCTGTGTGATGGCACTCAGGATGATCTGCTCCATAACCCAGCCAGGCACCGAGGTCAGGCTGACAGGCCTGTAGTTACCTGGCTCTTTTTGTGGATTGGTGTGACATCCATCAGCTTCCAATCATCTGGGACCTCCCCAGAGAGCCAGGCCTGTTGGTGAATGATGGAGAGCAGCTTGGCGAGCTCTTCTGACAGCTTCCTCATCCCCTGGGGGTAGATCCCGTCTGGTCCCCATAGACTTGTGTAGTTTCAAGTGGCTCAGAAGGTCTCTAACTGTTCACTCCTGGATTACAGGGGGGGTATTTGGATCCCCATCCCTGTGTACCAGTTTCAGAGGCCAGTTGTCCTGAGGACAACCTGTCTTACTGTTGAAAACTGAGGCAAAGAAGATGTTAAGTACCTCAGCTTTTTCCTAATCTTTGGTAACTCTGTTCCTTCCTATGTCCAACAAGGAATGAAGGTTTTCCTTGCCTCCTCTTTTGCTATTGATGTATCTGTAGAAAGACTTTTTTGTTTTGTTACCTGTAACAGAAGTGGACAGATTAACTTCAAACTGTGCCTTTGTCTCTCTAATTTTCTTTCTACTTGACCTAACTATATTCCTAAACTCTTTGTGAGTAGTCTGTCCTTTCTTCCATAGCTGGTAAACTATCTTTTTTTCCTAATTTCCTTTAAAATGTCCCTGTTCACCCAGGCTGGTCATCTATCCTGCTGTCTTGCCTTTCAGCACACTGGGACACCCTGCTCCGGCATGGCCTACCCTTCCTTCTTGGAGTATGTTCATCCCTCCTTCACCCCTTTGTTTTCAAGGGCTGTTTCCCAAGGTACACTGAACCTGTCTTATGAGTAGGCTGAAATCTGCCCTCCAGAAGTCTGGGGTTGAAGTGTTATTGATGGCCTTCCTTACATCTCTGAGTATTGAAAGGCCCCAGATGGCCTCTGACCACAACATCTCCCACAAGCCCCTCTCTGTTTGTCAACAGCAGATCTAGTAGGGCCCCACCACTGGTAGGTTAATTTACCAGCTGAAGCAGGAAATTATCCTCCATATGCTCTAAGAATCTCCTAGACTGCCTCTTCTCTGCTGTGTTGAGCTCCCAATAGATATTCAGCAGGTTAAAATCATCCATGAGAACAAGGGCTGGTGATTTTTGAGACATCCACCCACTGCTTGTAAAATAATTCCTCACCCTCATCATCCTGGCTGGGTGGTCTGTAACAGACCTCCACCAGGATTTCAGCCTTGTTGGCCTTCCCACTGATTTTGATCCACAGGCACTAAATTTTAGCATTGTTGGCCTCCAGTTCTACAGAGTCAAGAGACTCTCTAACACATAGAACCACACCTCCACCTCTCCGACCTTGCCTGTCCTTTCTGAAGAGCTTTCCATGGCAGCACTCCAGTCGCACGAGTCATCCCACCACGTTTCCGTGATGATGATTAAGTCATAGTTTTCTTGTTGCATGGTGGCTTCCAGTTTCTGTTGCTTGTTACCCATACTGTGTGCATTAGTGTACATGCACTTCAGCTGGGCTGCTGATCTCATCCTTAACTCTGGCTCTCCATGCTTAGACTCACCAATGGAGAGCCTGGTTTCAACCGCTTCTCCCTTCAAACCTAGTTCAAAGCCCTTCTAATCAGCACTACCAATTTATGGGCTAGAGTTCTCTTGCCCTTGCTAGATAGTTGAAGACCATCTGACTCTGTCGGGCTTGGCACCATAGAATTTGTCCCATGATCAGAAAAACCGAAATTCCACTGGTGGCACCAATCCTTTAACCACCTATTCATAAGAAGGGTTTCCCTACTCCTCTCCTTATTCATCCCAGCTACTGCAGGCACTGAGGAGAACACCATCTCTGCTCCAGTCCCAACATGGGGGAAGCTTCCAGCAGCTTCCCAGAGAAGACAACCCTGTAGTTCCCCACCACAAAACTGTAGCACACTAACTCAATGCACTCCTGTGCAACCCTGTATATTGCTGGAATAGCTTCATGTTCCAATAAAGAAGAAAGCCCTACAAGAGTGGTAAGATACTTCTGCAGTACATTCCAGGTCAGTGCAACAAAAGGCACCACAGGGGTTTGGTTTTTTTTTTACCCTATAAATAATGTCTAATAGATGCTCTCCTGGGCTTTTTAAGATCCAGACATAAGTGAACATTGGAATCTTAAAATAGCACACATTGAAATAAATCTTATTTGTTGCCTACTGGACTTAAAATAGAATTGTTTCACACAGTAGGTAGAAGCATCTGCTCCATGAAAGATCCAAACTTAGGTCTAGGAAAAATGACATAGTAAGTAAATAGATACTTACTTTTACACACAATTTTTTTAATATGTTCTTATTGTCCAATTCTTACTTCAAACTGCACAATTTCACCTGATGAATGTACACACACAGATTTTCTCCCCAGCTCTTATTCTTATGTCTGTCATATCTTAGTTTGTATAATCAGTGTCAAAATGTGTCAACACTTTTATAACAACTAATGTTACTGAGAATAAAGGAAGAAACAGACGTAACTGAAACCCACACGACTGGATTATCCAGAAGCTGTATCTGCTTTGTGAAGAAGTCTTGTGAAAAAACAATTGTGCTGTTCCAGGCTATGAAAGCAGCATAACCACCTGGCTCAGATTTGTGTCTGCTTTTCCACGTGACACTGTGCTTCTCTGTAGGTACATCTGTGATGGTTTAAACCAGGCCAGCAACCAAGCCCCTAACAGCTGCTCACTCACTCACCCCCAGGGGAATGGGGAAGAGACTGAGAAAAGTAAAAGTGAGAAAAGTCGTGGGCTGTAGTGTAAGAACTGCCCAGCAGTAATGAAAAAGTCCCTGAGTTATCAACACTGTTTCCAGTACAAATTCAAAACACAGCCCCATACAAGATAATGTGAAGAAAATCAACTGTATCCTAGATAAAACCAAGACAGTATCCTAAGAACCTTCTTGGATAAATTGATAGATTCTTTTAAGATACTGACAAAAGCCTGAAGTGTACAGTATTTTCTAAGCCAAATCTTAAAGACCTAGTAGAATATTTATAAACTGATTAACACAGTTGGATTTTATTGTATGTTTTCTTTTTGTTAGCTCTCTTGACTCTTCTATTTCAGTCCAGGCTGAGTTATTCCATGACAAATGTTAGGATTGTGCTTCTGTCACTTGGACAGCCAATTCCAGGTGTATTGGACACCGTTACACATGAAAGCAAACAGTGGCCTGCATTTAGCTGCCAAAACAATTTGGAAAAACACATAGCATCAATTGCAACATACCACTTGGCAGACTTCACATTGGAGCTCGGGTATGTGTGGTGCAGCAGCACTCAGCCATGGCATGATTATTCAGGCCACAATAGTCTACTGTTAACTTCCACACTTCATCAGACTTTCTCACTTGCCATATGGGATTAGCAGAGTGTGAGCAACTCTTGCTGGTCATTTTGACTCTCCAGCTGATGAAACAGGTCATGGATAGGAATCAGAAATTCTTGGCTTGTGTGCACTGTCACTGGTGCACCACTGTGGTAGCAACTGGCACCTGCTGTTCTTCAATCCACAACATGTCTTTGACAATGAGATTTTCCAAGAGCTCAAGCAAGATAAAGATACATTCAATTTTCTTTATATTTTTGGTGGCATTTTGGCAGTTGGCATTTTGCCAGCTCAACCTAACACACTATAGCAAAAGCTTATTTATACACTTACATCCTTGAAGCACTCTTTCCCAAAGTATCCTCTGTCAAGGATACATGGGACCCTGATGGCATCAGTGTACACTGTGCACCTGTGCCTAACAAAGCCTGTTTTTTCTCCAAATGTCATATGCCATACCATTGAATCCATATAATTTAGTATACTCACTCCCCCTGCTCAAAGACAGAAGCCTTCTATTCCTGTCCGTGGTATATACTGTCTGACCATTGCACTGCCAGAACAGAGGTACCTTCTCCAGAATCAATGGAGGGAACCTCAGTGATTGTTTTGTTGCATTATGAGTATCAGAGACTGGTTTTTTATGTCTCAACAGCACTTAAACTCACAGCCTTCTTGTATGTCCACTTCTCACGTATTTTCCCCCTCTTGTCTATATGGGATTCCAGCTTAAAGGTTTGTTTGCCATCCTACTTCCTCAAGTTCTCCAGCAGGTCATAGGTGAAGAACCAGAGACTGCCATGCAGCATGTGCCTCACTGGGGCTCCATGGGGCAGCCCTGACAGACAAGATGCTGTCCAAGGATAAAAGAAGGGAGAGAGACTTTCTTCGAAGTTTCAGAGCCAGGAAGATGACCTTCTCATAAATGTTGTATACGAATCTGGGCAGTGCATTAATTATATGGACCAATCACCCTCCATGTCCACTGCTTTTCTTTACTTCCATGATTACGGTAGTTAGGGTTTGGGTCCCTGTCTTAGTTGTATTTTGGATCACTGTCTCAGTCATGGCATCCTCAGAGGTGGTCTGGGTTTCTGGTTAAACCACATGCTCAAATAGTATGAACTGTGGCTCAAGAGCCATAGGCCAAACCTCAACATAGTGCTATAAGCTGTTGATTTTTACTGAGGTAGGCAAGATACCTTTCTATTAAGAGACGATATAAATTCACAGTGTTTACTTGCCTGTTCACATGTAAAATCCCAGTCTGTGGGAGGTGATAGCTACCTGAAACACCGGTTCAAATACTTCCTTGTACCCTGCCACAGAGGAACCAGCTACCTCAGGGCATGTTTTTCTTTCTTCTCTCCCCAAAATTGTCCTCTCTTATACAGGGATGACACCAGATTTGAAAATCTGACAGTAAACTGACAGTGTTAACAGTCTTAAACATCTCACATAAAAGTGAACATGGAACTTAGGAGCCCAAGCAACAAAAGCATCTGTATCAATTCTTAATTAGGAGAAGGCCGTGTGTTCTCTCATCCAGTCCACAACAGAGCTACTCCAGCACTGTTAGGGTATCAATGCCAGGGCAAAGCACATAGCCATTGTTTCTATTAACATGTCTCCAAGCTCAGCAAAATAAAGAGCTGAGCGGTGCAGCAATTAAACTCCGTGACCCTCACACAAGCCTCCCAATTAATAACTATTATAGTTACAGCACAATGAATTCAAAATCACTGTTTTCTGAAGCCTCACGCTGGATGCCAAAAAAGGACTACAGTGTGCTGACCTTGGCAGGCCACCAGGGATCCACCAAGCTGACCTCTAACTCCCTCTCCTAAGCAGGATAGAGGAAAGAAAACAAGATGAAAAACACATGGACCAAAATAAAGGCATAGAAAAAGGCTGTGAGTGGAAGTAAAGCAAAACTACAAGATTTCTTTTCTAATTCCCATCAGCTGGTGATGTCCAGTCACTTTCTGGGAAGTGGGGCTTCTATACATGTAGCAGTTGCTTCAGAAGACAATCAGTCTTGCTTCAGTGCCTGGTAAAGTTATGGAATTTTTATTATGGGAGTTATTGAAAACACCCGTGTCTTAGTTGAAAGACAAAAACTCGGAGTCGAGAACTCCAAGAAAATTAATTCCTTCCCTCTTATAGAGGAATGAATAAAAAGAATGCGAGGAGGTTATAAGGGGAAAAGTAACAGTTTAATGGTGCACTTACGTTTCCCCAGGTGGTTTTTCTACCATCCCAGCCAGGCAGGGAGGGTTCAAGCCACAGCTGGGACCCTGTAAACAACTTTTACCCATGGCAAATCCTGCCTGCCCCCCAAGTCCCTGCACTGGTATGGCAGGGTGGCCTCTTTCAGATGATGTAATGGTATGAATATTCATTGCTGCATCTCCATTCCCTGTCTTGTAACCACAACAACCTGAAAAATGGTGCTGTGATCAGTCACAGCCCACACAGCTTCATGAAAGGAAAGTCCTGCTCATCAAACCTGATTTCCTTCTATGTAAAGGTAACCCACCTAACTGATCAAGGGAAGCCAGTTGATGTAAGCTTCTTGGATTTCAGCAAAGCTTCCTATACTGTCTCTCACAGGATCCTTCTGGACAAAATATCCAGCCCACGTCTGGATAAATACATCATGTGGTGGGTGAGCAATTGGATCACAAGTTTAGCACAGAGGGTAATAGTGAATGGGTTGACATTTAGATTGGATATTAGAAAAAGGTTCCTCAGCAAGAAGGTGTTTGGCTACTGGAACAGGCTCCCCAGAGAAACGGTCACAGCACCAGGGCTGATAGAGTTCAAGAAGCATTTGGATGATACTCTCAGGAAGATGGTGTGACTCTTGGGGATGATCCTCTGCAGGGCCAGGAATTGGACTTGATGCTTCTTGTAGATGCCTTCCAACTCAGCATATTCTGTGAATCACCTAAATAAGAAATGCCTCCCTCTCCCCTTGTCTCAGCTATTTCTGACCTCCACGCCATATGGTATGAAATATCCCTTTGGTCTCCTCAGGTCACGTGTCCTGGCTAAGTCCCCTCCAAATCTCTTGCCCACACCCAGCCTGCTGACCTTTGCAGGGTTTCAACAGACAAAATTGGTGCTGTGCAAGCTCTGTAGTTGCCAAAACACTAGGTTACCAACACCATTCTTACTACAAATACAAACGTCAGTACTACAAGTTCTGCTGTGGGAAAAGTTAACTCCATCACACCAGACCCAATAATTTTTTAAAATATAAGGGCTCCTATTAGTTGACAATTTTTCAGATCATGTTCACTTCCTGATCTACTTGTAGTACCTACAACCCTAGGCACATCAGTGGCACGTGCCTGTTATTAATGTGCTTCCTCTAGTGGAAGGACAAAATGGAACATGGTCTCTAGAAGAGGTTAATTTCTTCCCATTTGATTGTTTCACTACCTTTTCTGAATCTAATGTGTTTTTCAACAGCTATTATCTCTATTTTCACATGTTGCTACAATAAAAAATTAGAAAAACAGTGTCTTTCAATTGTATTTCTATACACCTGTTAATGGATCAGAAGATTTTAATCTCTACTAGTGTAGCAACTGCTTAGTCCTTCCAAATATGTAATTTTTCCACCAGTTTTTAGGATAAAAGTTGACTGGGAGTTGTCCTGATCAGCTTACACCTTTTAAATGGTAATACAGCATTATTTTTAACCTAAACTTCAAGGATTTCCTCAATGTTTCACAATTAGAGAAATTAATCACAGACAGCCATCTTTTTCTGGCGTCATTTATTCAGGTTTTCTATTTGTAGATAATTCTTAACACTCTTGTCAATTATATGCCACATTTATTCTCTGCTGATGCCTCTTGCTGTTTTACTGAGACTGCTAGCACTGGACAGAAACAAGGAAGTTTTTCTCCTAAACTTCCTTACCACATTACCTTGGTAGGTTTGCAAAAACCTGAGCATATCCACGATTTAAGGTTTGCATTTATGTGTATGAATATCTACACTTCTATGTACACATACATACACACATCTGCATAAACTGTGAGTTATTGATTAAACTCCTTCTTTAATTTCAATGTTAAGTCCACTTCTCCATCCACTTATGAGGATGCCAATTCTCAGATCGTAATGAATTCTAATATTCTATAAAACTAAATTCTCATAATGACCCAACCGTGTCATAAATACTTTCCCATATTTAACAATTTATTCTTTTTTTTGCTGACAAAAATAGCTATGATAAAATCGGGTAGACTTTTGACTTGTTCTATGCTCTTATATATTAAATTTTTCAAATGTCCCAGAATGTGTGTGTTTAGTGATGTTTACTGTGACCAATGCAGACTTCTCAGATAGCTCAAGAGAGTTTGATGCTCTTACTGTGTGAAGACTAAATTCTCACTTAGTGATCTCATTAGTATGGTTGAAGAAAAGGAATAGCTAACAAAGCAGTTTTCAATTAGTATTACCCACATTTACTTGTTGGCATTAATACCTATACTTAATTAAAAAGAATAAAAATATTGAAACTGCAATTATTCTTTCCCCAAACCATATGCTTTGCACATATTTTAAGAATGGAAAAAACCTCCAAAGGCTTCAGGTACATCTTGGTCTATCAGTTCACTCTTCTCAATTCAAAATGCTGTCTGAAGGAAATAGGAACTATTCTCCTCTTAGTGACTTTCAATAGCAGCAAGTCAGTAGTAGCAGTAGTAATAATTGCAATCATAATGGTAGAATCAAGCCAGAAATACCTTATAATGCACATTGGAGGAGCATGTCAGTCTTTTTATTACCACAATACATTATGTATGGCAAGGGTAGAACTGAGCCAAATCACACAGGTTTGCTCTTTTGTGCCTTTTGCGAGGGAGGGGGAAAAAAAAAAAAAGGAAGAAAATAAAAAAGAGAAAAGAAACCACACAAGACCCCCAAACAAAAACCAAACAAAATACCATCTCAAACAAGAAATCCAAAACAAACCCCTCTGCAAACAAACCCCCTGAATAACAAATAAAAACCTCACAAAAAATATCCCAACTTATATTAAAGTATGAAATAATTAAAAAAAATATGAATTATCCTTGATAAGCACAAGTGCTGAAGTAGTTTGTAGCTGTGATTTTCACAGGTGGTAGTAAGTTGAAGGTCAGCTGAGGGAGATTTATGATAGATTGTAGTAGTATTAAAACATTAGAGAAATGCCCTGATGAATGTCAATAGTGTTGCTAGGTGGAAACTAACACTTCAGCTCTGTCACTTCCTGCTTTGTTACTTGCTCACTGGTTTTAAATCTAAAGCCTGATGAAATCAACTGTTAATCAAATGGTTAGGACAAATGTTAGTTCCATTTACTCCTGATCTATACTTAACAGATCCTTCAGTCTAATATATTGCTTAAAGTTTCAACTACTACGGTATCATTCTTGCAACAAAGTCTGTGCACCACAAAAATCCTGATTTCCACTATGATTTGTCTTTCACAATCCAATCACTGCCCAGGTTATAAAAATAAACAATATAATAATGAAACTAAGAGATAAAAAAGGATAAAGTTTCTTGGCAAGATAAATATGATACAGATATAGGCAACTCCCTCCATTTCAACAAGTGAAATATGACCTAATGCTCAGCTAATGTATTCTAGACAGCACACTTGCCTTCTTAAGGTAAACAGATTTCTCTTAATATAGAGGCAGTAAACCCAGAAGAAAATAATAGAAAACTATAAAATACATTGGTCACCTTATTCTGTCAAAAAAAAAAAAAAAAAAAAAAGTAAATGTAATAAAGTATTGCTTTCAAATATAATTATGGAATAATTGTGAAACTCAGCATGCCTATGTTGCCACCTGCACCTGTTTGTTCTGATAAACATAAATTTGTTATAGATGTCTACTCCTTAATAAGCAGAATTGCATCCTTTTTTGAAAGCATTGCCATATTTTTTTCATTATTTTCTTCTTTATAAGCACATGAGATATGAATAATAGCTTTATTACCCACTTCTGAAACAGGCAGTATTTCCACGAGGACAGAGAATGTCGTATGTTTAATACATAGTCATTTCCTTCCTGTAATATTCTTTATTGGTAACTTGAATAGCAAATCTCAGTTTAATCTTCAAGGCTCCTCAATCAGAGCTGAGAGAGTTGCTCCTTTTGCATCTCAGAGATCGATGTTTCTTTTCCGGGTCTTTGCCTCAACTATGTGGACAGCTTTTCTGCCAGCTAATTTCTGTCTTAATTCTTGCAATTGGGCTTCAAGTTTAGAGGTGAGTTCACCATCCCATTTCTTCTTGTTTTCCCCAGTTTACGCAGAAGGGCTCACAAAAAACTACGTTCACTATGTATCTTACTCAGTTTTCCCACGTGCAGCATGAGGTGACCGAGACCAAGACCCTTCTTTGTGACCTTTAGAATCTTTGCCTTTAGGGTCTTCTTCATACCTAGAGCATTCATTATTTCTCTCTACTCCTTCCCCACTGTAGACGGGACAATGCCTGGGAGTGGAGGGGTCTCCCATAGTCTCCGTTGTGCTCCGTATCCACTGACACATTGTGCCCACATCTACCTTGTCCACCCTTAGAGGATATGTGGATATCAGACAAGGCAAGGTAGGGTGTACGGGCACCTTTCATTACCTTTTTCCACATTGGCTGTATTCCCAGGAATTGTTTTCCAAAACAAAATCAAAACACTTGAAGATTATCCCAGCCGTGCCTCCAAATTTTTAGTGTCTCGGTTTAACCCGGCTTTCTTGCCAAGCCCGAACTGCCTTCCCCCATCCTTCCCACACCCTTCCCAGCGAAGGAAAAAAACTGAAAAGAAAAAAAAGAACTCAAAGGAAACTGAATCAAATCAGAACATACATATATTTTCTAACGTTTACAACTACGTATGCAATTTGTACACACTATCAGGGGCCCTGGGGCAGGAGGGGAAAGAAAGGGGAGACAGGAACAAGGAGGGACAAAAAACACAAACACAAAACAGACAAATACAATAAAAAACTTTAAAAAATACAAAACCCCAAAAATATAACCTCACCAACTCCAAGAGAAAACTAACTCTCTCTCTCTCGGACTCCGGTGAGGACCGACACCTACGCTCCTTCCACTCCCCCAAGCCTCGCCAGAGAAGGAAGTGAGGAAAAAAAACTATCTTCCTGTCTCTCTCTTAGTCCATCCTCCCCTGTTACGTTTAAAAAATGTGTGGAATACTTATGTAATGCCCATTTCCCTAGTTACAACTGGTTACTAAGGAGGCCTGGCTCAAACCCATCACAAAATGGAACTTTAAAATGGTAAGGTTTTTATATTTACACAGAAGAAAAGAAAATTTAAAATAGAATATGATATAATATAAATATATACAAATGTGAAAAGAAATAATAACACCTTCACTGAGTCATCCAAGTTAATAATACAGATTCCAACCACCCAAACTCCAGAAAACCTCCCAAAAACTCTTCCCAAGAAACCTCCCAGCAAGAGAAAAGAGAAAATTAATAAGAAAATGTTCACCTCCCCAGATAAATGCAATGTGGATGGTGGCAAGGCCTAATCTCTGAAGTCAAAGAAGCACATCCTCATGGGGGCTGAGACAGAGACTGAAAGAGACAGAAACTCCTCCTCTCTCTCTTTTTATACCTCTTGATACTTTTTGATGATGTCAGATCATATGAAATACCTCTTTGTTTGCTTAAGTCAGGTGATGCATGTCCCTTTTAATCTGTGTCACATCCTTTGAGGCCTGCTAAAACTGAGGCCTAAATAAGGCCTAAACTGAAACTAAAGCCAAAATTACCACATTCTGCATGTTGAAGCAAATATCCCACGCTGCTTCTACAAATTGTTAACTTTGCAAAGTGTGGTGTTCCCAGAAAGCACACAGATAGGCAAATAAACAAACAAACAAACAAACAAATAAATAAATAAGTAAATAAATAAAGGCAGAACATTAATTATGGAAATATTTTTTATTCTTTTGAGGAGATACTAGATTATGCTACCAGTTTTGGTTTTGGCATTTGTTTGTTTTGTTTTGTTTTGTTTTGAGAAGACTAATGAAATACAAATTTGCACAGTGTTGTCCATTTCTGCTGTGTATCAGCCACAGCAAAATGCAATGAGACTTTGAGTAAAATAGATTTTGTCACCTTTTCTAAAATGCCAGCACCATTTGCTCTGCATTGTAATAAATTGCCTTGAAACTGTTGTCCCTTCCATCAGCCATCTCGTATTTGCCGTCAAAGATTTATTTTTTCATGATTTTTTAATGGAAAAAGATGCTTACAATTGATGTAAGCTGACCAAAGATGTCAAACAGCATGGGGTAACTGCATTTTCACACAAGAGCTTTTTGAGCTTTGAAACTACAAAATGCCTCTTCATAATTCCTTTTTATAAAATACAATCTCAGAGCAGAATAAGCCGAGGAAAATAATGTCTCCAGGTAGACAAGACTTTATACTGTTTATTAGTGCAAATCTCATGAAAGATCATATTGCGTTCTAATAGTCATGCAATTAAGCTAGTCTCATAATCAGTTTTGACAGAGGAGATAAAATCAATTAACAGCTCCATCCATATTCTAACTGCTTTTCTGGCTTTCTTTTTCATTTTCTTTAAATCCCAAACATATGTTGATACATGAATGTTTGTGTCTCACTCTTGTTTTGGCACATATTTTTTGGACAAAAAAAAATAAATAAAAAAAGTCTTACCTTGTCTCTACAAACAAGTGTTCTGAACGGAAAAATCTATGTCAGTACAAATTTCAGTCACAGATATAACATGTGGTCTCATGTGTGCCTGAAGCACAATAAAATCAAATTATGTCACTTCTGCTTTTTAGATATTTTCTCTCAAAAAGCTGCAGGCATGAGGTTTCTATAACATAATCAGCACTTAACACCCAGCTGTGAAAGTTCTCTCTGCAATACACAGTCAACACCCAGGTCCTTATCAGGCATCTTGAACGACCAATAGAGTTTTGGAATTGAAGGCCTGCTACCCTAAGTTTGGTATCCACAGATTATAAAGCATTTTGGGGAGTTCAACATCCTAAATGAAAATGTGTGCTCATTTTGCTCTGTGTGAACTCTCTAGGGATATTAAGAGACCACGAACAGCTGATCAACTGATTGAGCCCAGCTCTGTATCCAGAAGGGAAAAAATGTATATAAATCAGACATATATAAGAAAATCTTGAAATGTTGCAATAGTTTGTTATTGACAACAAATATGCAGGTATTGATGATAAATATGCAGGTTCATACTTGCTTTTTTCTTGGGGAGGAGAAATAGAACGGTGTTATTTATTCAGGTTTTTTATTTAGCCATGTCAATGAAACAGGAAGAGCTTGTTTGAGCATTTTCTTGTCATACATTTCATCAGTAATTTTTTTTTTAGCTCCAGCTGCACATGCCTTACAAAGAAAGGCAGAAAACAGCATCTTATATAACTGGTTGTAGGAAGATGTTTTGAATGCTTAGACACAGGTGATATTCAACATACAATATGCCTTGAAATAATAAAATTTTTCCTCTTACTCTGTATTTTTCTTACACAACGACTTTTAGAGCATAACTTGTACTTTAAATGATAAAATTCATGTGCATAAGTCCTGAATTTCTTTGAAATGTGCCTCTAAGGAACCACCGGCCTTTTCCATGTTCCTCTGCAAGTGTAAAAGACCACAATCAGCCTCAGGGCCTCTCTGAATAAACAGCTTTTATTCAGCCTCTGGGATAGTGAAATAGAATAGGTGTTTTACTAAAATGCAAACAGCATTGGCCTGCTTCTCTTTATTTCCATTTGCAGACACCAAATTAGTTGAACCAATTGATGTTGTGAGTCTTGATTTCCCCTGTGTAGTTCACTTAGTATGTTTTTACCCTTAGCGTCTTATGATGGAGGCATTTGACTTGTTTCCTCCAAGACAATAAACATGGCCAGATTAATCAGACCACAGATATCACCAGGTCTCTCTACTCACTCAGCAGCTAGGATATCTGCACAGTCCTGTGACTTAACTGTAAGAACCATGTCTTTTTCCCTTCTGTGCTCAAGCCTTTTGTTGTAGTTTGGAATTATTATGTAAATTCTCTCCCCTGCCATTAACTGTCCATGCCAGTAGTTAACAGAGTAGATGTCTCAAGATCACCGGGGTGGAGACAGGTTGGCTCTTTTGTTTCTGGGGACATTCTTTCCATGGGTAGGTCGACAG
>JAWWEV010000095.1:18594909-18613667 GCA_035583235.1 Hafferia zeledoni
CCAGGGATGGTGAATCCACCACCTCTCTGGGCAGGCCATTCCAATGCCTGATTACTCTCTCTGTAAAGATTTTTTTTTCTGATATCCAACTTAATTTTCCCCTGGCAGAGCTTAAGCCCATGTCCCCTTGTTCTATTGCTGAGTGCCTGGGAGAAGAGACCAACCACCACCTGGCTAGAACTTCCCTTCAGGTAGTTATAGACAGTGTCAGGTAGTTATAGACAGTGGAGGCACATACTAAAAACAAAGATAAAATAAAAAAAACAGATACAGGACAAAAGACCTGAAAATATTTAACCCACAGTCTCCTAGCCTCTGTTGAGCCTACACTTAATCTTCAGAGTAAGTATGCATTGCAGAACATGGAAATTAGAAGTTTATACTGTGATGCTTTTGCAGATATGTTGTTTGGTTTTAGTTTGGGGGTATTTTGTTTGTTTGGGTTTGTTTGGGGGTTTTTGTTGTTTTTTTTTTTTTTTTTTTAAGTTCTTAAATACACTTTAGGCATTTCAGTGAAAATTAGGCATAACTGAAGATTTGAGAATCTGGGCATTAATACTTCCTTCATCCTCCTCACACCTTTTTTTGTTTTTCTTTCTTTTGGGCACGTATATCTAAAATTAAATGGTTTTCTGTCATACAGGGTCATGAAGAGGCCATCAGACTGTGAATTTAATACAGTTCAGCTCTTTGTAGAGCTGTTCCAGATAATGGATCAGGCAAATTGAGTATATGCCCCTGCAAGGAATGCAAACCAAATGTGTTCAGAGGAGTTTTCACATGTCAGACCCAAGACCTATGTCTGTGCATGTGCATCTGTGCATGTGTGTGTGAGAGAGAGAAAAAGAAGTTAAATAGGCCAAAGTGAGTTGGGCAACTCTTTCCCTTCACAACCTAAATTTTTATGACCAGGTAATTCAGCGATTCAATTCCTGCTCTATGTTTGGAAGAGCTAGAAGAGCACCTGTTTTATTTGGTTAGGTATTTTTTGTTGTTGGGGGTTTTTTTGTGTTTTTTTTTTTTTTTTTCTTTTTTCCCAGTTTACTAGTTTTCAATGCAAATTTCCTTGGGATAAATGCTTGGGAGATTATTTGCTTGTAGAGTAAATAGTATGGCCGAATATCAAGGTTTGGTTTTCAACTTAGTTTAATTCACTCCAGGATTTGAATTGATCTTTGTCTTGCTGATGCTACTATGGCTAGATATGAGGATAAAGAAAAGGTGTTCACTGCACTATTAGATGTGCATGGCTTCAAAAGATGTATTAAACTAAAATTAATTTACCTCTACCTGTTATTCAGACAGAATTTGAAGTGAATGAATTTGAGTCCTTGACAAACTCAGCGAACACTTTTAATGATCTGAAATCTTTAAGTCATAAATGAAGATAAAGACTAAAGACAGAATGCTGAGCGTCACAGATTTGATTGAAACAGCTTAATCCCCTTGTAGGGCATAAATGAAGTTGTCAAAGAAACTTGGGTGGGTAAAGTTGTTCCAATGAAATCTGTAGATTATTCTGAGCTGAGAAGACTTGTAAGTATAAAGAAGAATGACTAAAAGAAAATTAAACCAAATAACCACCCACAAAGAAATGTAGAGAGGACAATCACAGGCACAAGTTCAGAAAAGTTTTAGTATGTTAAAGGGAAGACAGCCTTCTGGACCATGAGAATCAGTCTCCTGGTAGAGTTGATAAATATAATCTACTTAATTAGGGCTATCCATTATCTTGCTATACTAACACACTCTCTCAGGTTGTTCCAGCCTTTTAAATGCCCTTTTCTTTTATTCTGAATTCTTATAGTATGTAGTCAGTAAGAGGAACATGGATTCTCTGAAGAAAGTGTGTAGACAGAAAATTGGACTTTTTAAAAAACATGACAATATGCTAAGAATAAAAATGAAGTCTGAGAATGAAATAAAGTTCAAGAATGAGCAGTCAGAGACATAAGAAATTTGCCTGCAAAACTCAACTCTGATAAATAGGACTAGTGGGATAATATTCCAGAGTTAAAATACGCAAAATCTTAAATAACAAGTTCAATTCTCACTTAGCTTCTTGAGTATATGTACATATATAACCTCCATCATACACTGCAACAATCTTTGCAGTAGTGATTTCTTTTTTAAAAAAGATATGATTATCTCTAAATGTTTTGCTTCCTCTCAAATAAATATATTGAACAAATTTAAGTTCAATTCGAAATGTATTTTAGAAATATTTTGGGGCTTGGTTTGGATAATAAGCTGCAAGTGTACTTATTCACAAATCTTCAAGAAACCCATTCAGTCAAAGATTCAACTCAAAAAATTACTTTTAGTTTTTCATAATGCAGTTTACCACATTCCCTATGTGTAATAAGTTATATTTGCTTCTAGGAAAACTGAATGCACAGTTTCCTTCAGGATTTTTAACCTCAAGAAAAACTTCTTATACCTCTGCTTTTTCACCCAGAAGCACTGCATATCAGTGCAACTCTGCTACAAAGTTCTGCATATTTAAGTAGCTAAGGCAAAACCAGGTGTTAAAATTGAACATATTTCTGCAGAACTCACTTCATCTTGGGGTCCAAGTACTGTTTTTCCAGGCTGCAAAACCAAATTGTTCATTCCTGCATTTCTTGAAAATATGAATTTCAAGATATAAAGTGTTTCTTAAAATAAATAGAAATGTAATTCCTAAAAATAATATCTGATATTTCCTTTAACATGTGGGATTATGAACAAATTATCCCTGATGAATTTCACAGCTTTGGTAACTCTGTAATATCACATATCAATTAATAGGGGCATAAAAATTTAAATGAGTGTGTGGTTTCCTGGGTTTTATGTAAATGGGTTTTTTAAATTACCTCCAGCACTGGATTGTGCTTGCCCTCTCACCATAAAAATGAAGAGAGAAGCAGTCTTCTCAGAGAGATTATAAACCAAAAAACCTAGAAATTAGATCTGCTGGTATCAACCCCCCTTGACATGAGCTCCCTTAAACAGTGGCAGTGTTTTTTGGTTCCCAGCCATCGGAAAGCAAGACATGAAGAAAGGCAAATCTGTCTGTGCCTTCTACCCAGGCAACATGGAGAGAGTCCAACAGTTGTTTGGCAACTTGTTCTATATTGCAGGGCCCCAAAAATGTATCCCCTCATTCTGAGTTGAGGGAAGGTTTATTCTCCCCATCATGATGGGTCCTGGCTGTGTGCCACCCCCTCCAGGACCCATAGGGCCCTGTGGGAACGAGATGGTGGACTGCAAGTTGTGGTACCCTCTGTGACCTGAATCCTAGCACACAGAAAACTGAGAATGTGCTGGGTCCCAGCAGGTGTTATCTCACTGATGCTCGCTGGCCTGTACTGTCCACAGCACTGCTCACTGTGCATTCGGCAATTCCTGTTCACCTCTGACTGTGCACAATCAACTGATGTCTGTCTTTCCAAAAGAATTTGCTCTTGTATCGAAAGAGAAAAAATATTTTCAGAGTTTTAAAATAAATTAAATGTTATTTTCTAAACAGTATTGGGTGAGTATTGGTTCATTCAATTACAAAACGAAAGCTGGAGTCTTCCAAAATCCATCACTTGCCTTTTTTTTTTTTTTTTTTTGAAAGTCTGGTCAGTATCATAACAGCAAGTTGTATCATATTTTACTCTTTTCTTTTTTTTTCCCCAAAAAAGCTTTGCAAAATTCTAATGCAAGCTCTTCTGTCAGTTGAGCAATTATCATCTTTAAAAATGAATCGGCCTTTGATTTATTTAATATTAATCTAAACCTGTGTTGTAGCCAGAAGTTGTGTAAACCTCCACTGGATTTATTCATAATATATGCTCAGACACATTTTGTCATCACTTCAGACTAAATATTAATGTTTTAAATGATATCAAGGTATAAAATGGTTGGAAACCAAACACAAGGAAAGCACTGACAAGGATTTGCTAGGACAGCAGTATGTTAAATAAACAAAGAGCAAAGTGTGTGAGAGAAGAATTATGTGCCACAATAACAACTGGGAAATAAGGGAACACTAATTCAGTGCTGATATAAGTGGAGGACAAGAACTGATGATATATATGCAATGACAAATATGAGAACATAGCTAGTCTTCCCCAAAAGAAAGCTGACTGCGACTCCTGTGAGCTGAGGGCATCATGGGAGGAGACTGCCTCTTTTACTCTTGTGATAACACAGTGAACTAAAACAACCAGCCCAATAGCGAATGCCATATTTTCTTTCTTGTTTGCCAAGTCAGTTTTCTACTCTTTTGAGGAGCTAAGGCAAGTTATTATGTG
Source organism: Hafferia zeledoni (assembly GCA_035583235.1). Classification (NCBI taxonomy): domain Eukaryota; kingdom Metazoa; phylum Chordata; class Aves; order Passeriformes; family Thamnophilidae; genus Hafferia; species Hafferia zeledoni. Next base: position 18,599,193 of record JAWWEV010000095.1, read on the forward strand.
ATCAGGTAAGTGTTGCAGAGAAGATAAAGTAAGGTGGGCAGGTAGGAGAGAAGGAAAGAGATCATACATCTCTCAGTGGAAAAGGAGATTAACTTAGCCAAGTCATCTTATGGAAATATATCCTCAGGGATATGCTTGCAAAACTTCTTCACAGAAGAACCAAACTTCTTCTGACATGCCTAGACCAAGGAAGGGCAGGATTTGCACAAACATTTGTGGGCTTGAATTATAAAAGTAACAGAATTACATTTTGCAGGGTTTTTTTTTGTTTTGTAAAACAGTCTTCTGAATAAACCTGGGGCAATAAAAAACAAGTTACTGTTTCCTAAGAGCGTTTTTGTCCTTTATGCGGAACACAGATGTGTATTGTGTTTGTATTTGCTGCAGACTTCCACAAATGAAAATCACTTCTGTTAATTTTAAAGACCAAACAATTACCACTTCTTTTATACATTAGTAGAGTACCTACTAGGAGCTGGGTAAAGTCATTCAGAATATTTTCACACCAGGCTCTCACCTGAAGCTAGAAACTATGGGATAGCTGGATGTATGCACTGGTCTCCAAAGAGGCATCTTCTACTACCTGACTTTACAAATCCTAAAACTCTTCCTGGACCAGTTTTACTTAAGGCAATCTCACGTTAGTCTTAGCCAGTCAAACAGTTCATGTTTTACAAAACAAACAATGAAATCCAGCAATGCCTTTGACTGACTGGAGCACAGATCTGGGTCAGAGAGGTAAGAGGGCTTCTGCTGACTGCTGTGAACAGAAGCCAAGCTGCTAGAGGGACTAAGGCAAAACCCTCATTGCTGGAGAAGTGGAATATTGTGAAGCAAGTATAAAGAGAGAGCAAAACAGAAGATTATTTTTAGTTACCTTTTCTTATTTATATTTTATGTGTATATAAATATATAGCTACATTTTCTTATGATAATAATATTAATATTATTTTTCTAATGCTATAAAATATTGTTTAAAATATTTTGTAGAACAAGGATAATAAATTTTTGTTCTAATTTTCGGCAGTTATTTTTCAATGTTATATTGCAGTAATGGTTGTCATGTGATAAAAGTTCTTCCATTTGAATGAGACAACCTTTCATTTATGTCTTAACTTACTTTATGTAAATTTATAAGTATTGAAATAGAATTTAAAGGAACCCTATTTCCAATTTGATTAGTTATAAGTGTGAAAAACCTCTACTAAAGTAATATATATTTCTTACAGACTTTTTTAAAAGGTAGCCATTTTTAAAAAATTTATAAAAAGTAAGAGTTTGTTAATTTCCATTACTATTTGTAACTTTGGTAATTTCTTTAAAGCTGCACAGTTGCATTAATACCTGCAAATACTCCGCAAACTGAGATTTTTAGTCAGAATTAGGAAATGCATACCTTCATAATAAAAAGTGAACATGTGAATTTCATATGCAACTATCGAAAAAACTTACCTGTATATTGATATCTTGTTCATCTTTCCTAGTGCTTTCCTCCAGCCCCCAAGTACCGCTTTGGCTTGCAACAATGTCAGTAAATAAAATCGCCATATATTATGGAATATTATCTCCTACTAACCCCCCAAAAAACAATCCCATTCTGCGTAGGTCTCTGACTAAAATGTAGGATGATCTTTCTGAGACTGTTCCTTCCAGTCATGGAATATGCACCTTTGAAATGACAGATCTGCTTTTCAGTTTATCCTTGAGAAAGGAATCCATGACCCCTCTCCAGAACTGTCTTCATTGATGTATCTGGATTATTTTTACCTGAATTTTAGCTGTAATACATTGCAGTCCCCAGGAAAACTTCTGGATTTTACTAAAAGTTTTCCCTGAAAAGGCTATGGATGACAGTTGGAATGTGGAGGCAGAGTAAAATCTTTTGTACAAATAAAAAGTGTGAATATTGGCCAAAATGTGCACACCCACAGCTCAGAGAAAAGATTTTAAACAAGTGAGTTTTATATACAAACCATCTTGCTCTTTTATTCCATTTTTTATGCAAACGTGCATTAGTATTTATGCCCTTGACTATTTTGCAACCCAAGTAAAGGACTACTTGCTCTGTGTTCAGTACCTCATCTTGCAGAATTTCAAACCAGCAAATCCACCATGATCAAAGCAATGCCATGTTAGATCAGATCTAGACACAAGAAACTCACATTAACTCAGGAACTACATCTGAACTAATAATTCCCAAGTTTCAACAGGGCTCTGAACTGTAACATCTCTGCACCATGTCTGGACTAAACTTACATTACACCCGACAGCTCAGTTGTTCTGCTTTATTTTGCCATGTACTTTCCAGGCTATGGTCAGCCTCTCTAGGTTTCATAAATCTTCCTCTATTCTAGGTTACAGGACCATTTCTGTTCAGTTAAGTTTAATCTCTTTCATTTTTTTCTGACATCCTTTGCCTATATATTTCCCTTAATGACCATCTGAGTGGGAAATAACCCATCAATATAAATACACACACACAAGCAGGCATCATGTTCATTTAACTAGAACTGACAGTCCCCTGACTGTCATCATACAAGCTCATCATTGTCATCATGATACCTTCCCACTGATTAAATTAATTCACATTTATTGTAAAAAGCCCTCAACTTTTAAGGATGCAGAGACTTGATTTTCTTTTTCTTTCCACACACCCCTCCACTCCCTGCCTGCCACCCCTTTCTCAAAGAGAAGCTGATGCAGAGGGCAGTCATAACAGAAATTGTCAGGAAATACCACATAACAGAATGTAAGTCATTTGGAAAACAGCATCATGCTGGCCTCCTAAGGCAAAAGCATTGCTTGTGGTTACTGGTACATACAGACTAGCCAGTTATGGCTGTACAGGACAGGCAATCCTTAGTAAGCTGAAGCTCAGCTGCATTTTGTGAGCTTTGACTCTCCATTTAACACTGTGGAGAAATGCACTTCTGAATTTAGATTGTACTACTTGCACTGCTGGGAGCAACACTTTACAATGTACAGCTTTCTCCTGGCACTTCTATTTCATGCTGCAAAATTTTATTTTCTCATAATCCATTGAAAGATACAAAACATTCATTTCAGGTGCTGAGTTAGTTCAATAACATTGAACAAAGTTAAACTTACTTTGTCAGCAGATTAACTCAGGCACAAGTGTCCTTTAGAACACTTTTGGCATTGGATTTGAAACAAACCAGTGCCACTCTGAATCCAACACCTGGGAAACATTTCTGATATCTGACACAGTTTCCTAGAGCTGTAAAGATTTTGAGGTGGCAAAGGTTCCTCAGTACATCAGTTTTGCAATACTGTGATTAAATGCCTTCAAATATTTAACAGAACATAAAGATGTGACAAGACAGCATTCATCATCTTCCTTTTCCTCTCCCTCCTTAGAGCTAACTGGAACCTAGAATCTGACAGTTGTTGCAATTTGAGGTCTAAAGGCAACATGACCCTGTTTGTTTGTTCAGAATGTTCTTTTATGCCTCATACATTTCTGTCACTTATGTGAAAAGTTTGTGCAGAATGTGGTATATTTTATTTTGCTGCACCACTGTATCTCAATTGTGATTCAAAGAATATAGTGCATTTTCTTAGGGATTATGCATCTATCTATCAGATAAATGTAGCCTGCAAGTTCAAAATGATTTATGGAAAACTGTGCTCATAATGAATAGTCCTGCTAGAGAAAAATAGATTAAATTGTGCCCTAAGTTACACAAAAACCTATCAGTTTATCTCTGTGGTCCTCAGTGCTGCTCCAAGTATAATTTAGGATAATTTGGGGCATGTTCCTTTATACAATTCAGTATCTCTGTATGATTGTAAAGTTGCCGCTTACAAATGTTCATTACATTAAAATATACTTCAGAAAAAGGAAAATTACCATATAAATAGCTTCCAGTCCTTATTCACCTTCTTATTTCCTACACACCTAGGTTTTTTTCCTATGACATTTTCATACAAGAAATCATATGAAATTTCAATACATTTTATTATTTTATGTAAAGTGATTTTATGATATTTGGTAAAATAATAGAAATAGGTAATGAAATAGGCTGGTAAGGACATTCTAACTCAAGTGTCAAGCATGCCTTCATTTCCATCAGAGCATTGCAGTGTTTTGAGATGGAAGTTTAAGAAGTGTACCATAGTATGACATAATTTGGACAAATTTTTGTTCATTTATGGGACAAAATAATTTAACTTGTATGCCAGGATTTTCTCTGCCTACTCTTAATTAGAAACTTTAATGACTTCAGTGAACAAAAAGAGGATGGATAATGTAACTAATTAAAAATGTGGCATAGGTCAATTTGTATTGACAAAAACATAGCAGTGTTCCTCCACTTTAATTTTGTTTGAGATTCTACATTTTTACCACAGTCACACTGCAACCTTCAATATTTGGGATGCTAATAAACACCTAAGAAACAGATTGATTCCTAGATAGAGAAAAAAAGCAAAGAGTAGTTTCCTAAGGATGCCTGTCTTTTTTCTCCTTACTCCCCACTCCTTCCCTACCTGCCTGTCAAGGTGTCTGCAGCACATACTGTGTCTCAGCTGCATCCCAAGGCTGAGCCAAGCTATACCTTTGGACAGTGACAAAAATATTACATTTCCCCCTCTAGAGACCTTGGAAGCCTCACATCACTGAGAGCCTTACCTTGTGTCAGATTTGGCCAATGATGGCCAAAATTTGAAAAAGATTCAGATAACACAATTTCATAGGCCTTGTTTCCTCAGGGAACCAGGCAGGAAATCAAACGAAGAGCATGAAATTAAACTAAAATAAAATAACCTATGGAATCATAGAATCTGTATGAGTAAGCTCATTCAGTAGAGACAGACTTTAAAAAATAGTCGAAGAATGTGAACAGAATGTGTGTTTTTCTCTCAAGGTTTCAATAAAAATTTAAAACCTATACTCATCTAAACCAACAAAATCAGATTTATGTTTTTGTAAGTTATTGCTAGTTGCTCTTTTAATCTGTGGTGGTTTAGGCAGAGATTTAACAGATAATTTGAATTTTACCTAAACTGTCACGGCTGGCTGCTACATTGAAAACAACACAAAACCTGAAATAAACACATTTGGATTAAACAGAACAAACATAATGCAAAATTATCTGAACTAATGCCTGTTCTGCTTAGTTTTCTGAAAAGCATAAAAATTATGGGAATTAAGGACCTTTGGTTACAAAGTCCGGACCATCTAACAGATTCACTGTGACAACATCTGTATGCCAAACTTTTCTTTCTATGCTTTCTCCCTCATTGTACCACATCCCCTTCCCTCCTGACATCTAGCATAACATCTAGTACAATAAGAGAGTTATTTGGAGCGCTCAGTAAGATGACTATCCTCATTCAATTGATTGACAGGCAATGTGCTTGGTGTTAAATCACAACAGATACAACTACTTTACTTTTACTGTGTCCCTGTTAAACTTTTAATTCCAGAATTATAGGGTTTTCATTGCATTAAGATGTAGGATAGACTCAAAAGCAGTATTCTTCACTGAAATACACTTATTAATAAATAAAGAAAGGAGAAACAACCCTCTTTCTAGCCCTCAGCATTACTTTGAACCCATGGTATCATTATAAGGCTCATTCTCTATTTAAAAAAAAAATATCTGAAAAGGTGAACTTCCAACATTCTGGTTCCATTCCCTTATAAATGGATAAAGTTATACTTCATCTAGGCCTGAAAGCACCAGAACACTGGGGAAAATTGATTTTAGGTGCTGCATTCCAACTTCTTACCATAAGGAGCAATTGCATTTTACAGATACTTGAATTTTGGGATAACGTTACTCTGGGAGACATAGTGACCATACAGAATCCAAAGAAGAAAAAAAAAGTTAGATTGAAAATATGCTGTGATTAGTGCTCAGTGTCTGAAAAGCTGCATATTGCATATTGCCAGCTAAGTTCCTGTGTGTTTAGTTCTAGCAGAACTAAAATTGGGGTAGCAAACTTCCTTGCTCCCAAGAATAATAGTTGATGCTATGTCTGGGTAAACTTTTACTTTAGCAACTACAGAATTAAAAGTTAATTAGAATTCTTTCCAAAATATACCTATAATCTCACTATAATGGCATGCACTGGGATGAATCATTCATCCTTTTTTGCAAATCTGATGGCTATTATATAGTGAATTAGGTGATTTAATTTCTTTAAGAATTTTATCAATAACCTACTCTGAACTTTCTGTACACAAGGAAAAAAAAAGATTTTTAAACATTTTAATTTTGGTGAAATAGACCATTTCATAAAGAACATACCAAAATGCATGTGATGAAAGGTTTTTTATAAAATAAGAAACTAAAATGTCATCTACTGTAAAAATGGTTGATGACATTTGGCAAAGAGAGTTTTTTGATAGTACACATCCCAACAATGAGACTGCTTGATGGACTCTCCTTTTCCTACTTACATCTTCAAAATGACTATGCAAATTTCAACATGAAAAGGAATATTAAGCAAGTTTGCTATATTGTTTAAGCTATCTTAAAATGCAGTTCAGCAGCTGAAATCCAGGAAGCATGCCAGCATCTAGTGCGATAACGTTGCACAAACCATCAGAAAATACTGTATGGATCACATCTTTGAGATGATATTTGAAAAACAGTACACTGTTCTTGAACAAGACACATGATGTCCATTCACTCACACCATAGTAACTGTCTCTGCCTCTTTTCTTCTTACAGTGGTAAGACAAAGTATCTTGGCTGCAGACTGAGATGACAGATTTTATTATAGCTCTATTGTGTACTTACTGCAAAGTCACCAATACATTATGCTTTCAATTTTGTTCTCGGTAGAGGCAAATGATATTTGAGTTCTATTAATAATCTCTTAGTGAAATTAAGGGCTCAAATCCAAAGAAAAACTAACCATTATTATACCAAAATATTTATGTAGAAACATAATTGGTTTTTAGCATAAAATATACAGTTTTTAACCAAAGGATGATGATGTCCTGTTATGCAGTGGGATTTTAAAAAATACCTTGCAACTGCATGCAATATAATTTCATTATTAATGTCAATGTCAAACTGCTAAAAAACACTTTGTTGAAAAAGGAGAAAGAAAATCCTTTAAAGAATTGGTAAGTCACACATTTGTCTGAGACAAGAGATGCATGAGACTTTTAGAGCTCTCTGTTAAGAGCTGTCTGCAGCTTGCATGTAGTCAGTACAAAGCCTTGTCTGAATAAGTTTTTTCTTACCTGCCTTGTTCAGTATCGGAGCAAGATGTTTTAGTATTCATTTCATTGAAGGCATTTTGATTAAAGTCTCTGCCTTCTGTAGCCAGAAAGTAAAACACCCGTCTGAGATTTATGCTATTGAGAATAGTTGAAGGCACTTGCAATAACTGGGCAAAATTGGATATGTAAGCCTTTAACCACCAAGATGATGCATTATTTGGGGCTCTAGTGGTGTACCTCTTGCTTCCAAATTTCCCAACAACTGTGAAAAAACAGAATTTCAAGATTTCCAACATTCATTCAGGGTCAGACAGACAAGAATTCATTTCTACATAGGCTGTAAATTAAATTCTCATCCTGATTCATATGCCAAAATGAGTAGTAGGCATACTACATCCTGTAACTTTGCATATAGTATCTAGTTGCTATTTTTATGAAGATGAGCAAAATGCATTCTTGGATAAACTTAAAAAATAACCCAGGACTCAAATTTTATTACTTTGAAAATATTTTTTACCCAATATGACATGGAAAAATAAAAGGCTCTTCTTTACAAAGATGTTATTAGATAGAATCAAAGGGGATGGAGGAAAATAATTATTGTCTTGGTGGGCAATTTGTAAATACACAAAAAGTCTAAATGTTCAAAATAGAGTAAAGTTTAAAATAACTGATAGCAACTTGTGCATTTTTGTCAAAACTTACACCAGAAAAGAATCTTGGTAGTTTAATCCACATTTCAAGGTGACTAAATAAAATTAATACTGATAAAAAATGTCTCCAAATATTTTCATGTGCCGTGAATTCATTTTGATGGTAGGTCCACAAGCTCTGAAACAGTAAGATGTGTTCTCATTTACATAAAGGATCTGATGCTCAACAAACCAGAGTACAACATTCTGTGAATTTTAAACTGTTACCTGTAGACCATACGGTTTCTTGCAGCTGATGCACATAGAGTGGTGCTACATTGCTGAAAGCTTTTATGCACTGTTGAACAGCAAGTTAAGTTACTTTTACAGCTGTGATAAAATATTGAGCATTTTTAAAAGAATAAAAGATTCAAAGTAAGATTCAATGGTAGAAATACAACTGAGTTAAAGCCAAAGGAATTTTCTTTGGCCCAGTACTTTATTCTTTCTTTATATCTAGATATCCAAGATGCAGAGTTTATCTTATTTAAACTTCTGTAGTTAAGACAGATAGAGTTGGTGCTTCCTGAATAGCTATCTCCTTTGTTGTAGGATGGTTTAAAATGTTCTTGGGATTTTTTTAGTTGATTGTAGGGGTTTCTTTGTTGCTTTTTGTGGATGTTTGTTCGTTTGGGTTTGGTTTGGTTTGTTTGGTTTGTTGGTAGTTGTTGCTGTTGTTTTGCAGGTTAAGAAAGCAACAGTGGGCAGGGGAGACCTTGGGATGGTTTAGAAACTAGGACTGTGAGAATCTGGTGGGGGTCAGGGGGGTTGGTAGGGGGAAGAGGTGATCTTCTGAGGAATTATAACTCAGTAGTTTAGTTCAGCAGGCTCCTATAGCAGTCAGTAAAACAGGGTCCTGTTACCATGCCTATTCACTAGTATATAACAGCACAGACATCAAAGCACTGTAACAATGTAACACACACCTGAGTAAAAAAAGAAAATAAAATAGAATTAAGTAAAGGCCAGTCAAGAAAATAAGTTGTCAGACACTGTGCATGCATTAAAGGATGATACTGTACATGTTGCCATTTGCAGTGAAAGTAAATTTTTGTATTCAAAAAATAAATTTTCTTATTTATTTCATTTGACATTTACAGCATTTCAGCAGTGCTTTAGCAGTAATAAAAAATGCCTTCTTCTGAGTAGTTTGCTTATATTATTTGCTCATTAGCCACATTTATCCAAAAAGCATCCTTATCAAAGAAAGAATTATTATGGATTCCAGGGAGTAAACATCCAGGAATTCACTGCTTCATAGTTAGACAGATGCTCAGTCCTGTCAGTAAACATATTCTGCCTTCAGATAATCATGATTTATATAAGCACACTCTGAGAAGTATATATGTCTGGAACTGCAGTCTCATGAACACTCAAGAAAAACCCTTAGCATTATATCTACATTGGATACTGGAAATAGACACAAAGTTGTCATGTATATTCTAAAGGAAAGTCATCTTAATTTTGTACTCAATATTATTGATTCATTAACATTGCCTCAGGAATACTCTTTATCACAGCATGTATCCTGTCTAATACTCAATTCCAATACTTGTTGTCATTCCATTCTTCTGCAAGATATTAAACAAAACGAATTGCCCTTGGCACAATGACAAAGAAGATGAATGTCAAAACTGCTTAGTCCAAAACTAAAACAAATTTTCTAAACATGGAAGCTCAGTGAGTGCAATCTTTGTGGTGCTAAGTCTTATATTATCTAAAATTTTCAAACACCAGAATAGTATTTTTGTGCAACTTTGATTCCAACACAAAATATGATCATGTCTATGTGTCTATATAAAAGTATTAAATACCAGTGAAAAAAAACACTTGCCTTATGCTATCTTGGTTGAGCAAACAAAGGTAACTTTGGTTTAAAAAAGGAAAATTGTATTTAAAAATGGATAAAAGAAAAACAGAACCCAAAATTTGATTAATAACTAAACAAAAATAATCAACAAGCATTTAAGTGGATAAAGCTGGTCACTCACATTAGCTATTGCAATAGTTTTTTGTATTTAACCAAAAATAGAACAGCATGAAAATGTTAGTACCATCGAATTAAAATATATTTCAGACATCAGAATAAATAGTAATAAAAAAAAAAAAAATCAGAATATTTAAATCCCTAACAGGTAAAATTTCAAAACTGATAATAACAATAAAATTCACAAGACATTCCCCTGGTAAACTGAATATTTCTATGAAGACAAAATAGTACATGAAAACGCAGCAGGAAAACAGCAGATGATGTCTATAGTTTTTATCCTTCTATATCTGTGTAATAAGTATGCTTTACCAGAGACATGAGTCCAGAGGGTAGAAGAACAGAATGTATTACCTCTGCAGTTCATGCATTTGAAAATCCCTATGTTCTTTATATTTTTGCCTGCAGACCTAATCTTTCTGTCTTTAGAGACATCATTAAATGGTATTTTCTGTTGCAATCAAAACTAAAATATTATCCCTTAAGGATTATACCAATGCCCATCTTACACCAATGGGGGTCTGAAAAGTTTTCAAAGACATCTTCTCTTAGAATTGTTCACATTTAAATTACATATTCTGAGTAAATACATTGACCTATGTCTCTACTTTGTCAATATAACCCCCTTCAAGAGGAAAATATACCAGTTACTAGGGTACATTCCAAAAACAATACCTATTATATTAATGCAGGCAAGTACATTCTCAAAGCTTCATTCAGCAAAACAGGAAAATTTTACATTCTTTTTAGCCTTTCTATACTGTTTTTTATCATAATTCTTTATATTTAAAACACCTTACAGTCAAGAATTTCCTGCTGAGTCATCTGTCTGTGTCAGGTAGCTGGACACAGCTCTCTGTAACTGTGACTAGTGCATCTAAAGTGTAACTTCCCCATTTACTCTTGGGAACTCACCATACTTCTTTTGACATTTACTTGCTCCCAGTTGATTACTAAACTAGTAATATTCATATCCCATTTGACAACTCTCCCATTTGCCGAAAGGTTATATAAGTCACTCTCCTGCCTCTGTGCTTGACCAATGATGCATAAATCTTTCCTATCAGATTACTGTATGCATCAAAACTTCTAAAGATGAAGACTAAGACATTTGGCATTTACTTGTCCTCTTCAGTCCTACAGCAGTGCTGCCTTCAGTAGAGTGAACTAGTCGTCTTCACAAGGCTGTTCCACACGATTGCCGAGGGAAGGTAAGTGGTAAAGAATGAGAGATGTGTGTTATGTGAGGGAAATCCCTGGCTGAGGGGAAATTTAGCATGAAACCAAGGAGGTGGTTGTGAAGTCTCTCCAAGTCTAGGTCAAAGAGGATGCAACATGGATGGTGTTGTGATGGAGATCTGTTACAGCTTGCCTTACTAAGATGACACCTCCAAGGCTGTCTACAGACAATTAAGAGGAATCCTCTGATCAGAGCCTTTGGTTCATATGAGGGATTTTGATCATGTGGACATCTGCTGAACAAGCAAGACAATATTTAGTCATTGTGGAAGTGTCTAGAGTGCACTGCTTATGTATTCCCAATGTGAACTCCAAAGGGCCCAACCAGGGCAATACCTTGTTTGACCAGCTGCTCAACAAGGAAGAAATGGTTGCAAGCAGGATCACACATGTCCGCTTGGGTTGCAGTGACCAGTACAAGACTGAGATCAAGACTGGGAGAAAATCACAAAAGATAAGCCATAGACTTGGACTGTAAACTTCAGGACAGCAGATTTTGACTTATTTAGAATACTGCTAAAGTAATTCCCTTGGCATCAACTACAAGGGGCACCCAGAACAGCTTGTTGACCTTTAGAGCCACAAGGCCAACAATATGCTCTTGCCGTGAGCTAAGTGAACTTTGCAGAACGTGCAGCAGGGGACTACATGGGATCTAAACAACATGACTGACATGAAGGGGTTGAGTGAGAGGAGCTGTTCTGAGTCTGGCAAAGATAAAGCTAAGGGCCATATCTGAAGAAGCAGAGCAAAACTCCTTGCAGCAGCAGTAAACCATATAAAAGGGACTATACAAGGGACAGTGGTGTTGAAGTTGGACAGATCAGACTGTATGTATGGAAAAAAAAAATCATGATGAAGAACTACAGGATATCCATAAGAAGTGTGGATGTATCACCAGAGAAGGTTATGAAGAGAAAGCTTTAGTTGCACACCTCCAACAGGAAACCAGAACAGATGTTAACAAGAATTCCCTTCTAACCAGCATTTTCATCATTGCTTGGATTCAGCTGTCCTAACTCCAAAAGTTTGATAGTTTGAAGGCAAAATTACATTTTATATTTTAACATTTATTAATTCATATTTTGATGTCTCATTTTCAGGAACCTAATATTCAGTGTGACCTTTATTGTTAATTTTCTCCATGTCACAATTTAGGCCTTTTAGCTACAGGTCTTATAATGCATTTTCAGTTAACTGCATATTTCCAAAACAAATTGAATTTTCCTAATTTTTATTTTATTTTTGCTATTATAAAGATCTCTCTTTTGCCAATCTACATTTTATCATTCCTTGTTTTTTTTCTCTTCTTTCCATAACATAAATGATAACGGAAAAAACCCCGCTCCTGATCAGAAACCTTTTAATTGTGAGCCAGGATCCTCTACAATGTCAGATAGATAAAAATTTTGCAAGTAGAAACAGATTACCTATAGAGGTGACTTCTTTCAGTTCAATTCATTCCATTCAAAGCATGACATTTTTAGTTCAAATGTAACTAAGCCATAACCAGACAGATACTTCTCATGCATTTCTAAGATATTATAAATCAATATTTTCCTTAGAAAACTCAGTTTAAACAGCCCATATCAAAGACAGTGTCTTTAGCTAGCTTGTGCACACACCAAGTATTTACTTTTCCATAAGATAAAAATCAGTGCAAGCTACATTAAATCAAGTCTGCTTACACAAGACCATTCTGCAATCTCTGCCTGTCATAGAAAAGAACAGGGCATATGATCAACAGAAAATAAATTCCCAACAGATGAATTAAGTCAGTTACATAATGTCAGAGTGACAGCTGTAGTTTGAAAACTGAGGAATGAGGAAACTGAAGATCTCTTTTAGCAATATGAAAGCAGAGAACTTCATAGAAGAACACATTTTAAAAATAGATGAATGAAAACCAGTTTTAATGTCAAATGTATTGTCCTGTTTCATCAATAGTACCACAACTGTAAGTGATCCACACAATAATAATCAATATTTTGCTTACTGACAGACAATAAATAGAAATTTACTGACTTTCTCAACTACAACTTTTTAAAAACACTTTTCTTTGTGAAAAAGATCTCATTATACAATTATCTTTGTACAGCCTATTCATTGTTGCTGCAAAATCTGTTTAAATGGAAAAAATAATAGTCTGAATCAAATAAGTTGTTACATTCCACATTACATATACATTTTGGCTCATTTATAATCTTATATGGTCTAGCAACTCCATTTTCAAAAGATATAAATTCTATTCACTAAATCTTCTAGTAAGATACATTGTAAGTATTGATATCTCTAGTAAAATAAAGGGCCAAAGTAATATTTTTGCTACAAATAATGGGTTTCTCACTTGACCAATTGCTATCAATTTGGTGGAAGTGTGTAAAAACTCTCTAGTTATTCAAATGTAGGTAATTCAAAGGGAGCTGGTCTGATCAACGTGGGTCTCAGAAGTAAATTCTAAGTTTCTTCTGATTGTCCAGCTGTTTCCATTCATGACTTACAATACAGCTGTATTTATTTCAGTGACAAAGTTAAGGAACCAAATAAACACACATATACATTTACTTTAAAGAAATATGTAATCATCACCAAGTAGGTTTGGTTAATTGGGAATGTCTTATTTTCTGAAATGTGTATCTTTCTTCTCAGCATTAACTTCTTAATTACTGCATGTGCCTGTTTCAATCTCAGTACCTGAATCTCAATGTGACAGGTTAATGAACTAATACATAGATAAACTTTTAATAGTGACATAACTTAGAGAACATCATCCCTTATCTATCTTAAGAATTCTTTTGTTGTGCTTTCCATATGAACACTCTTGGATACATTTGTTAATTTGTGCCTCTATAAATTATACAGTACACATCACAAAAGCAGAATCTTCTGAGCCACGGTTTCAGCTTATAGAAATGGCATATCTGGGCTACAACAGCAGCTGACAATTATCAAGAACTTGCATGCAGAAATTAGTTTTCATGATACTTCCCTGACACCAATGGGCCATGCTTGAGGGAAAAGCAGGATCACTTAATTTAGCAGCTCTGAACTACATTACTTGCTGTGCTCCTCACAGCCTCTGAAAAATCCCATAAAATTCTAGCATATGCAACATGTTGAGCAACAGAGTTGCACAGCTTCCCCCCACATTGCTTAAATAACCACTTTTGTGTTGGTTTTGAGCTTGCCAGTGGCTACTTTGCTTTGTGGTTTGCTACCACTGCACACTTAATGCTATTCACTTGTCAAACAGAATCTAATTCTACCATTTCACTACCTTTGTAATTCATTCTCTGAAGCTTTTTCTATGTAATGACTTTTTTTTTTTTTTTTTGGGGGGGGGGGGGGGGGGGGGG
>JAWWEV010000095.1:18617453-18650928 GCA_035583235.1 Hafferia zeledoni
TTTTTTTTTTTTTTTTTTTTTTTTAAATGAATGCAGGTAGTTTCTTTCCACTTAGCCAGCTGCAGTTTTCTCTTTGTTTTTTTTTTTTTGTTTTTTTTTGTTTGTTTGGGTTTTTTTGTTTTTTTTTTTCCTTAGCTAGCTGTGCCATTTCCTACAGTGTTTGGTAATACTGATGCTGTTAAATACCTTCTTTAAAAAAAGTATTACTATAGATTCAGCTGTTTGCCCAGTACTAATCTAATGGTCCATACTTTTCTTTCAACCTTTCTGTAAATCACTTAAAAATTGTAATCCTAGTCGCAATCTCACATCCCAAAACTATCAGAATAATTTTATAAAATGAATTTCACACCACAGTTACCATTTTGACTATTCCCTCCCTCAGTGCTTTTAAAAATCTTAGGTGCATACATCTTAACTTTGTTTTGTAATACCTCATACTGACAAAGTTATGAGTTCCTCCACAGGGAAAAGTTCATGTGTGAGAATCTACCAAAGCCTTTCTACAACACAAGCAGAATTAAGAACTTGAGACAATTTTTTCCTATGATTTCTTCGAAATGCTTCTGTTTTCCTTGGTTACCTTTCAAGTATTACAGACTTCCGCAGACTTCTCTCTGCTCTATTGTAGAAATGGAATTTCTTAACTCTTATGTTTCTTGCAACTGTTTTAGTTAACAAATCTCTTATGTATCTCACAATTGTTTTGATTAACCTTGCTGTGGTTTGTGGTTTGTTGCTTTTTGGTTTGGTTTTTTTGTTTTGTTTTGGGGGTGGTTTTTTACTATTTATTTATATTTAGTCTTAAAAAGCTTACAGTCCTTATATTTTCTTTATAAATCTTCAGCTATCTGAAGGATGTCTTCTTGCCCTCAGTAGCCTCTGGTACCCTGCTACTTAACCTTGAGGTTTGCCTTTTATATTTCTCAAGCCTTTCTTGCCAAAAAGGATGTACTTGCTCTCTATCTTCAATGCAATACCTTGAATAGTATCTGTGCCATCTGTCATGGCTTAAGTCTCTTAGTATTCATTCCAGGTTCTCCTAACAGGAGTCCTTATTTATAATTGTTCTTTCTGAAGTTGAGCCCAACTGCGGGGAGACTTCTTGGCCTCTTGACAACCCTGCAAGGATATTGAATCTTGAGACACATTTGGCTGAAGTAATTTGAACCACATCCACCTGGTTTTGCTTCTTCTCTTATGGGATTTTCAACTATCTAGTCCATGAAAATCATTAATTTAGTCTCAGCAGTCCTCTAAGGAACCTTACTGTAATGTATGTGTCACTCTGTTCAATCTAATTTTTTTCTGTAAGAATCAGTCTCAGTAACAGCCTCCTACCTTCAGCAGGAGCTCCAGGGCAGAGCAATAGCTGTCCTCCTTCCATTCCTCCCCAGACGATAGCCTACCATTTATCTTGTGGTCAGGTCTTATCAACAGCATCATTGCCTTGCTATGGACCCAGCACACCACTGATTACAGAAAAAAATCTGTCCCTTGGGGATATCCATGCCGTGTGGCAATTGGTACCATCGTTTGTGTCGGGAGAGAGACACTTTTATAACATTCTGGTGATCATCAGATTTCGGTAATCTTTTGCTTCTGCGTTAAAACTCAGCCATTTTAACATTTTTCTCATGAGTGATGGTAGTCCTTGTCTTTTAAAAAATTCAAGTGCTGAAGTATGTCTTGCAGATACATCCAGAACTATCAGCATTTTGTTTTGCACACCTCATCACTTCAAGCCTATTGTCTGCTTCAGATTACTTTTCAGATACCAATTAATGAGACAATGCACTATTACTCTAGAACCATTTCTACAGGCACTTCTTACATGCATGACACACATAAACCTACAAAAGTACCAACCAGTCACCACAGTGACATTTTAGTTGAAAAAGTTCTCCTGGTTTTCTCAATATGCTTAGACTTACATAATGGAAATAAAACAATTTTTTTTCTTGTTTAATGAGATAATCTAATTGTCTCCTCTGGTTTTAAGTTTTACAAAAATGCATTTCCGTGCTAATTATTTGCCAACAATTTCTGAAATATTGTGTGGAAGTGCTGTCTTAGGGGAGTATCTGTACAGACATTAACTCAATTTATATGCAATACGCTCCTAAAGATTTAATTTAAATCAACAAAATCAAGCAATCTGGATTTATACCAGTGTTACTGGTAGTAGAATAAGACGTGATACATGACAGTGCCTGTGCATGTACACATACTGAAATTTACTTTCCAGCAGTCTGTTAAGTCCCAGTTAAGCTGAGCTTAAAAAATGACATGGGATTGATCGGAGCTATGGTTTGCAGTGTTATTTTCCAACTACATTTGTCACTTAAATTAGACCTACATGCTGGTATATTGCATTATTTTTGCATTACACACATTATACAAAGTCACTCCTGGGATCAGCTCATTATTTTTCATTTCTCATGTATTTTTCTGAAGAAAACTGTGCATTATTTAAGGTGGGTTTTGTGTAATAAAAAATTTACACACAAGCTGATCTAGAACTCACCATAGCAGAAAAATATTTGCAAGTGGTAACAAATTATTTCACTAGATTTTTATTGCCCTATTTTCTAATATAGATGAATGCATTTTGTTCACAAAAATTACGAGCTTTTCCAAGTGTTATTATTAGGTAATAATGGAAGTGTTCAAATTATAATTCTGAATTTTCTTATTGTTTCAATAAAGTTTTCCTTTCCTTAACTCTAAATACTAACCTCAAAGAACAGGTTTTCCAATTTTAAAGTATAGGTTATCCAAAGAGGAAGAAAAACCTAGTCCATGCAAGTTTTGTGCCTAAATAAGGTATTCTAATGACACAGAAGTGATATCACAGTAAGAGGACTGCGAGCCAACTATAAGCTGAATCGTGTGTGAACAAAACACAGCCATCATTTTTTAACGAATACAAAAAAAAAAGTTTCACTTATCCATTGCACCAGTGGAAATTGATCACTAACTTTCTTTAAAAGAAAATAATTAAACCATTAGATCTCCCAAGTTTTGTCAAATGAGGGAGTCTAACAGAAACTTACTATTTCATTTTCTGATTTCCTGACAAACTTCAAAAGCTGTTTATGGCTTCAGAGTCACAAGCAAAGACAGACCTCAGGGCTTTCACAAAAAAAAAAAACAAAAAAAAACCCAAAAAACAATAACATGAGCATCTTTTACAGTAACAGGACTTGTGGTACTTTAGCAGAGCTGGCATTTCATTCATGAGCAGGTAAGAGTGCATGAGCATGCACACACACACAAACATACACACATACACTAATCAGTACATTAGAGCAGAGCAACACACTTTTAAGATATTTGCCCTTTACAAAGTTAACCCATAGATTAATTTTTTAAAGTTGTTTTTTTTTTTTTCTGTTATTGAGCAGTTAATAGGTTTCACGAAGCAACAAAATGAAAGAAAAATCCATTCAGCTATATAAATCAGATACAAATAACTGGATTTAAGATGAATTAATTGAGTGAACTGGGAACCAAATTCATTACTTTTGTTTTAAAATTAGACACAGGCTAATGGACTAAGAAAAAAAATGAAAAAAAGGTTTTTATTTGAAACATCTCTAGCATTGAAATGTTCAATAACAGTACAACAAACCACTTCATTAGATGGATAACAATGACTGTTCTTAGCTGTAAACAGTAGATTGTTCTAAGGAACAACCTCTTATTCTGTAGCTTTTCAAATTATGATCAAATAGTGTCAACTACATGGCCTTGTCAGTATCCTAAAATGAACAAATACCAAACAAAAACCTAGCATACATGCACCCCCAAAACCCCTAACTCCCCAAAAAACTAAACCAGTTTTTGAACATGATGAGACAGCTGACAAAAGGTCTCTGTATAAATTTGGAAACCATCATTATTAGACTACATTCATTTCATTCTTAAACATCCAAATCTTCACTTACTAAACCCCATTGATAATAAAAAACCTATCCATTATATATTTAGTTTCTTCTTGTGGATATTAAAATAAACTATGTTTTGAAATTAAGAGTTAAAATACCTCCTTTTGTTTTCCATACATATATACCTATATAAATATACTTCATAATTTTACAAATTATAGTATTTATATTAAAGCTTTCATTCAGCAAATCATTACAGCTTAACAAGAACAAACAATATCTGTGTTTTTGTTCTGTCTTTAAATCGCTTTTGGAAATAATGAAAAACAGCCAAAATGAGTGACTGCAAATAATACAAACAACACATTTATTTAGAAAAAATAAACTGAAAATGTTGCTTGTCTGTTAGATTTTTCCATGAAGTATAGACAAATGGCTAGAAAAATTTAACGTCAAGTACATATTACAAATGACTTCTTTAACAGTAACTGGGACTAAAATGTCAATGTTCAACAGGAACATTTTTGATGTATAATTCAATAGACTAAATTGCTTGGCTGCTAATATGATAAAAAAATGGATACTATTAAAAAAGATTATATCCCCCTTTTAAATACACCTTATCATGTTGATGCTTCTTCATATATATATATATATATAAATATATATATGTATATGCATGTATTTATTTAATCCTAAGAAAGAACTATAGTCCTTCCTGTGAAGAGATCCCCATAGTGGAAGAGAAGCATAAATGTCTTTCTTCAGTTCTAACTTTTTTAATTCCTTTTGGAGCCCCATCAAAATATAGCTTGTTGTGGTAAAAAATCTCCTGGGGCCATCTGTGCAAATGGTGGCACACATCATTACCCTGAATGGAAGTGACAGTGCAAATACTAGAAGTGCATTGAGATGCAATCTTTAACAGCGGAACTTCCTCAAAGTTGGGTGGAGGACAGGAGACAGCATCCTTCTAAGCGATTTAACTTCACTTATGTCCTGTTCCTATATGGCTTTGAGTATGTACAAGGGATGACAGAGGTCTTCTTTCCCCACAGACAGGAACATTCCTCTGTTTCAGTAAATCATATTTTGAAATCACATAAGAGCTTCATTTCTCCTTTTGGCTACATATTAAAATAATTGTGGATGCTATGTACCCATAAAAAACCTCATTGTTACTCTGGTTGCTCAGCACAGAACTTGGGTGTTACTCTGGTTGCTCAGCACAGAACTCAGGTGTCAGGCTTGGAGACAGCAGTTTCTGCAAGGGGCAAGACATTTAGTTTTCTTATCCTTCTTTCCCACTGAATGGAATTTAAGGCTGTGGCTTTTGCCAGGACTCAGCTTGTAGCTGTCAGATCTGAGAAAGATAACTCAATGCAGATTACACTAGTGATCAGTTGTGCTCTCACTTGAAGGGCTTTTCCATTCTCCACTAAGGATCAGGTTCCCGGTTACTTGTCAGATCTGGCCTGCAAGAAGTCACAATGATGAATCTGATATGCAAGAAATTAACTGACGTGCCTCCAAATATAGATATTCCTTCAAGTTTGAAGGTGCTGTTAAAAAGAGAAAAAGACAAAGGCAGAGTTATAAAAATGTTACTTTAAATAGACAAAGTTAACAACAAAAAATCACATAATTTTGAATGATCATTCCATTTTTCATGTAAGCAGGAGTTTAAAAAAAAATGGTATTTTGAAACTTGATCTTTTATACTTGTACTTTATTATGGATACAAGCCTTGGTTTTCAGCTGTGGTAAATGAGTTTAATTTCAATGGTTTCTTTGGAATCACATTACTTATACTACTTCTGAAATCTGGACTTTAATACCTGTGCTCAAATTAAATAGAAAGTGAACTCAGCAGAGGCTTCTCACCTGACAAGTATGTTTCCTAATCACTAAAATACTATGTAAAATTCTGATTTCAGTCTTTCACATTCCTTTCTTTGAAACTGCTTAAATTTGTATAAAGCAATCAGTGAAAGAGAATAATGCTGCAATCTAATGCTGAGGTTACCTGACTGCAGTGTTCCTAACAGTGACTTAGCATTCCTAACTGTATTAATAAACACAGGAAAGATAAAGGAGCAGCATCAGAAGCAGACGCCTTAGAATACTTACCCGTTGGTAGCTAGGACATTAATTTGGGTTAAATAATCATTCACACCTCCTTAGGGAAAAAATGAGAACTTCCTCTTCCGGTGTTAGTGATTTTCACCCAGAGGTATATATTGCAAGGAAAGGCAAAAATACTTCTTTGCCATTAGTTTTGTGAATCTAGCTCTTCATTCACATTTCCTCTTATTTCATATTGACTCAAATGCTTTAAGTTGATAAAGATTGTCAAGGGCTAGGACAGAATTTCACAGGGCAAAAAGGCAATCTGAAGATGTGAATCCTTTTTATTTTTTCCTTACCACTTTAGCAAAATATCAAACATTAAAGGAAACCTAATTAACACTCAGCATTATCACAGTGGCCCAGTGTAACCTAACAGTCTAGAAAACATAATAAATTTCAGATAACACTGCCTTGGTCAGAAATTTTTTCCTAGTCAACTACTTAGGGCTTGGCTCGCATTGTTAATGATAAAGATGAGCATTTTAAACACCTGTTAGCAGTTTATTTTTTAAACCGAAGACAGTCTTCATATCACTAGAAACACACAACCTTTTTTCAGCTGCTAGGCTTCACTTGCATTTGGGCTAATGCCTCATGAATGTTATTTCCTTAGAAAAACCACAAAAACAAAAAAAAAAAAAAAAAAAAAAAAAAAAAGTACTATTGCCCTTGACTGCAGCTTAATTCTCAGGAGCAGGATGAATGTCGTACAACAAACATATATGAATAAGTAAAAATAATAACACTCACTAAGAGGTAACAAAAATAGTACTTTGTCAGAAACCTCTTTTTCCAACTTATTCTTAATTCAGTACAATACAATGCTGAGCAGCTGTAGACATGAAAAGCAATATATTTTTTTTCCTTTGGGTTGCAATTCATAAACATATTCTATATCACGCTGTTGTGGTTTAAACTCAATCAGCAACTAAGTACTACACAGTTGCTCACTCACTGTTCACTCCACATTGAGATGGGGAGGACACCAAGGGAAAAAAAAAATAAAGCCCAATAAAATTAAAATATTATAATAGTAATAATAACAATAACAACAAAAACTGTAACTAAAGTAAGACTATGAAAAAAAAGAGAGAAAATTAACACCAACGTAAGAAAGTGATACACAATTCAATTGCTCACCACCTGCTGACTAATGTCCTACCTGTCCTCAAGCTGTGACTGGCAGCTCCCACTCAACACCTCCCAGTTTATATATTGAACATGACATTCTGTGGAATGGAATATTCCTTTGGCCAGTTCAGATAAGCTGTCCTGGTTATGCTGCCTTCAGGCTTCTTGGGCACCTCCTCACTGGCAAACTACAGGAAACTGAAAAGTGCTAGACTTAGGGTAAGAACTACGTGGCAATAACTGAAGAGGCAGTGTGCTAATCAACACTATTCTCCTACTAAATCAAAACCACAAGAATGTACTGTCTGCTAGGAAAAAGATGGACTCTATCTCAACCAAACCCAAGATGATTCCCAACAAAACAAGTAAGTGGTATATCAAATATACCTGAGTTTCTCTAACATCTCTCCCACTGAATCACCAACCCACAGAACTTGATTCATTCCCAGTCATACAACCACATGATATCCACCCTTATTTCATCAATGTTCTATCAAAAAAGAAAAGACTATCTTTTTTCTTTATGATATCTGTGCTAAAGAATACAAACTGTGAAAGTGTTTTGCACCTCTCCACATTAATAAATATTTTACTAAAATTAAAACATTATGCTTAGGTTTGCTCAGAGCAAATTCATTAGGTAGTAATGCCAGCAGTTTCTCTTGCTACCTCCCCCAAAAATTCATAATAGAAAACCATTATTGTACACATGAAGAAGTGAGGCAGAAAGAGAAAACAGGCTAGTCATTGAACAGCAACAAAAAATTTCCCTACTAATTACAGATTCTTATCCTGAACTGTCTTGTTCCTATTTCTATAGTATGTGCTATTTTGATAAAGAGGCTGTACATTCAGGGTGCTATATTTAATTCATCATTATAAAAATCCCTTCAGGACAACATACCTTGTCAATGACCTCATACTGAAAAAACTGGCCTTATTAGGGAGCTAGGGTTCAGAAAATTTACAGAAGACCATTTTGTTCACTTACATCCTTTCTCCTCCCTTCCATTACTTTGGCAGCCTCATTGTGTCATTCTCTTCCTTCTGCAGCATCAATATTTAGTCCCAAAACTCAGAGAATCAGAGAAACCAGTGTTGTTGTTTTCCCTATTTAAAACCAGATAACTACTCTTCTATAATAAAAATACATTTTACACCTCTGAATGTATTACCTGAAAACGCCCTTCTGCTTTGTTCTATTTATCACAGTCTTAAAAACCGAGAGTGACTCTAGTCCCATCTACAACATCCTCCTCCTAATTATGGCCATAACCCTACTGTCACTGGCAAATTTTTATGCAGAATCCTGTGCATGGAAAATATTAAGGAAAAAGTCTACTAAAGGGAAACACCTTCTCACCTTAGACCTATGGAATGGCTATGCCATTCTCAGATACAGAGAAAGTCAGGTTCAATTTACAGTATTTAAAGAACAAAAAATGCAGTGGCATGATTGGAAGACACCAAGGAAATTATATGGAAGACAATATCAACTTTGAACTGATGAGTGCAGTGATGACTACCAGTGATCACAGAAAGGAATACATTTAATGCAGCCTTCTATGATGAGTCTTGTGTCTTTTATCAAGAAAAATGAGAAAACAACTAGGAAATGTGCTTCACATTCAATTGAGAAAATGAGTTTTACTTGATTTATACCAAGCCATATAATTTCAACATAATTTTAAGGGTCTGATAGAAGGAAACGAAAGACTAGCCTAAATGAAAGCACCATTATTTCAGCTATTTTAGCCCAGGCGGTACAATGTGGACACATTGTTACCTGTCATAAGCATACCAGAAGTCAGACCATAGAGCTAGTTGTTCCTACATATTTAGGAGTATAACAAAAGTTCTTAAGGAAAAAAAAAATACAGAAAAACACATAGAACTAAATCTTCCTAAACATAGTGAATATATTTTCTAGATATTGAATAAATAGTTATGACATCTGTTTCAGCTACTTATACCTGAAAGATACATAAATATTTAGATTCACACATAAATTATTTTATTTATATTATCCTAAGCTTTTTACTCCCTCCAGATAAGATTAATTACTATGCTAATTCCCTCAATAGAAGTAAAAATTACTAAACCTGAAGGGAATGTTTTTGTATTTTTTTTTTGCTAGTTTTTTTTGTCCAAGAAATCCATACCATGACCCCTGATTTTAGTGTTCCTTCATACAGACCTCTTGAGATATCTTTCACTTTAAAAACTAAAACACCTAAATCTAACCAACATAGAACATTAACAAATTCATCACCACACTTTGTAATTATTCCTATTTCTAGTTTTTTTCCTCAGAAGCTTCAGAAAACTTATTTCTATGTGATTCCCTCATCCTACTATTTCAGTCCATAAATCATTTATTTGCCAAAGACCAAAAAAGAATTCCCGTTTGCTTATTGGAAGTTTTTCCTTCAAAGTCTGAAAGAGATTGTACATGGCATGAAAAATGCAAATATCCAAAATTACACATTTCTATTTTTTTTTTCTTTACACACTGTAATTCATTTATATGTTGACAGCATGCACTACATTCAACAGTAGTATTCTTATCGTCTTGCCAACCTCTCCTAACAACCCTTCCTCAACAGGATTATAATATTCCTGTCATGGCAGGTTTGATGTCTCCAGAGCTTTCCTTACATGTATTTCTATAGAGAAAATCCTGAATAAAAATCCATAAATTATTTCAGAAAGTATATGATGAAAATATTCATTAAATACAATTTTCCAACTTAAATCACACTTCTTAAATAGTGTATTTGTACACATTTTACTATTTTTGTCTATTTGCACAATAAAATGAAGATCATCCGAATAGTGGCTCTGAGAGCTACTGTAGAATATATTTTTATAGTGAGAAATCAATGTTAACAGAAGCACACAATGAATGTCAGGAGCATGACGCTCTACCAATATATGAAACTCGCAAAATCTCCTACTTGTTACTTATGAACCACTGGCCAAATTGATATGGTTGGTGCTTGTCTCAATCAAGTCCCAAACAATTTAGATTTGAGAGAAGTAATTTGTGGGACCAACAATGCGAAATCACATCTTTTTGTTTGTCAATTACACTAGTTTTCAACATAACAAAAAGTTACCAGTTGACAGGTACCAGGTATCTTGACATTATGGGAGTCAATAGCTTACATTAGGAGTTGCCATGATGAATGTCAAAATGCCAAATATGTCAAAACTCTGACTACAAAATGCTAAAAGGGGAAAGAACGGCATTGGAAGAAAGTTCTGATGATATATCCCGGGAAATTCTGGCAGTCCTGTTCACTGGCCACAGGCATCTCATCTCTCAAGAGAACTACACACAAATTTTAACTACAGAAATAAGACCTTATTTCTCAGCATATACATATTGGTTGAAACAATACATTCCTGTTTACTATTTTCAAAGTTTGGAAACATCTTTATCAGACAAATTTTCTTGATGTGACTTTTTTTTCCACTAGCGTTTTTGGTCCCTTAGGTGTTGGAAAACTGTTTTGGCATTATCTTAATGCACGCTTTAAGATAGAATTGGTTATGCCAAGTGTGAATACATTTCTAGAAGGTCTATTTCTTTTCTCATTATTTTTTAGATAAGTTATGATATATGCTCACAAATATTTCTAAGATGGCCCTTTGGATTAATTTTGTCTCTGGGATACATGTTTACTAGCTTTGGACTCCATTTTATCTTGCACTTGACTAACATGCATAGAAAAAGCAAGAAATTATCAGGAAGATTAAATCAGCTTTGTTTTTGTGCTGGAGTACAAATTTCTAAGTAACAAGCTACAGCTTGTCCTAATACTGATTTATAGATAGCCTTCTGGTGTAGACTGGCTTACAAAGGAATTCCAAGTATACATGGATACTTGAATATCGATTTTTGTAAGAGAAGATACAATGCAGATAAGTAAATATGAACACATATATTTATGCATTATTTATATATTTTTTGTATGTGTATACATATAATGTACATGTAGGTACATTAATTCTCTCTTTCTTCTGCTGTGTTGGGTTAGCTGCGGGAAAGATTTTGGACAGTATTCATAAGGCTGCAACCAGTTACACTGTGGTTTGCAAGGTGACATCCAAAGCCACAATCCAAGTGGCCTCTATAGTTGTAGCAACAGTAGCTGAGTAACCAACCAAGGACTAGACTGGGTTGGTCTCTCTATACAGAAGTAGTCATTCTTCAGTTTACTTACATCCCTAGGAGATATATGCTAATGACATCATGGAAACAAATCTGACATACTAAGAAACACTATAATGTCTGGTGAATGTTCTGGAACAGGAGATATAAACTGTTTATTTATATGTTAATTTATTATATAAAGTACTTCAGCATTACTTTAGGAGGGGGTTACCAAAATAATTTACACCATGTGTTCAGTGTACAATAATGAAACCATAATACTAGTGTAGCACATGAGGTACTTAACTATATAAAAGCAAATTGGGGTTTGGCTGCAGACTTCTGGTTTGGCTGCAGATTTCTTTTGAGATCCAAGGAATAATTTTAATCTACATGTTACAAATTAAAAACAGTGTCCTTTTCACTCGGTACAAATTTCTGCTTCTTATTTTCAGAAGTAAATACTTTGAACTGAACCTACAAGCCAAAACACTAAAAAAGATATGAGTTTTGATGCTCTCTGCACTCTTGAAAAAAATAAACCCTACATTGCTAGTGGTAAACCAAAACTCATTTCTTACAGCATCCTCTGAGTATCAGAGTGATGCGGATATATGGCTGGCTAGACTTGAGGCCTACTGCTACTTTCCTGAATTGAGGCTGTGTATCTGAGATGCACAAAAAGAGCCCTCTATAGTAGTATGGTCCAGGGAACCAACCTATTCCTTTTTACTGCATTTTTTTTTAAGAACTAGCTAATAAATGATACTATTTTCATCTTTCTGCCCTTATTCTTGCCCTCCTTTTCATGCTGAGTCAAAGCCATTTCCTTAATTAGCTAGAATGAACATCTGTGTCAAATGGAGGTAGAACACAGATTAGCAAAAGAAAGAGATACAAAAAACAGCCAAGTCCCTAATGTAACATTTTATTTCTAATGATTAGTTAAATACTAGCTAGTAACACACTTGGTGAATTGGTTACAAAGTTTATTTATCTAGGTTAACATAGACAAGACCACAGAAAGTAAATATTGAACAAAAATATTAAGGATTTGCATTTGCAACAAGTTGCCAAAGAGTGTCACATACAGAATCTAGCACCAGGAAGTTCCTTATGAGTGCTATTACCTCTTTGCTTTATCTGAGGACCTTTCCATCATTGCCTTCTTATACTCTAGTTCTTGGCAGAAAGTAAAAGGTATGGAAGGTCTAACAGTTAGAAAAGACATCAACACCCCATGCCCCATATATGTTGGTATTTTTTATGTAAGAATTCAGATTTCCTGTGGCTTACTTTTAAACAGTCAGTTCCTGAAGCTGACTATGTAACAGAAAACAGGATGAAGATAATGCAAATGACTGTGAACCTACACTCAATGAATAAAAATTTACTTTGGTATATGGTATAATCTACATGACAAAGGAGAAAACCTTTTATCAGTCAGTGAAAAGGACATTAATCTCAGAACAATGGAAAGTTCACAAAGAATAGTTAAATGTTTTAAAGGACTTGCATCTGCTATTATTTAAAAAAAAAAAATTTTCTATTTTTAGAGTTGAGAGGTTTTTGTATAACTATGTATCTTAAACTGACACGTGAAAGGATAGGTGAGCTAGCAGTCACTCATTTGCACATATTTTTTTTTTAACTATGTGGGTGAAAGAAGCAATGTGAAAGACAATGTATCAATATTTCTGCTTTTTTTTTGTTTGTTTTTTTTTTTTTTTTTTGCATTTACTGATCTTTCATCTATTTCAAATTACCCAAGAAATCCAGCAGCCTTGTAGGATTAGGCCCACTTTGCAAGCCAAAAGCACTCAAAAGACATCAGAAAATATCTGCAATTCTTTGATGCAGCTTTTCTGCAGTTTGCTTATTGAGGGATGAAATAATTTGTGATTCTAGCTAATAATTTCATGTTCATTAACATGTGCTTAACAGGATTTACTTGTCCCTTTATCATTTTGCACAAATATTTTGCCACATGAGAAAAAGCATTAATTTCACTGACAGTAGATATATGGAGATTACTGAAACTATAATATCATGGCCTCCCTAAACATTCCAGTGTGAGTCAAGACTAAAGATACAATGATTCATTACTATTATTATTCATTATTATTCTGGTTAATCAACATATTCAAATTCAGTTCTTTTCTTTGGAAAAGAAAAGGGATTTCTGTGATGTTGCTGGACCTTGGGAGTTCTGTTTTTGTTCCTAGCAATTTTTAGCTACTACAAATCTTTGAGTAGCTCACAGCTGAATCTTGGGGAGAAATCTCTAAATACAAGAGAATCCCTGAAGTCATGTACCAAAGGGATAGTGTTTACTACAAGCCTCCAGGCTTCAACAGTCTATTGGAAGACTTCCCAATCACCAACTGCAGCCTTTTTCCACCACAAGGCAGAATCAAAAGGGTTGCATCAACTGCTTGAGACTCTGTGCATTGTGAAAGAAAAATAATGAAGCTTCTCTACATTCATTTACCAAGACTTAACCAGCTGCTTTCTTGACCTCCCCAAAAAATCATGATAGCAGGAAGAAACTGAAAAGAAGCCACAAATGATACTTTAAAATTGTAGCTGAATGAATTCTTAGATTGGAAGGTGGAAAAAAAAATCAGGGAATTACTTTCTATCTGTACTTTCAGCAACAACATGAATGAAAGAGATCAGTCTTGCATGATATTTACACTGAAGATGTATGAAAGAATCTTCTTATGGAAAGTACTCAGTATAGTCTGAAGAAGGTTAACCTTGGTAAGAGTTTTGATTTTTGATTACTAGAGTGCACATGCTTTCAAAATTATAAAAATAAATACAGGAATTTATAACTTTTGCAAATATATAATGAGTCACTAAAAACTTGACCATTAAAGGGTCAACTTTTGTTTCAACAGCTTTTGTAATTACCTGTATATAAACTAAGAGATTCTCCTGTACATTTTCTCTTAAAACCTACTTATTAGTTTTCTTACTGGCCACTCCAAACACAACAAGCCATACGCAACTGATGTCAAAGAGGTAGAAATATCAGTTTATCAGAAATATCAGCAATAATTTTCTTCTTAGGAATTCAGCATTATGCCTTTTACTTTATTTTGAGCAATCCTAAAAATGAGTTTTCAGAGTTATCTTTTATTGGAGTGATATAACAGTACGTCTGAAAAAAACCACTGAAATTTACCTTTGGAAAAAGGAAACAAAATTAAGATCAACATTTCAGATTCTAATTTTGCAGATCTGCCATGGGTCACTTTACTTCTGTAGCCTGTTTAACCCTTTTAAGCTGAATACCCAGAAATACAGACTTGAATAAAGCAGTACGTTTTTACATTAGTGATCACTGCTTTCTTTTTCATCCAGCTCTAAGGATGTATAAAGTTATATATAACTGGATGGGACAGTCAAGGTGCTTGAGGCACAAGCTCAGGCACAAATCTGGCTTCCACTTAGCCTTTCAGGACCTTAATTTCTCTCAGTTATTAGCAGAGTTATCCCTATCAAAACGTACATATGATAAATATATAGTAAAGAACTAGTTCAAGTGCATAGCTAGAAGGATATGGTTTTCAGCAGCAGGAAAAAAGGACAGTTACACAGGCAACAATCTCTCAGTTTCAGATCAATCTCCTCATTATAAGAAAAACTCAAAGCCACAAGCCCTTCATAATGTCCATCAAATATGCTTAAAGGCTTAGCTCACAATGAACATAAAACCTTTTTTTTTTTTTTTTCTCCTTTGGTGTCATTTTGGGGTTTTGTTTGTTTTTAATACCAACATTTGCAAACTCTAAGACCTTTGCCAGTGCAGCTTGGCTGCTAACTGAAAATCACTGGCTATCCTTATTCCAACAAAAGTATCCCTGCTCATCTGACATTTGCTTAGCAGAAAAAAAATATTTGGCCCAAAAAAGCAGCTCAGAAATCAAATACAGCTCTAAACTCTTCTGTGAATACATTCAGGAAAAGGTTACCAGCAAAATGTGCAATCCAGTGCTAAGCACAGACCTCCAGTACAGTGTTTGTCTAGCCATAAAATACCTCACTTTCTTGGTCCAGTAGTCTTTGAGCTGTTCAGCAAAGAGATAAGTCATTTTGGTGGATTGTCTTTAAGTTCAAAATAAGAATAAAATCTCTGGATCTATTGATCTAAATTAGTTAGTCAGATATATAAGAAAGTTCAATGCAAAAAAACATGATTCCTTGTGGACTGGAATTATGTCTGAAACTCTCAATCTACTGTGTGCTAACTGAGTTGGCTAAGATCCTCTCCAGGGTTGTTTTCCAAGTCACAGTTGAAACTGAGAGAGTTTCCACATCTGCAGATAAGCCACAGATGCTCCACTGCATATTTCAAACGTCTCCTCAAGCAGTTCACCCTCAGCATGGGGTAGAACGCCAAAATAACTGTCAAATATTTTTCAAGTAGGATGGACTTTCTATCTATCATGATATACAGAAAAGACATTTGTCTTTGTTTTCTATAACCAATGCAGCCAGAAATAGTTTGCTCTTGCTGAAGTAGTCAAAATTAAGAGGATATTCACCAGTATCTCTTTCCTTGGTCTTTTTAAGCCCAAACTATTCTATGATGCCATGGAACAGAGAGTGTGAGTAGTAATACAAGAAGTAAATCCCAAAAAGATGGGAGGCTGCAGTAGCTGTATGGGCCATCTCTTTCAGAGCCTGGAGGACAATAAACTGCCACCTCTCAATCAGAAAGACTGAAAAAAAAAAATAGCCTTGACAAGTACATTATCTTTGGCTTCTCATTAGTGTACTCTATTACTGTGTTCCTTCTTTCCTTTTAATATTAAAACATGCAAAAAGTAGGCCTACTGAAAGACAGGTAACAGCGGACTATCTAAGGCACTGCACATGCGTCATCTGTTCAAAAGAAAAACTTATTTACGTCAGGGCAGCTTTCAGGAAAAGGATAATTGCTCTCTGTATCATAAATGACAATGGGACGAATTAAATGCACTTGGTGAAAAGCAGCATTTTGGTCATTACAACAAAAGTAGACAAAGGAATTTACACAGTGGATTCTCAGTTGCCCTGATGGTGCAGTAAGCTAGATAAAAAAGATTGTAATACTTTATTATTAAAGAAAATTAAGTCATTAAAACATAACTTGTTTTATCAGTGAAGTTTCTTGATTTTCTTTGTAGAGTTATGACAAGATTTTAGACCTCAGTGCGCAGAGCCTGATAAAGACAGCACACATTGTGTGACAACACAATGAACCCAGAACCAAAAAAGAAAAGACTGCTGAATCTTTATTTTGGGTAATTCCCTCTGTTCCAATCACAATGCACTTTTTGTTTGTTTGTTTGCTTTGGTGTTGTGTGGGATATGTTTTGTTTTGTTTGCTTTTTAAGTTTTGGTGGTGGTGGTGGTGGTTTGGTTTGGTTTTTTGTGTGTGTAATGAATGGTGTTTTGGACAACACAATGAGGAGATGCAGTACTTATTAGCAATTCTTACCTGATTAAAATGGTAATGAATAATAAAATGGCTCTGTTGTCTCCTGCAAACTCAACATGAGAAGGTCTAACTTTGGCCTGATGAAACTTTCTTCTAAAATTAATATTGAAAAATAAATTATGCCTTAGTATCACTTCCCTTTTTTAATGTTATAGCAGAGCTTTTTAATTCCTAAAAGAGCCTCTAACCAAGAGTAGTACAAAAACTTTTAAGTGAATGAAACTGGAACATGTTGCTTTTATATCCAATCCTATTTTGTAGCCACAAATATGTCTTGGTACAATGAACTAGAATAATAAACTGAATCATCTGTATCAATAATTAAAAGCACATACTTAACTGCTTACAGATAAATACTGAACTTTCAAAATTCATCCCCTAGATAAAAAGAAAATAAAAGGCTTTAATGTGTAAGCATCATTAAAAGTAAAGATGTTAAATTTAGTTTTGTAAACAGTTTTACCTATGCCATAGTGGTTTTCCATTCAGAAAACAAGGAAACAAGAAAACAGAAAATCAGGAAGAAATATAGGAAGCTCTTCTGTGTGAATATATACATCACTGCACTAATCACCTCTGAAAGTCAGCATTTAGCTGAAAGCTCAGTAATGATGTAAAAAAAATCATGTACCATATTAAAACTGCAAAATATATAATGGACAAATGACAAGCTGACAGCTGACTTCTGAAAAGCCTTTTTCCACACCACCATCAGACTCCATTTTGAGTGAAGGCTTACCACTCCTCCCACCAACACAGAGTGTGTGTGGAAGAATAAATTGCTAGCTACATCCTCCTGCAATCTTCTATTAAAAGTCTCAGGATAACTGAAAGTATTTTATTTTGAGAAGCAAATTCTAGGCTATTTTAGGGAATGTCTAAACTTATTCTAAGAGACAGCAGGTGAAGAGACACTCAGCTGCCTTTGTTGCTGCACTGAACATTGGGTAACTACACATATCAAGAAAATATGGCTTTGCTTAAAGGGTAGGGGAGTTAAAGAGATGATTTCACATCATCTTTGTAGCTTGTGAGAAATAAGCTTCTGGTGTCGGACCTGTGAGGGAAACACAGGAAGGCAGAATTTGGTGAGGTTTTTGCTTGCTGTTGGTATCTGTTGAGAAAGAAGGAAAGCTGGCACAAAGCATGACCTGGCTGGTGGTGCTATTTGCAGAAGCAATAGCTCAAAGTCCTGAGGAGACATCGTGGGGAACCTTGGGCAATGCGGAGGCTTTAGATGCAATGTCCCAAAGTAGGGGATTGCCCTTGACAGTGAATACATTACTGCTGGATAAACTGAAGGGGGCATGTGTTTGTGGAGGTTACAAACGAGAAGTTCAATCTTTAAGGCATAGGATACATTAGAAACACAAACACAAAAGAAAAAAAAAAAAAAAAGAAAAAAAAAAAGATAGTCTGTCCTCTCACTTACTGCTTTTCAAAAATCCAACCACTGTCCCAGCACTCACTCCTTCTTCTCTTACAGCACCTCCCTCTACCAGGCTCTCGAAGAAGCTAGAGCTGCAGCCATGAGCAGTTGAAGCCATACTGCTACATAGAGAAACAGAGCATGCTTCAGACTCAGGCAAGCTGCAAGTTCAAAATGCTTCAGCCAGAGGAAGCAAGTCAATTATGATTTCTCTTATCTCCAGCAATAGAGGGTAAAAGAAAGGCAGTCTATAAACATCATGTCCTTCTTCAACAATTTGTAAATCTAGCACATCTGCCCCCTGCTTTATTTTTGAGTGAATGAAAAACTATTGGATTTGTGTCAGATAGAATATATAAATACTAAAAGGAATGACAGATTTCAGATTTTCATTATGGCCATACAAATACATAGACCATGTTTTACTTTCACTGAGAGTCAAAATACACTGGCTTTCCTTACAGAGTTATAATTAAAAAGATGGATACAAACAAATCCTTTGGCCCTACTAGCTTGCATTACTTAAAACAATTCCACTTCAGATGGTGATAATAGAGGGAAAGTAATACTGCCACTTGTCTTTTTCTTTTGGATGACTTGAACTCTAAGACCAGTAATATATTAGATGTATTTCACATGTTTCTAAATTTAATAGAAATACAGCAATAGAACTACAGATAGCAATGAAAAAATTATGTTTCTATCTTGCCTGTGGGCTGAAGCCAAACTATACACTAGTTTAAAAAGGGAATTATCTGGTATGGAAGGATTTTCTACCCTACAGATTAGAGATGAATAATTCTTTCCATGTATTATCCTGCTTCCTTTACCCCTCAAATAGCTTCCATAAATAGGAAAGTTCAAAAACCTCAAAATTATCAGGAGTTAGGTGAACTTTCTGATAAGATGCCTCAGCAGTAACTAAAATGTGTTTTGTGCTTTAGAGGTTTTAATTGACATACTAATCTTCTGCTGTTCAGATAGTCATTCTTTAATAAATCCATGGGTAGAAGCAATTACTATTATTTTTATTTTTATTTCAACTGTCCAGTAGTAGAAGTATAAAACTAAGCTGGATGATGGTATCTCAGATATTTTCTCTTCAAATGGGGCATCAGCAAAAAGTAACATAAAAGCTTTTGCAGGAAAATCAATATGCTCTTGATCTTGATCAAGATAGAAGCACAAACTTCTGTTTCAGAAAATTACAAGATTAAACAGAAAAAAAACCTTTGTTTAATAGGATTTTGAAATAAGGGCCTGTTAATTGAGATGGAGTTAGAAGGACAATCCAAGGAGGTTATTTATGTTGTCTGTATTAAGCAAAATGTAATTCCTAATCTTGATTCCTACAACAGGAATCACTAATCATTATTAGTAAAATTTGAATTTCTCATTTAATTTTCCAGAAATTTAAAAAACTATGTTTAAAATATCTTAAGGAGATATATTCTTAGTAAACTTAAAATCTAGCTTATATTCAGAAGTACTTATTCATACAAATATTGGGTACCTTTCAGTACTTGTAAAAATACCTCAGTTCTTAAACACTAATTAAAAAAATCATCTGTAGTTATCACCACTTGATTTAAAACTTTTGCAATAGATTTTTCTTACAAGTGATACACTGATGGGTTTGAATGGAAGACACAAAAGTAAAATATATATTAACTATAAAATGTAATCTTTCTTACTGCTGAATCAGCTATGCTCTGTGTGGTGTATTTCAGGTTGACTTGCACCTTTCAAATGAGCCTGTAATACAGCAACCATGTGAAAGGCTGCTGCACCCATCTTTAGTTTGTTCTACTCTGACTTATGGCAATGTCTCACAATAGGTGGAAACAGACCCACCTACATAAGCCCTGAAACTCATCTGGCAGTATAACCTGGACCACAAGTGGGATACCTGTGTCAGCAAGGAACTAATCTACAATTAAGCTGCAGACATAAGCCCTTGGCAGAGACAGAGATGACTTGTACTGGGTCTTTGAAGACCCCCAAGAGTGTGTCTATACCCTCCACCACTGGCTACACACAGAGCAGCTGGTTGGGGTGTGGTGTTCCTGCCCCAACATCCTCCTGTATCCTGTATCAAGTCTCAGCTCCTGTAAGGGCAGGCAGTCTCACAAACTAGGGGTGTGGTGGGGGGGGGGAGGTGTCATTTTATTGCAGCATATGCTTTTACTTGGGAAAATGATAATCTGAAAAATTCACAGCATTACAATGAGCAGTGATTTGTCATTTTATTTCTTCTGGTATTTATGTAAATATTTCTGTCAAGGCATTGTTTACCACAAGTAGAATACATTGTTGCCACATGATGCTTCTTGAAAAATGCAAATGCTCTCTCCATTGAAATGTACATTGATATTCCTGAAGTCTTGTCAAGATGTTGATCCGTATTGCTACTGTTATGTGACTACTTTAAATGACTAGAAGACACTCTAAGATTTCTGACCTTTTCCTAGAGAGTTATACTCTTATAGAACATCCATGCACAAATGGACTTATTATTTTAAACTGTCTGGACTTCAATACTTCCATAGACATTTCTGATTCTAGCACTCTAATGTCAGGAATATGACTTACTCTAAACCTAGGTATTATTCTCTTCATTGGCATATTATACATATGAATTTGTTACACATGATGGAGGTGATAACATCAAAACGGACTGTTCCAGTTATGCAAACTGGAAATTTAGGTAAAGCTAAAAATACGCTAAATTTCTCTCAACAAATGGAAATTTCCCTTTTTATTTTGATAGCTATCCATGTTGCTAGCACTTGTAATAGTCACTTTACTGTCCTCTAATCAATTTCTTAATCATACTAATTGTGCATTCCGCATGGCTGCTCAGTCCTCTGTTCTTGCCTGTTCACTGTTCCAACAAAGCTTCAAATAGTAGAGTATCCTCTCTATCTGTTACATACATGTACCTTCTTCCTACAGGTTTACTCAGTAACGACTTACAAAATTAAAATGTTTACCAGTTACATAGCCAGTAATTTATCTCTATTTTCTGTCAGAGCTTTTCTCTTGCTTATGGATTCTCCTGAATATTTGGAAAGGCCATTGAGATTCTCATCTAGCTTCCTCCCGAAGCTCCTGAAGACTTCCGCAGTCAGTGCCTACCCTGTGTGGGCTCAGTAGGTAATTTTCACTGAGAAACTTGTTTTATTTAAGCATGTAAGGTCTATTACAGTTGCTGAAAACACTACAGTTTTCTATAGCAGAAACATTACAATATAATTGATTTCTCATGGTTCAGTTCTGTCTTGAACCAATAATAGATCTGTGGAAGAGAATTAGTTAAATACTTTGTTTTCCACTTTTACAAAATACATGGCCTGATTCAATTTAAATAATGGAAAAAAAAAAAAAAAAAAAAAAAAAAAAAGAGAGAGAGAGAGAGAGAAATTGTTCTGTCCAAATAATATGCCTATAGAATATGGAACTTATATATATTTCACACTTGTAATAATACTTGAAAACAGTGTTTCAAAGTTTTGGTGTTTTGTTTATTCCCTCTTTCTTTTCTAAAATAGCAGTAGCAATACAATTTGGCTTTGGTATCAGGTAGCACAGCATTCGTTATTGCAGAAAATAAATAGAACAGTGATACACAAATCTTAATGCACAGGAGAGTTATGTTTTAATTTTAAGAAAGTTTTAGAAAGGAATTCTAGGTTAAACATAAAAATTAAGAGTTAATGTCGCTACATTGTTAACTACATTAAGGTGCATTTGAGACTCAAAAACCACTGCATTTTGTACCCACTGCACTAATCAAATATTTCTAAATATTTAATACTGTGTTTATAGAATATCTAAATGCAAATAGCTGCAAAGGATTGAAAAAGGTGTTCTGGTATCTAATCCAAGATTTAGGTAAGAAATGCTTACCTTATTTAAAACTATTACCATTAAATCATATGTATGGTATTAGAATTGCAACATGTAATATTAGTATTAGGGTATAAATAGAATGCTGTCCACAGCAAAGTGAAAAGTTTGAACATTCAAAAGCACACAGGTGGGGGAATTTGCAACATTTGGGCAACTAAACTGTATAAGAAAGTGAGAAAAAAGCCTACTTGGGCCACACTGTACTTTGATTTGTGTCATAAGTATTTAGGACAGAAATTAATCTGATTTTAGATGTAAAAATGTAAACCAATCAAAACTATTTTTAAGGAATTTAAAGGCAATATCCAGAACAAGAGTTTAATTTCCAAATACTACAGAAGAAAAACTGTTTACATCTTCTAAACTAGAGTTACTAAGACACGAGATAGTGATGAAAATATCACATTTGACTTCAATTCTGCTTTCATAGGTAAGTACAAGGCATCAGCCAACTGAAAGTATAATCTCTGCAATGCATGTTCCATGTAAAGCAATTTCAGTTGGACTATGCCAAATATTCAAAAAAGGTAATCATTTCCAGTAAAACTGAACTGCAAGGAACAGTCCACTGTCAAAGTGAAGAATGACAAAAAGGAAATAATTAATTTCATTTTTTTTTCCTAGACGTGTCTAAAGTTTGCCAAAAGTTAGTAAGATTTCAGGCAGTGATACAAAACCTTTGAAGGGTCGTTTGAAGTTCATCTAGTGCCACCTAGTATGCCACAATTGAACCTGATGACAGAGATGTCCTGAAAACAACATAAGTACACATTATAATTTCTTATCTTGAAATGTCTAGTTTTAGTGACTACTGAATACTGGGAGGTTTTAACTTAATAAAAGCTGCAGCTTGCAACCTTATATATTTTGAGTTTAGTAGGTATGCAAAGGGCTGAGCTGCTTTTCCCTGCTGACTGGGATTCTTGTGAATAATTTATCTGTGAATATACATTTTCATGGTAAAAACTGACCAGATCAGATCCATTTGAAGTGATGGCCCCTTTTTTCCTTCTGTAATGCATCCAGAGAAGGCCTTTAGAAGAGAGAGGGAAGGGAAAGAGGTGAGAGATGAAAATAGCTTTGAAATGTTAAAATATCCTTCTAGCATTGAGAAAAACAGTGTTCATTTCCCTTCTGTAACGGGATTTTAAGCCCAGTTTTCTATTTAGAAGACAACTATGATTCCAAATTACAAATTACTGTGAGTATGGGACTTTACCTGCTGAAATGATGCAACTTTTCTGGAAAATAATGCATGAACAATTGAGCAAGACACAGTATGACTGTAGTTAATTACTCACTACAAGCAGTGGGAGAATTCTGACGAAAAAAAGATTATAAACAAAGAAACACATTTTATACCAAAATAGACTTGTTCCCTCCTCATTTCTATCCTAATACTCTGCTATCCAAAAGGATTGTGACAGCTACCCTAGGGAACTTAGCAGAAAAATTATAAGCAAAAATGCTTTCTCAGGACCCAAAATGGAATGCAGTTTTCAGGTGGATTTGCCAGCATCTTCCTTAAGTAGAAAATGCTTTATACACCAAAATGTCTTTCAGTTTTTAATGTCAGATTTCAGTAGAGCTACCAGAATACAGTAACATTTGAAAAAGGCAATTGAGTCTGCTGGATCAAAATGAAAATTATTTTGAACAAGGTTCCCCTTGACCAGAATGCACCTCCAGGCTTCCTCTCACTCAGCATTTTTTTTTTTTTTTGTGACTTCCTACAAGTCAACAATCCTCCAAAAAAAATTCTTTTCTCTCTTGTTCTCTTTTTTTTCTTTTTTTGTTGTGATTGTTGCTGTTTTGTTTGTTTGTTTTTGTTTAATGTGTTTCATTGTGGAGTCTGCCACCATGACAGTCTTAAATGTTCACTGCCTGTTCCAAAATTTCCATTCCACTGCCCAAATCCTCATTACCTGCTGTACCTCCAGTGCCTACACAGTGCCCAAAATCTAAAATGAATCAAAAGATAGACAGAGCACTTATTAGCAGCTATGCCAGCTGTCGTACAGACACATAAGATGTCTTAACATAGTCAATGCAATTTACCTGATGAAAATAATGAGCACAAACCAGTAGTCCTGTGGAGTCAAGCCCAAATCATTCATATAATTGACTATACATTTTTTATTCTTATTGACTGCTTCAACTGGTAATTTCTTGAATATTTGCAAGACACAAGTAAGATTAGTATTTCTTGTAAATGCCTTTTTGTTATATAGCAAAATAAGAAAGAAACTAATATTTCCTGTAATCTACTGACAACTATTAGCTAACCAGTTACTATAACTACTATTATAGTTATTGTAACTATTATAACGCTATTATGTTATTCAGCTAATTAATTATAATAGTTATTTAAAATAGCTGGATAACTATACAGATAGATGGGAACAACAGAAAATGCCAGATAATGTTTTCCTCAGATGCCTCTCTGGATAAATTTTTCAGGTAACTGAACCCCTGAAAAGGGATCCTAGACTAGGGAAGCAATCTAGATTAGGTTTCATGTCAATCAAATTACTGCAGTAAGAGACTTGGGAATCAATGGAATGCTCACATTCTATATAATTTCCACCAATTTGGATTAATTTCTACATGTAAAGTGCCTGAGCCGCCGTGCATAATCATTTAATCACCACCATTCCCAACCATTCACCTAGCCAGAATGTTTTATGAGCTAACTATGGGATTATTTTATGCAAATTAGAGTGCAAAGTAAATTAATACCTTCATGAAAAATTATTCTACAATATCTGCTGTTGTTTCAGAAATTTTCATTTGCCAAAAGAACACCCTCAGCCATTGGGTTGCTTAAATCACCTCTGATATTCAAGACCACAATGTCTGAGTGTGCTACTGGAATATAGTGGTAATATTTGTGAAGTAATTCTAAGTGTGAAACACTTTTGAAAAATGCTAAGTTGCTGTTGATAAAAATTGACTCAGAGGTGGCTAACTGAAATGGAACTTTATGTGGGTTATTTTTTGTTGGTTGTTGCTGTTGTTGTTTTTTAATGGACACAATGTCTTGCTCAAACCTTATATACTGATATGACAAAGTTATAATCATTGTAACTTTTATTAGTAAACTTGAAAAAGGAATTTTTTTTTTTTCAGGAAAAAAAAAACCCATATGAAATCTTTTTTTTTTTTTTTGATCAAATTATTTTTTACATGGTACTTGTCTCAAAGATCACCACATCCAGTCACTAACTCAGCATACTACTAAATTAATTCAATGGGTCAGAGCATCTACAGACAGTAGACAAAATCAATGAATATTGGAGCAACAGAGAGCACGTTCTTGTGTGTTAAGAAATGGAAAGATGGGCATGATTGTGCTCAAAGACATTACTATGTGAAAACTCCAAGAAGGAATTTAATGCTAAATTGTAAGACCACTGATATCATCATTACCTAAAACCCATGAAAATTCTGTTGGTTATATTCTCTGCTCCAGCTACAAACACCAGTGACATAGGGTACAAATGATGCAGCAACACAGTGTTTTCATTTTATTCCACAAAGCAATACAATTAAGAATGTCCATGGTGGTGGAAAGACTGAATCTATTGTGGAAAGGATTCGGTGAACACGGGACAGACGCATATACTTAGAGCAGATACCTTAGAGCAGGAAAAAGAATGGTGCTAAATATGACTTCAGATAATACTCAGTGTTAACACAGAAAGACTGAAACACCATTTGCAAATTTAAGAGCAAAATTAAGGCTCACAGAAATATACACTTTATGTTCTTGCCACTTTTCAACTAAACCAAGAAAATTAAGACCAATCCATCCAGAACCACTGCACACATAAGAGAATTCTAATCCAGCTTTCTCCAGCTTGCAAAATCTGAAATAGCCCATGGCAATACACATGCCTTAATACTTACCTTTCACAGTACATTAATTTCTGAGCAAAACCAGTTTTAATACATGGTTTAGAAAGTATATAGTAATAATCCCAAAAAATATCTTCACGAGAGAAATTTACAATTAATCTAGACATTATGAGTATCTGTACAATAATAAAGCAGTTTTATGATGCTTGAATGCATAACTGTTCAAAATTTCTCATATTTTGGAAGTGTCCAACACCAGCTTAAATGGGGCTCTGAGCAACCCAGTTTAATGGAAGGTGTCACTGCCTGTGGCAGGAAGTTTGTAACTAGATGACATTTAGGATCCCTTCTAATCCAAACCATACTACAATATTTGGATATCATTAAGTCAATAATTATAAAATAAAAGAATATTTCCTTAAAATTTTATTTAATAGAAAATTAAAAATAATTCTCATTAGAAATAGATCTCTGCAAAATTCACTTGACAGTACATGAAAAAAATATTTTATAGCAACATTCCTTTGGAAATGTTAGTAAATTACAAAACAAAACCCATCATAACTGTGAAATTCAAAATTATTTCTTGATCTTTTAAAGATAGATAATTGAAACAGAATTACTGTATTTGAAACAGATGCACTGTAGCAAATCCAACTTCAGGATCTCTGCAAAATAAAGGTAACAAGTGGTGTCATATCCTTGAAATGCATATAATTCTGTAATTCCCAAGATATCTTTAGGTTTCACTATGTACATAAGTAAAATACTTACCATAATGAGATACCTATGAATATAAATTCTACTATAAATTTTTTCTACCCAAAACCATACAAGCCTTGTAATTTACAAATCTGCATGAGGTTTAGATGAGCACTTCAATGCCTACAACACTGGAGAATTGTGTATATGACAAAGTATGGTCCAGAAGAGGATATGTGAATCACTGCAAATTTAGTTCAGAAGAAAGAGTATTTTTACAAAGTAGTATAATAAATTTTATGAGTTTATAAAAAAATATTTAATCTTCCCAGGTGGTCTGGAATGCATATTACATTTTATTAATCTATCCTTGGAATTAATCCCAGAAATTTCTGTGGTGTAAATCTGTCTACCTGTTCACTACAAATCCATGTGTACTCCTGAAAAGTGACACCTGAAAATCTGGCTTAATTTGGGAGAAGAATCTGTTACAGATTTGCCAGAGCACATTTTGTCAGGAAAGAGCAGCAAGGGACCTTATGCAATTGCATTTCAGAGGCCAGACCCTAGGAGGAACTCTCCACCACTTCCCAGTGACTGTGGTGGAATACTGATGTCAAGCACCTTTCTATGATTCTTAAAGATGCTTGTAAACTTCCACGTTTCAAACTTAGGAACTATGCTGCAGACCTGAGTTTTCTTTAAAGTGGAAAATCTGATTTACTGTGCCAGTTCCATTTAGGAAGTCTCTGTTTAGACAGACAAATAGTTGAAATTTTATTATGCAGATTTCAAATGTGTTGTCTCCAGTATTGTGAAATATGTGTCATTTGAATGTAGATAGTTTCAATAAACAATTTATTATCTAAGTATTTTAAAACCTTATCAACCCATTCTTCAACTACGCAATTAGACCCACTTTTCTTAATTATTATATAAGCTTTTCACACAGACCCTATAATATGAATGCCTCCATTTTCAAAAGGTAACCAAATATAAAAACAGTGCTTAAGAAGCAGTGCTTTTATAATTGCACTGAGCTATGGTTTCTGTCACAAAGAGAGTAAAACAACCTTTTTTTTTTTTTCCCTCCTGCGAATTAACATTTTAGAGGAAACTAACATTTTGATTTTCTTTTAAAGAAGCAGGTTTTTGTTGTGTTGTTGTTTTTTTTTTTTTTAATTTTTGTGAATGTACACCTAATAATGTCATTCATCTTCACTTTATGTTTATAAATGCAATTTTGTATTACTTTGCCCAGCTGAATGTGAAATTGTGCTTAAAAGCAACATTTCAAATTCATTGATTTTCTAGAGAGGGCAGTTTTATGTTGAGCCCTTAAAATTTCACAAAGAGCAGGCATTAAAAAGTATTTAAAGGTAATTCCCTTTTAAACCATTACAAGTGAATAACTGACAGGAGGAAAACTGCAGTAATTAATCTTCAAGAGCTCACAGAAACTTCTTCATTGTAGTACAAGACAGCAAAGAACACTTAAATTGTGAGAAAGTCAAGTGTCAAGTTCATGGTTCTAATGGATGAAGCCCACTATTTGTATAAATGGTTATACTTACATTGGTGAAATTTGTCTACTTCTGCTGGTGCTGAATTTGCATACAGGTTTATAATCAACCCTGACCTACAGCCATGGACTATTTGACATAGAAAAGCAACAGGCTGAAATTTACTGCAGACACTACAGGGTTTTTACAATGAAAAAGGGTCATTAACTTCTCTATTCAAAGCACAGTGTGCAATTAGGCAACAGAGGGACAAAGCTATTTGTGGCTTTAAACCTTGAGCAAAATTTACAGCAGAGCAAATATGAAATCTTATGGAAATCATATGGATTTCAAGTTTCAAATACTATGAAATTAAATTATAATTTTATATGATTTGTGATTCATCAGTTGCAATTCCACTTTGTTGGACATTTAACTGAAGCATGCAATATTTTGGTAAAAACACGTGCAAATATAGATTCATTTATCAGCCTCCAACTTGGCCCACTCCTTTTATGCATTGCTACATAACAAATTCCAGTAAAAGTTCAAAACAAAACAACTTCCCTTCAATCAATTAACTCAAAAGCAACAAAACAACAACAATAAAATCCAATAAAAACCCAACAAGCAAAACACCAAACCAAATAATAATAGCGTGTTTGCAATATTTTCAGTTGTTGTACCATTAGGTTTCAATTACATCTAAAATATAGAAGCTGCCGCTCTGCATGAGTATTTGCATTATGCAAACATAAATCTAAAATACAAAAGGAAATATTAATAGTTCATATTCCTTTCTTTCAAGAGATATTTTTTTTGGGAAAAAAATAAAGCAATGAATGGTACCCCAAGAATGAATATCCAGAAAAAATTTCCCTTTCTGTAAAACGAGAATATTATTTTTATT
Source organism: Hafferia zeledoni (assembly GCA_035583235.1). Classification (NCBI taxonomy): domain Eukaryota; kingdom Metazoa; phylum Chordata; class Aves; order Passeriformes; family Thamnophilidae; genus Hafferia; species Hafferia zeledoni. The sequence goes on from JAWWEV010000095.1 coordinate 18,646,568, forward strand.
ATCTTTGAAGGAAACAATAACAGGACATACTAAATAGTAATTTGAAGCACCGTAGAATATTTCAGGGTTTAGTTTACCAGGGTTTTTTGCTCCTAACTTATACACAGACAGATCTGTCACTACGTATGAACTTCTGAATCCATATTACACTCTATAACTGATCATTGCCACTGCAAAGAATCCTTGAATCAATACCTCAAGCTGAAGTTTCTGTCTAGATATCTGACCTTTTTTTTGAGTGCTCCTCATTGTGCTGGATTACTACAATGTGGTTTAAATGGCAAAATATTTTGATACAGCAAATATTGTTTTAAGTCTAATCAGAAACATTATCTGAAAAAAGCTACTTTATATGTTCTCACCATAGACAGTTGGACACATAGCCTCCAATATATCTGGTGGCCATCTGATGACCTCTCTTAGTAAATATCAGTATTAGATACATTTATTTAGTGTAGTGAGTGGTAAATACTCCTTAGAAGTAATCCTGTAGCAAGTCTCCCAGTACTGAAGGCTTGTTTTGTCTCAGGACACTGTGTAAGTAGCAAACTTCTCTCAAGTTCTGTGAGCACAGTCTTTTTCAAGCTGGAGTTATGAAAAGTGACTATAAAATTAATTCCATAACCTTAATAACCTGGCACATGCTGGATGTAGTATGTGAGTGCTGTGAAGTAGGCTTTTGTGAATCTCATGAGCTTCAATAACATCCAGGTAGTTCTGCTGAGAAGAAGTTAGTGATGCTGGTGAGTGAGAGCCTGGACATGAGCTGGCAATGTGGACTTGCAGCCCAGGAAGCTAAATGTATTCTGGGCTACATCAAAAGCAGTGAAGACAAGAGGTCAAAGGAGAGGATTCTGCTCCCCTTCTCCACTCTGGTGAACCTCACCTGGAATGCTGCATTAAGCTCTGGAGTCCCTAGCGCAGGAAGGACATGCACCTGATGGAGCAAATCCAGAGAAGGGACACAAAAGTAAGAGAGCACCTCTCCTACTAAGAAAAGCTCGGAGAATAGGATATTCTCATATTGTCCACCCTGGACAAAAGACTTAAGGGAGACCTTATTGCAGTATTTGAATACTTAAAGGGGGTTTGTAAAAAAAGATAGGGACAGACTTTTACTAGGGCTTGTAGTAATAGGACGAGGAGTAATTTTTTTAAACTAAAGAAGAATAGATTCAGGCTAGATATAGGGAATTAAGTTGTTTGTTTTGTTTTGTTTTATTTTGATTTCGTTTGGGGTTTGTTTGTTTGTTGGTTTTAATGATGAGGGTAGTGGAAGACTGGCACAGATTTCTCTGAGAGATTATAGATTTTATGTTCCTGGAAACAATCAGGATAAGTTTAGACAGGCCTCTGAGCAACCAGATGTAGAAGAATACTCCCCTGATCAGTGCTGGGGGTTGGAATAGATGATCTTCAAAGGCCCTTTCCAGCCTAAACCATTCTAGGGTTTGATAATTTGACTTATTAACACTGCAAGATTTTAAGAGACAGATTAAACATGTTTCAATATTGCCATTTTATACCTTAATGTGGCAGTCAGTAAAATGAGATCAGTCACTCTCTATCTCTCCTCCCTTTTCTTGTCCCTTTGAGTTTTACATAAACCACCCTGCCCAGTATCTACTTCGTAAATACATGATTCTAAAAATTCTTTCTGACATCTATTTCCAATTCATCTTTGTTCATACCCTTTTAAAGCTCTATATTCTGTCATCAGTACAGTGGGCCCAATTCACCCCTGATGCAATTGTCTAGGCACTGGCTCTAGGGATAGTTTTGGTCTTGTCTATTGAGAGGTTAATTTATATCTAAGTTATTTAAACTAATATTTCAATGCAACTTCCTTTTAACTGTCATAAGAAGCACCTGTACTTCTATAATTTCCTTTTACTCCCAGGATCACTTCTGTGGCTTTTGTGAAATGTTACCTATTTCATGCTGCACTTCTTTTATTTGAAATCCCAGCAAAGCCCTTAGCTTTCCTGTGGTTATGTTAGTCATAAAAGTTCAAAAGAAAAACTTCCTGTTTAGCCAAAGGACTTCCAGGCATTATAAGCATTAAAAAAACACCCCAAAAAACAACAACACCTCCCCCCCTCCCCCCCACCCCCTCAAAACCCAACCCAAACCCAAACCAAAAAGCAAACACACAAAGATGTGGAAATAAAGCAAATGTTTCCTTCCCATTCCTTACACATTCAATAGAAAATCAACAAATATTAAATGTTTTATCATCTCCTGTCATGTGGCTTTCAGGAAAGAAATTTTGCAAAGATATCACTTAGAGATTACCTACAAAACTGATCTAAACTGGGACATCAGACAGTGGTGATGCAGTTCAGAATATTTCTAAGTGGGCTTGATGTTATTGTTTTCTTCTTCATGTCTACTTCAACCACTGCATTCCACTTTAGTGTGGTCCTTCCCTTATTGCCCCTAATATTGCCTATTCATCCTCCCCAAAGCTCTACCCTTTTCAGCCCTGTAAGGTCATGGCATGACAGACAATATTTCTTCCATGCGGTTTCTATGCTGTAAATTAGGGTTTGGACCTTTGGAGTGGGGAGTAGGGAATTACTTCCTGTTTCTCTCTGCAGTACTTGCTGCAATCAGCAGTCTCTCAACAAATGTGACCCTCAGCTATACCCCAGGTCCCAACATGTGATGTTTACTAACCTTTTACAGGTATTAAAGAGACTCAAACCACACTGCCCAATAAAATTTTATGTCTTAAAAAGGGCAAGAAATAACAGAATAAGCCTGCAGTTGCTTGCTATAATGCTGTTATGTACAGATACACACAGAAATGCTTACAAATGTTTTTAAATTTTTCATGTTTGAAAGAGTAGCAAGCTTCTCCACTCAGGTTTGGCTTTTTAAAATAAATTATTAAAGCATCATTCTAAAATTATATGCCAAGAAAAAAGTCTCATTTTTTGAAAGCTTGACCAAAGGAGATTTTTTTTTTCTAGTTTTTCTAATATTCTGGTAGCTACATTTAAATATGTGCTTGCATATAAACATGGGTGTGCCACAAAAGCTGGGGGAAAGAAAACATTTTTAAAATTTTAACCCTAAACGAAAATACTTGCTACTGAACATGCTAAAAAAGCTTCTAATGTAAAATGAATGTAGCACCTGTACTGTTTGGACAGTCAAAAAAACCTCTGACTGTAAGCAAAAATTATGAAAAGTGAATATGCAAAATTTCTTGGGTTTTGATACCTCAAGTCACTTTGAACTCTTGGGTTCAGGAAGGCATTAACAAATAATGAAAAGTGACCAAAAAATTCTCCAAAGAGGCTAAACAAACTTGTCTCTGTTGTGCATCACATGAAAACACAGTAAGAGAAAAACAAGATATTGAAATAAATTTGATTCATATCAAGAAACTAGGGAGTAAAGATAACCAATAAATCTCATGTACTTATGGCACATGAGTGGGTCTCTTCACCCAATAGCTGCACTTCTGACCTTTTCATTTCCTCCTTGAGAAATAAGGAAGAGAAAATGACTTCAAATCACCCCTTCCCTTCACTTTTCTTCATCATCCCTTTGCGCATCACAGCTGAATGCCCTTAGGTGGGTCCAATTTTCCCAGGAATTAATTCTCCAGAGCTCATGCTGTAATTTACTACCAGTCTTCAGAAAAATAAAGCTGTGAAGAAGATTAAGTCTACAATGGTTAATTAGAGCAACAACATAACAGTTTATAAACTTAACTTGCACTGTAGTATCTACTCTATTAAATACCAACTACCCTTGATTGCCACCAAAAAACCTGTTTCATTTGCTTATATTCAGTGCAGTTCTTGAGGTTCCTTTGCAGATGTCCAATACTTTAAGTTGCTTGTTTAACTCATATATCACCTGGTGATAGTCAGTGAGCCTTATACTGAAAACATTTAAAGGAAATTTGACCTCAGATCCTTTATTTAGAGAGGGAAGAGGCAGCTCTAGTTTTGAAAAGCCTTTGTTATTGCAGCACAAATAGTGTATAACTTCATAATCAAGTAATAATTATACTGAAAGTTTTCTGAAAGACTATTTCCTGTGCTGTGCTCCTTCTATTTAGTCCTTTAAACATAAAATAAAATAAATTGAAAAGCATACTATGTGAAACTGAAATGTGAAGAAAATTTCTCTTTGATTTTGTTCATGTAATGTATTATGAAAACAGTTTCAGCATAAACTATGCTAAAAATCAGAAAATGGTTTTCAGTATTAAGGTTTGATTGTAATGATTTCTCCTTCATTCCAGATGGATGGAAATATACATCCATCTTTACAGAGAGAGTAATCAGGCATTGGAATGGCCTGCCCAGAGAGGTGGTGGATTCACCATCCCTGGAGATTTT
>JAWWEV010000095.1:18652424-18673551 GCA_035583235.1 Hafferia zeledoni
AATGGACTAGAGTTGGACCAGGGTTGGACTCGATGATCTCTGAGGTCTTTTCCAACCCAATCGATTCTATGATTCTATGATTCTATTCTATACAGGATTTACAAAAAAATCAGAACTGGTCTAAGAAAAATATCCTGTGGAATTCAGATCACCAAAATACTACATAATGCTATTTTGCATCATTTTTTTTCTTAAATAATAATTGATTTCTATTTCTTGAGACAGATCAAACCCCTTCTTTACCTTAGAATCAATGGAATTGAAAAAGTAATATCAGGTAGTGAAAGAATAGTGTAAGCGATGCATAGGTTCCATTGTGGTGTGGTGAGTTGACTTTGGCTGGCTGCCACATGCCCAAAATGAAACTCTATCCCTCCGCTCCTCAGCCGGACAGGGGAGAGAAAATACAACAAAAGGTTCATGGGTCAAGATAAGGACAGGGAGAGATGGTTCAGCAATTACCATCACAGCTAACACTGACACAACTAGAGAAAATTAAGTTCTTGCCAATAAAAGGTCAGAGTAAGATAATGAGAAATAAGGACAAATATAAAACCACCTACTCCATACCTCTTCCATCTTTCTGGGCTTAACTACACTCCCAACTTCTCTACCTCCTCCCTGCCAGTGGTGCAGGGGTACAGGGAATGTTGTTTACAGTCAGTTGTGCCTCTCCTTCTGTCACAGAGGGAGGACTCTGCACACTCTTACCCTGTTCTAATGTGGGGTCTTTCCCATGGGAAACAGTCCTCCCTGAACTTCTTCAATGTTAGCCCTTCCCATGGGTGCAGTTCACAAACTGCTCCAGCATAGGTCACCCATGAAGTCACAAGTCCCGCTGACAAATTCGTTCTCCATGGGGTGACAGGTGCTGCCAGAACCCTGCTGCAGCAAGGGCTTCCTGTGGACTCACAGCCTACCCACCTGCTCCACTACGGACCTCCACGGGCTACAGAGGGACAGCCTGACTCACCACGAGCTGCATGGGAACCTCTGTTCTGACACCCAAAGCACCTCCTTTCCCTCCTTCACTGACCTTGGTGTACACTCTTAGTAATCTGTAATATGTATCTTTTTTCTTAAAATCTTTCACCACACACATCACAGCTGCTCAAAACTGATGAAACACTTAAACGTGATTTAAAATATTCATGTCTGAGAGACAAATAATTAATCTCCTGCATGTACAGTTAATGAGTGATAGTGAAACAAACTTGTTAAAAGAAATACTAGCATATACAAATGGTTTTCTAATAGTTTTCCTGCCCCAGCCTGTGAATTGAGACTATAAGATCAACAGTGGAACTTGTTACATTGGCAGTCCTCTTTCTAGAAATCAGTGAGTCAGTTGTAACGTATTTACAAATTTATTTCTTGTTCCTATTGCCTTAAAAGAAGTGTCTGAACACCATGTCTTTTTACAGCTGGACCTGAATATCAGAAAAAAAAGAAGCTGAAAATGAACAATATATGTCAAAAAAGCATTATTACTACAAAATTTAAACATTGAGCTTTAAGTTAATATGTATTTACTATTCTGCTTCAACGTCTCCCTTGTTTAATGCTTCTTCTGCCTAAACAATACAATTTAGTCTCTAAAAGCTCTTTCCCATATGGATGAATGAAAAACACTTGTAGCAGACTTACTCTAAGGTGTGTATGGGATCAGAATTGACCTCAGAGTAAACAAATAATAAACTACTTGGAACAAATACTTTAATTTTCTGTACTTTTACACTGAACACTGGAATAATTGGCCTGTACATCAAGGTGACAAGTTCAAACTTAAATGACAATAAACCAAAATGCAAAAATATGCCTTTTAAGATGTCTAACCAGACAATGTTAGCTGCTGCTTTCAGATGTAGACACATCTTATCTTTCTAAAATTATTTCCTCATATCTTCCTGCCACTGACATGATATGCTTTCCATGCACATCAATATCTATCTACTTGATAGTGTAACAAAAAATTTTACTAATTAGAACAATGCTTTGCAATATCACAAGGTGAGGATTATTTCAGTATTTAAGATTCTTTTCCAAGTTTAAATAGTTTTTAAATAGTACAGCTGTTCTCCAAGCAGAGTCTAACTGCAAGACATGCTCTTAAGATATTTAAAAATCAGATCATGACAGTGGAAAAAAAATCATCAGTCTCTAAAGTATTCAACATCATATTTAATTGTTTATACAGATATCAAATATATAAATTGCAGATTATGAATGATCATAGCTATATTTCCACATTTTTTCAGGAAGTGTGATTACTGAAAAGTTTTAAAGAAAGTTGTTGCAGAGTGATATGCTTTATCAATACCATATTATGACTGAGCTTGTTTTAAATAAATTTATTACAAACAAAAATTTATTACGAAAGAAAAAGTATTATGCATCATCAAAATCTTTGGTTTACACAAACTTTCCTGTAGAGACTGGTAACCAATGTCATGAATCAGTTACACTGTCATTGCAAGTCCATACACACAACATTCTACTTAAGCATTGGAGAAGCCTTAAAATTTCTTTGTGTGAACCACGAAACTTTTTTGCCAAAATTCATGGGAATACAAAATCTTTATGAGTCTCTTTCTCTTCCCAGCCTGTTCAGTAATTATTGATATTACATATGTTAATCAAACTTCCACTGACATTATTCTGTTGATTGTTACTTCCATTTTTTGTAGGTCAGCTTTTCACTCAGAAGCTGAAAATGTGAGCATTACTATTGTACTTAAAAATGCCCAAACATGCTGTGTTATATATCACAAAGAAATTGAATATTTTTTTCTCTCTTTTCTTTCTTTTCCCCCCCCTTGTTTGTTTGTTTCCAGTGTTTTGTTGTGCTTTTTGTTTGTTTGGTGTTGGATTGTTTGGTTTGGTGTTTTGATTTCTTGTTTGTTTTGTTTTGTTGTTGTTGTTGTTGAACAGAAAAATAGAAGATCCCAACCCAAAATAGAAGATCAAAAAGAGAAAAAAAAACAAACCACAATTTCCTTATTATACTTGCTAGGACAGAAATAAATAAAAAAAAAAAAAATCCCTACAAGTCCTTAGCAGAAAAACAGCTTAACTACTATCTTATTCATTCAAATAACAGTGGTGCTATTTCTGTTGCAAAATATCCATTTGTGTTTCATTCACATCTGCAGGGATTATGTTTCAGAAAATAAACATCCATGAAAAGCTCTTCCTTATGTATTCATTACTTTACTAGTATTATGATTACCTTAATTCTTATTAAAAGATCTATTTTACTAGAAGGATTATTTGAATGGCATCATAACACAACTCAGAATCTTATTTTGATTATATTTTGTCCTCAGTTATTTTGGTGAAGCCCAATCACCTATTTGAAATGTATGTACGTGTGTATATACAAAAACATTTTGCCTGCATTCTTATTTTATTTTACAGAAAAAAATCAAGTCAAGGCAATCCCCATATTTCTGTGTCCAGGTTGGTACTTTTCCCACTCTCCTTTTTCATAGTCTGTCTTTTTGGCTGACTCAACAATTTGGGAGAAAAACATTTTTTTCAGACAGCTTGGACCACTTAACTGGTCCACTGCTGCACTGCAATAATGCCTGTATTTGAAAGATTGCATGGATGACACAGGAATGATCAGCAAAGTTGCATTAGGATGGTTTTCCCAGAAACAGTGCAGGGTTAAACATATAAGTCACAACAGCACTGGAATTTGAAGAGCATTTTTCTATGGCTGCATCCTCTGACTGATACTGAGGCTGATTCCTGCACAGCTGACAAACACTTTGGCTGGTAAAGGATTAGTCAATACAGCTCCTCTGGAGTATGCTGTTCTGCTGCAGATTTTACACTCAGGTAGAGAAAGATGGCTTGTTCTGAAAACAATTCTAGAGGGTAGAGAAGCACTTTCATATATACGCATAAAAAGCATGCAGCCATTCATTTCAAGTCACCATAGAAGTAGAAGCAATTCATTAACAGCCTGAACAATTTGTAAAGAGTTGTGCCTGTTTATAGAAAACAAAGTTTGACATTTTAATTTTGCTGCTGGCATGCTTAACTGATCTTTTTCTATCTCTCTTCTTTGTCAAGTATAAAATTGCACCTGCTGGCAACATCAGAAAAGTATATTTTTCATCTGTCTTTTAATGAAAGGTGTATACGTTCTTTTAATAGATAACAGGAAGCATTAGAGTAAATTCCTTTGCCTTCCTGCTTACCACTGTAGACTCCCAAAGTATTTTCCCTACACTTAGTGTGTTGCCTTTTCAAGAGAAATACAATATTAATTCAAGGACTTCATATTGTGAATTACTGATTACTTTTCCAACTAAATTCTTACACAGCTCACTGTGGAGAATTTTCTTCATATTTCTAGTCTGATTTTATGAACTCAGATAACTATTTTTTTCCCCCCTGTATTAATAGGTCCTCTGCTGTCAAAAACCTTACTTCCGCAGAATTAATAAATAAGCTTCCTTCTAAACATTCAATTAGTTGGAGGAAATCATAGTCAGAAAATTTAAACTTCCTGAAAAGTTTAGAGAGTATGAAATAAATTGACTTTATTTTTCCTGAATTTGTAATTTGCACTATCTCTTTCTGAAGATTGTTTATAAGGAAAGGACATTTTCCAGTAACAGCCTACTAGATCTTGGCACTATTAGGTGCTGCTTGTGGGGGGCTGACCTTGGCTGGATGACAGGTGCCCACAACAGCTACTCTATCACTTCCTCTCCTCAGCTGAACAGGAGAGAGAAAATATACCAAAAATCTCATGGGTCAAATTAGGGACAAGAAGAGACCTCAGCAATTACCATCACAAGTAAAGCAGACTGAATTTAGGGAAATTAATTTCATATATTGCCAGTCAAGTCAGAGTAGGAAAATAACAAAAACTAAATCTTTAAACACCTCCACACCCCTCCCTTCTTTCTGGGCTCAGCTTAACTCCTGATTTCTCTACCTCCTCCCTGCCAGTGATGCAAGGGGACAGGGAATGTTGGTTACTGTCAGTTCATCACACCTTGTCTCTGTCTCCCCTTCCTGCACAGACCCTTAAAGGTCATCTGGTTCAACACCCTGCTATAAGCAGGGACATCTTCAACTAGATCAGGTTGTTCAGAGCCCCAGCTAAACAGACCTGGAATGCTTCCAGGGATGGAGAGTCTATAATTTCTCCAGGACACCTTTTCCATTGTTTCATTTCACCCTTCATGATGAATTTCTTCCTTATATCTACTCTGAATTTACATTCCTCTAGTTTAAAATAATTTCTCCCTCTCCTATCACTACAGACCCTACTAAAAAGTATGTCCCTCTCTGTGTTATAAGGCCTCTTTAGGTATTGAAAGGCCAAAATAAGGCCTCTCTGGAGTCTTCTCTTCTCCAAGCTATACAATCCCAACTCCCTCAGCCTTTCCTCATACCAGAGGCATTCCATCTCTCTGATCACCTTTGTGGCCTTTCTCTGGATCAGCTCCAATAGGTCCCTGTCTTTTTTTGTACTGAGGACTCCAGAGGCCAATGCAGCACTCCAGGTGGGGTCTCATGATGACAGAGTAGAGGAGGAGAATCACCTTTCTCAACCTGCTGTTCACACTTCTTTTATGCTGCCCAGGATACAGTTGGCTTTCTGGACTCTGTATGCACATCGCCAGCTCAAGTCCAAATTATCATTCCCAAGTACCCTCTAAGTCTTTCCCAGGGCTGCTCTCAGGCTGTTCATTACCCAGGATGAATGGATACTGGGGGCCACCCTAAAACAGGGGCAGAACCTTGCACTCAGTTTTATTGAACTTCATCAGTTTCACATGGACCCACTTCTCAAGCTTGTCCAGGTCCCTCTGCATGCCATTCTGTCCCTCTAGCATGTCAATCCCAACACTCAGCTTGGTATCATCTGCAAACTTGCTAAAGGTGCACTAATCTTCTACGCAATTAGTAAAGATATCATATAACACTGGTCCCAGCACAGACTTCTCAGGGACACCACTTGCTGCTAATCTCCATCTGTACATCAAGCCATTTATCGCTACCTTCCAGATGTGACCAACAAAACAATCCATAATCCACTGAATAGTCTATCCATATCTCTCCAGTTTAGAAGGAAGGACATTGGGGGTGACTATGTCAGATGCCTTACAGAAGTCCACATAGATGATATCTGTAGACCTTTATTTGTCCACTTATGTAGCCTCTGCATTGTAAAAGACCACTAGGTTGGTCAGGCATGCTGGCTGTCTGAAATCACCACCCTGTCCTCCATGTGCCTTAGCAGAGCTTCCACGAGGATCTCTCCCACGATCTTCCCAGGTACAATGGTGACACTGACAGGTCAGTACTTTCCAGGGCCCTCCTTTCTATCCTTTTTAAAGATGGGTGCAATTTTTCCCTTTTTCCAGTCACCTGAGACTTCACTTAACTGCCATGACTTTATGAATATCATGGACAGTGGCTTGGCAACTACATCAGCCAATTTCCTCGGGACTCTGGGATAAATCTCATCAGATCCCATACAGTTATGTACACTCAGGTTTCTCAGGAGTTCAGGAATCTGATCTTTACTTACAGTGGGAGGGAGTTTACTTCCCCAGTCCCCATCCTGCTCTCCATCCACTTGAGAAATGTGAGAAGAGAGATTGCTAGTGAAGACTGAAGAAAAAAAGTTTAGTGCTTCAGCCTTCTCCTTATCCATTGTTACTGTTTTCCCTGTTGTATTCATGAGGGGCCATACACTTTCTTTGCCCTTCCTTTTCTGTCTGATAACACCTGTTGAAGCCTCTTTTATTATTCCCTTTCCAAGTTCAGCTCTCATTGTGCATTGACCTTCCTGAACGGAACCCTACACAATCAGGTGATGTCCCTATAATCTTCCCAGGGTACCTGTCACTGCTTCCACTGCCTGTTCATTTTCTTCTTTCCCCCTTTTTTGACCTGCAGGTCTTTACTGATCCAAGCCTATCCCTTGCTCCCTTTTCCCGAATTCTTAAAACTGGGAATAAGAACTCCTGTGCTTCATGAAAAGATCTCCTTGTCCCTGAGACCAGTTTCGTAGGTGATCCCATTGACTAACTTCTCAAAGAGCTGGAATTTTGCTTTCCTAAAATTCAAGGTCCTGAATACAGTCTTCTCCAGACCCATATTGGGCAGTGAATCCCCTCTAGACTTACCTCACCTTCCCAGCTTTCCTTACACAACAAGTATGAGGCCCTGAAGTCTGGCAAACATGAAAATGAGGACCAGAGAAATGAGAATGTTGATGAAGGTTCTTCAGGGATGGAGGGGTCACCAGTAGCAGGAAAGCCTACCCTCCACATCATGACCTCCTCAATTAAATAAAGAAGTGTAGTAGTCATTGGTGACCCTATTTTTGAGGAATGAAGGGCCTGATGTGCTGACTGGACCCAACCCATCAGACAGTGGCTCAGGACCTGTAATTATGTAATAGGTGCCAAGGATTTTTCTGATGAAGTATTCCAGACATTGTGCTTACCGTGGTTTACCATAGACATTTATTCTGCCACGTGCCTTTGCACACTTGCAAGACCCTGCTGCAGCTCTGAGCCTTATGCTTTCATTATTACTAGTTTGAACAGTGGATAGGTATTATTCTTCTACGCACACACACAACCTCTGAAACAGCATGGATCACAGCATATTTACAAACAGTGTGAGAAATACTGCCTGTGTAGAAACATGTGGCCAATACTCGTGCTTATTTTAAGAGTAAATAAGACAAGTGACATAGCAATCATAGCATAATTTTATCTCCACATGTAAAATTACTGTTCATGGTATTACTGAAAGGAAAGCCATAGTTACAACATGGAACAAACAGATCTGAACAAGTCCAGAGGGCATACACAAATCCATCTCGTAATTAAAAAATTCATACTGCTCTCTTTTTCAAAACTAATAATCAAGTCGTCTGAAAGAAGTCAATAACTAGAGCTGTAGTCTACTTCACTTACTTCATGTCAAATTTTAAATACAATATTTAAAAATAAAAAATGTAGATGAATATTTGCAGTCTTTCCTTCTTTTTAAGAACAATATGATAAAAGGTGTAACAACTCCAGAAGAAAAGAAAGAAGGAAGAACAGTAACTTTATCTTGGTGATAGAAAGATCCACAATCTTCTTGAAGATTCCTACTTTATGTCCTTAAAAAGGATTGTTACTGGATTCTACCCACCTAGGATTCCTTTCTTACAATTCATTCATCTGTTAGTTTTTATTAATAAATGCCACTATAAAAAAAAAAAAAATCAACCCATTTTCATTGTTTATCTTAATGTGTCTAAATTAATTTTTCATTAATTGATAGAAACCACCTCCTCCTTCTATTTGCATTTGGGAAGTCTAGATCTGAACAATTCAAACTTTAAAATACATTCGGAGAATCAAAACTGAATGGGAAACTGAAGTGATGGCAAACACTGCATTAAATTTCTGAGTACTGTTACTGGACTTTCATTTTTTTTCAAGTATTAACATTTTCACAAACCACTAAATGTGTTCTCAGAGATATTACATCTACATTTCAAAGGCAGACAATTTCTGTCCAGTTCTAGTTAGTTTCCTCAGTAAAGTGTGAAGCATGGTATTTTGTAGGTGTTCAAAAACCCTTCACAGAGCTTACATTGCTAATACATATGTAAAACACCTGCTGGCTGAATACAGCATTGCATTCTTTGCTATGGTGTTTCTGTTAGCGGTTTTCAGACAGTGCTGCAAAACTTCAGTTAATAGTTCCCCATGCTTCCCAAGTTTACCTGTTCTACCCTTAATTTTATCCTGTCATCTCAATAATGTGAAATTGTTACACTGATAAAAATACCTTACAACAGGACCCAGACCAGAGGTATTCTTATTAAAATAGACTTGATTCCACATTTTTACTCAGATTTAATAGAGACTTTGGAACAAGTTGCATTAAAGGAAGCCTGAATTGGCAAACTTTGCTGAAAAAGAATGTATTTATATCACATTTTGGAATTTCATTTCTGGACAAAGATAGCACTGCATTTGAAAAGACGCATCTTTTCTTTTTATAGCACGGCATTTGCACCCCTGTGAAAATGCATAAAGAAAGGCAGTAGTTTGTGAAAAGATACTCAGGAGGCATGATGAAAGAGATAAGAAAGCAATTTTGAAAGATGGAAGATGGTGGATACCAAAACTGAACATGAACTGCTGAAACTCAGCTGCTACTTTCCAAAGTTGAGAACATTAAACTTAACACTGCAACAAAATTGAAATGCGTATCAAAGGACATCCATTGAGGACACTATCCAATTTGGAGGTCTAGATGCTCTGAGAAGCCCAGAGGAGAAATACTGTGCTTTCCTATCAGAGGTGAGTTCAAACTGGAAAAATTAGGCCAAGTGGGGTAGGACACGTGCAGCAGACCCTAACCCCTACAATGACTCAGTGTTATTTTCTCTAATTTAAGATGAAACACAAATATGTTCTATAAAATATACAATATTTGATTTGCATTATCTTGTAATTTATTGTACACAGTAGCTCTTTTCAGAATAAAAAAAGAAAAACCACTAAACTATCTTAGAACAGACATATGATCTTCACACTATTGATAAAGTCAGGAGACCAGGAATTTTCTTTTTAAAAGGAAAACCTGTAGATATTCAATGATTTTAAATATAATTTTCAACATACGGACAAATGTAGAGTTCCAGCATGTGAACAGAATCTACCCGATAAAAACCTCATTTGGGCAGCAAAGATCTCATATATATGCAGAATGAGTTATTGCCTCCTGCTTCAAGCGTGAGGACTTACTTCACTTAGCAATAGCTCTCATGGGATTAAGTATAATGAAACAATTCAAAATGTAAAGTGCATCATGAAAACCACATGAAAACATCCAGGGAAAGCATGATTAAGCATTTAAAATAATTTTCTTCCTTTGCCCTTCATGCAGCGAATACAGCAGGAAGCTTTAGACCCTAAATGTGTATTTGCACAAAATACAATCATTGTTTACTGCAAAGGTTTCCAAGTGGTAGTTATCTGCTACAATTTTTGTCAGGATTATTCCTATTTTTGTTCAGTTTAAATATTATAAATATAGTGTACTATGTATACAGAGAAACCGCTTTAAGATTGGTTCTCAGTTTAATACCCATTAATACATGTAAAAATAAAGTGAAAAATCTGTTTTATCTAATTTTGTCTGTTTTACCATAGAATACCTTTTACATTTCCACTGAAATAAGAGTACATTTTTAATATAGTTTTTGATATTGGCCATTTGAAATTAATTTAGCACAAATTTTGTCAATACCAGATTAGTTATCAGGTTTTCTTGACTATCTGGATGTTTTTTAAACTGTAAGATCACGTAATTCTCTTTGTGAGAATGAAAGGATGTTCTTTCATAAAATAATTAAAAACACTGAGGACTTTTTTCAACTAGTAAGAATATTAATTGGGTTCACCATCAAAATGCGATAACATATAAAGTATCTTGTTTTGCAATGTTAATGCTTCATAATTGCACAGAGCTTTTCAACTTCAAAGCTCTTTACATGAATTAAGTGGATGTCCCTGAAGGCCTCAGGCAATATTTTCACTGCCTTCAAAGCGAGATTTGTACCAGACAAAAGCTTTGGGAAAAGCACAGGACTGGGCTTTGTTTTTTCAGTCTAGTGCCATTTTGCAGATGGAGCAGTGGAAATAGAGGGGAACTGAATGGGACTATTCCTGCTCATCTTAAAACTCTGTACCTTTCCATCAGTTGTGACACACTGAGAAAGTGAGAAACAAAACACAAGATAACTCAGTCTTCCAGAGCCAGGCCAACATACATTTCAATTATTTCTTTACTTTCCCACTAAAGACAAAGCTGACTGAAAGTCCAGCAATTATTTCCCTCTGCACCATTCCACATACAATGCATTTGTTCAAGCAGTCATGCAGAGAAAAATATATTTGCTAGAATTCAGTCAAAAGCTGTTATCTGGTATTCCACTTTCACTTCATCAAAAGACATTTGAAAAGTCCCAAACCCTAGGAGCAATGCTTATTCCCTTATGCCAAATAGACTGAAATCTGTCACAGTATTTTCACACTGAACTTTCTTTTCCTTGTCTTTTAAAACATGTTTCTTAACTGCTAAAGAATGAATGTTTTTTCAGCATCCTTTGCCATAACGGTGGGGGTTTTTGTGGGTACAAATAAGATCAACAAGTATTCCTCTTTGTACTTACCATGTGACTCTTATGCCACTCCACTGGACATAGGGAGGAATACATTGGGTCTTTTTATTGCTCAAGTAGAAAGTGCTCATTACCTATTTATGTTTCTATATAGGAAAAAATAGAGTTATTACAAGTGGCATACTTCACACTGTTGTAGTGGTTGACTTCCTCAAGATGGTCTTCTGGGGTTTTGGTGCAGTTTGTGGAGGCACAGTTGCGGGTCTTGGAGGAGGAAAGCTATTACTGGGACTTATCCCCAAACCTCCATTTTCTAGCGGAAATGGAGGCAGCGGAGGTGGTGGAGGTGGCAGAGGAGGGCACTGATGTGGCAGCTTTCCCGTAACATGGGCCGACTCACTGTGCAAGTGCACATCCCTGTTTCTAATGTTATACCGAACATCACAGTCAGGGCAATAGCCATGGTACTGTACGTTTTCACTAAATCGTACCCGTTCCCTTGCTCCTGCCTGAGGACACCGTTCTTTCTCAGGTCTGTGCGTCAGAGGCTGCATCACAAGTTTATCCAAATTATTGTTCTGTATACAGCACATATCTCCATTCGGGATGCGGCTGGGCCCAACTGGCAAGCCCCCATTTCGCAGCAGGGTGCCATTAGTCTTGACAGGGTTTGCCAAAGGAGGCAGCCTTGGAGGGTCATCACACTTAACAGGCGTCAGTCGCGGTGGAGGAGGGGGTGGGTTTGGCTTCCGCAGCACGGTGAGGATGGCAGAAGGGTGTGCAGGTGGCTTGATGAGAGGGGCATTGCCCCGCACCTTGACTTTCTCCAAGCTGGAAGCTGTCGTGCTGCTGGAGCTGCTGTTAAGTGTGTCTGTTTTGGAACTGTCTGTCATCTCATCCTCCAGCTGCAGATCAGACGTCAGTGTGTCAATCTGGTCAACCACCTGCACAACAGCCAGATTGAAAAGGGTGAGAAAAACTTGGCTCAGAGAAGGCAGGGGAAAACAAAAGCACTCTCCACTATCAGTTTGTACTCCACAGAACTGAAGCATCCAATTTTTTCTGACCATTATTTCTTTTTTCTTGTCAACATAATAAAATAATAATAATAAAAATGACAACAAGAATAATGATAAGGTTCACTGGTTTGCTAGCTCATCACCTGAATACAAGAGAAATATAACTTGAAACAGTCTAAAATGAAATTCCCCGTCTTTCCCTCAAGGGTATACTTGGCAATATCATTGTAAGTGAAGTGTAATCCTTCAATATTATGCTTTGCCTTCCAGCGCAGGAGGAGACAGAATTGTTCAACTTTAGCTTCTACATGACAGCTTCTGAACCCAAAACTTCTGCAGAGTATCTTTAGCTCTGACCTTTCAAATAGTAGATTTAAATATCTATTCTCTGTATAGATGATATTATACAATTACAACCGTAAGTTTGCTACTTACTTTCCTCACAACTATTTAACATAACACAGGCTCTGAGAAACAACTTTCCTCTTACATTATCTCCTTTTATGAAAATTTTCTTTAAGATCTGAAATCCTCTGAAACAACCCTGAAATAGCATTACCTGGAAGAAAAGAGGAAAAGTAGCTTGGTTTCCAAAGTAACAAGCTCTTAAGAACTCATGCACTTGATTCCAACTTTTCTCTACCTCCCTTATTTCTGTTGTAGATTCTACAATGTTAGATTTTTTTCTAGTCTTCAAGACACCTTTTTCTACTCAGTTTTAACAGGGTATGAAGCTGATGGTGCCTTTACTTGGTAGAGGAATTTTGTCATATGACCATTAAGGGCCCTTCCTGAAAACTGCATTTCACTCAGTACCTGCTTGAACACCTGTAGTTATAAATTACATGTAACTACAACAGATATCACAGGAAGTCAGTACACATTTAAAAACTGATCTCTGTCCTTTATATTCTCACAGGACATACATAAAATAATCAGTAGCTGAAATGTTGCTAGCTAACTTTGGTGCAGGAATAAAAAGCTTGTGCTGTTGCTTGGGGTCCCTAAGGGTGATCTGTGATGTTCTGGAGGGGGCAGCCCAGTACATGTGAAATGCAACTAGATGCTGCCATTGTACCACAGAAACTTTCATTTCTGCTTCCTGCCTTCAGTAATTTGGCCATAATACTACTGATTTCAAACAAATACTAATTTTAGGCATATGGGCCATGATATTATCTGCAAAAAAATGAAAGTTATTATTGAAGGCAGTGACTCTTTTCAGCCAAACCAGTCACTCATTTATGTGTTTATAAACAAACAGTAAATAAGAAAATCAAACTCACCATAAAATAAAAAGCACTTCAGCTTTCACTGCTCATACTGTATATAAGTTGAGTTGCATAATACAAAAATCATAAAAATTCATTGCCTTCCTTCCCCTAAAACCAGCAAACACGCAAATAAGCATGATTCAGAAAGAGAGCTTTCAAACATTGTGGAAAAAAAAATTACAATATTTTTTCTCTAAAAGACCAAAAGAACTACTCATTTATTCAGTATTCAAAGCCCAGTACTATATTGCATTTAAATTTCTACTTTAGCATTTTGATTTTTCTCAAGAAAAGGTTAAAGAACAAATATACCCTGAAAAGACAGACATTAAATCCCCCAAATAATCAGAATGTTATTCTGGAAGTTGAAATGTACAGTTGAACTCTAGTAACTGTCATATCTGAAATAACTCCTCCAGGTTACAACACATGACTACTCTTGGCAATTGCAGAATAAAGATAGACAAACCACATTTGTATCAAAATTCATAGCCACAATGACACTTTACAGGTGAAAGAACTCACATTATCACCTTCCATTACATAAGCAAACCAAGGCATAGAGAACTTCTCAAAAGGAAACAAGGAAAAGACAGTCAGGCTCTGGACAGAAAGCCTGAAATTCAAGCATCTGTCTGCAAACATAGTATGGATTTGTGTAAATATTAGGGGCTGCCTACATATGGCTAATTATACTATGACATTTTATTATCATTTAATAAACTGTAACAGAATGGATTGATGCATAAACCAAAGAAACTCCCTGGCAAGCAAAGAAAGAGAAATATTATGCAGCACACGTCAATGGCAGACCATGGTGATGTGAAAATTTGCATCCATTCAAATTTTCCTTTTGAGAGTGCAAAAACTTTATCAAGAGTAACAAGAAAATCTATTATGAACTGCCTTCAAGGAAATGACTATAGAGTTTATCTTTTGCCTTCTAGGAAAATGTACAGTATACATCAGAATGTTTGTTTTTTGTTTGTTTTTTTTTTCATTTACCCATTTGTAAAACATAAACCCAGCACGAAATGGCTCTGAATAGAGTTTATTTGTCCAGATTCATTCCCACCAGAAGCTGTGATTCTGTGTATTGTTATTTTCTTTTGCTTTTTTTATCCCAGAAGATAACATTCAAATAGATGAAAAAAAGTAACAAAAGCAGGCATGACTAAGACACTGAAATTGCCATAGCTAAAAAGAAAAATGTTCTTTAGAAAAATATGACCTCCATTTTACAATGCACCTACTAAGGAGGTGAGAGAGAGAATATTAATGTAATTAAATAAAAAAAAAAAAAAAAAAAAAAAAAAAAAAAAAAAAAAAAAAGAAGAAGTGCTGTTCTAATGAATCAGTCCATTTTTCCAGTTCTGGTATAAAAAAGGACTTAGATTAACAAGTACAAGCATTGAGGATACACTGTTTTGTAGCCTGAGGAGCTCCTTGGTCATTAACCAGATCGGAGCTCTGCAGAGATACCCATTTCTCCCCTTCCAGCAATATCCTGAGGCTTCAGGATACAGAATAAAATACAGTGTGACACCCCTGAACACACCTGGACATCAGTTTATTCTTAACCCCTTTCTGAGTTGGTACTGGAGAACAATATTAGGTACCCAATGGGGATGGATTTGGATTTCTCTAGCAGAATCCAAGAAATTGATTGATCTGTTAGCACATGGGCAGACCAAAAATATTTTATCTTGAAATCTAAGTCAGTCAATAAGACAAATCCATGCTTATATCTTAGAAATATGCGTAGATGGAGCTTTTGGATAGTTTGGTTTTTTGTTTCATTGTCTTTTAGTATTTTGAGAACAGCCGTGTATCTGTTGAACAATGAGCAGAAAAAATTATTTTGATAAAGCAACTTTAACGTAGATATTATGTTTAGCCTTACCTCCAGGTTACCAATTGAAAATTATTTTGTAATTTCTTGTCCTTTTAAGTTTTTCTTTATGTAGACATTCAAGTCTTTCTCTTTACTAATGCTCAAACTGCAGAGAAGATCAGCAACAACAGCATTTGCAGAACATCTGCATAAGAATTTATAATCATCATTTACATTACCCAAAGCAGCAGGGATATGCTTAAAGAACAACACAAATAGCCATTAAAAAAAAACAAACACCAACAAACAAACAACAAACCAAAAAACCCACACACAAACAAAACAAAACAAAACAAAAACAAACAAACAAACAAACAAACAAACAAGAAAACCAACAAAAACCCAAACAAACACAAAAGCTCGCTTCAGCAAACAAGAAATCAAGAAAAGTAGGATGTGGTTCATTAGTATTTTGCTTTTTCTTATTCTTTTAAATCTTTATGTAAGCATTAGCCTTTCAGTGCATTTGGGGAGAAAAGTGTGAATTATGAACATCCCAATTAGGAAACAGTCAAACACCCAAATGAAACAGTGCTCCTAAATTACTTAATACATAGAGGCTGACTAACTTCTCACAGAATCTTGAATCAGAATATTCTGAGTTGGAAGAGACTCATAAGGATCACGAAGTCCAAATCTTAAGAAAACAGACCACACTGGGATTGAACCTGCAACCTTGGCATTTTTAGCACGATGCTCTAACCAAGCAAGTTATCTCGTGAGGTGCCTCCATGTTGAGTACCTAGCTAAAAGAACAGTTCAAGGTAAAATGTGTTGTTAGAGGGTAGGAAAGTGACAGATGTTTGCTAAAGCAAATGAATATTCCTGCTGTTGAGTTCTTGCTTGTCAATGCACTGATTTTTAATATTCTTAAATACATTTTTAAAGCTTTATTTAATCTCTGTTTTAAAAGGTTTTCTCAAGATATCTGAACTAATAACTAGGCTATTAAAAGAGTGTAGAGACATATTGAATAGATGTTAGGATGTAATCAGGAAGTAATCAGGTGGTACCTTTCTCATATCAGCAAAATCCAACTCTTCACAAAGAATGCCATAGGTCCTTGAAAAGTCTTAGAGACAAGCAAAATAACATTTCTCTCTGCTTCAAGAGCTTTCAGGTTTCAACTGGGCACAGAAAATTAAAGAATAAGAATAAAATGAAATGAAAAGGAAAATGACAACTTGCCAGGTAGTAGTAATTAAGAGTAGGCAATGGAGCAAGATCACTACATTTTAAGAGAGGACTGTGAAATAAAACAGTGATTGCACTCTGGAATCCTTAGAGCAACACAGTGTAAAGGTTGAAGAAGGCAAACTGAATCAATGGATGAGTGTTGTAAACATGATTCCTGAGAGCAAAAGAATAGTGTAAAGAAAGCTGAGAAAGGAAAGGTAGCTATATAAGAGCACCTCACAAGAAGCAGACAGAACATTTGAGTTAAAGGTTTAAGTAGGATCTATAGAAATATTACATAAGATCTTATTCTCACTTCACAAAGATTAAACAGAAATATGATTTGTGTGGCATTTGTGAGGTAGAACCATAAGTGAACTGAGACTAAAGATCACTCTTTGTAGATAACTTTCCTCCCTTTTTTCTCTCACAATACACACAACATATTATATTGTTAGAGAAAATGTAAAGCTCCTCATTAGAGACAGGGGTAAGAGTAAGTTACATACAATTAAAAAAACCAAACCAAACCAAACCAAACCAACAAAACCCCACACCCTGTAAATCTGCATTTTGACTCAGGAATTATGTGCTGCAACTATCAGAGTATGGTGAATAAATCAATTCTATCATGTTCAGGTGAAAAGGACATAAATACTATTCAACCCAATTAAGAAAAAACAAACAAACAAACATTGAAGTTGTGAACAATTTGGAAAGCAAAGACATGTTGCAGTTAACTCATCCATCAATGTTACCAAACTTTTATATTAAATTGCTAAAAATATAGAGCTAGCCTAAAGTACTGCTTTTCCACTGAGGTCAAACGGCAGTCCCTGTTTAAAGTAACTTCAGAATCTTTTCCAAGAAGAAGTCATGGGATTATCAAAAGCAGCCTATGCTGACCTAATATTTCTATTGTTTCAGTTGTAAGTTTTGTCTAGTTTTTATGTCCCCTGATGAGGCACTTTTGTGGATTAATGTCACAACTTGACTGGATCAATACTCAAAACTCCAAATTTCTCACTGGAAGCCAGGATCTCATTCCAACTTTGTAATCATAACACTAAAACATGACAGAGAACGTAAGAGCTTCTTGTACTTCTTAATGGTATGCCTAAACTTGTCTTAAGAGTATCTACCATTAGTCACAAACCCTTCTGTCACTGTTTCTCTTTGTGTAATCATCTACTACACATGCAATAATACATCTACTGAGAGTTTTATTATCTCCTCAGAATACATGCTTGGTTTTCCTCCAATTTCAAGGCAGTATGAAACAAGGCAATAAGGTACCCATGTTTAGTGAATATATAATCTACTAGATGCACTCAATTCCACCACAGACAATTGTTGTTTTTTTTTTTGTAAACCTTGAATAAAGAAGTAAATTGCTCTTCAGAGAGAAAAGTAATATATTCTTAGAGATTCAAAAATTTTTAAGTTCATAGAAGTTTTTTAAATTATCATATTTTTTATTCAAGTTTCACATGAATTTATGACTTAAATTCTGAGGCTTTTTTTGTAAATTTGCTTCTGCACAGGCTAGTAGGTCTCAAAAAAGCTGCATAAACAGAATGGAAGCAGTATTTAGCTGATATTATTTCTGAGATGGAATAGGAATAATCCATAAATTACTCTTTAGTAGAACTCCAAAGCAATGTGCAGCTATGAATTCTGACTTAAGAGTTTGCAGGAGGTTTACTAGAAAATGAATAGCTATGAACCGATATGGAATTTGATTTTAAATCAACCACAATCAAATCAGGTCATGAGACTAGTTCATAGTTTGAACTAAAAAAAGTAGGAGGGAAATGAACAAAATTAGATGTATCCTTCAAATGCAAATAAGTGCAAGTAAAATGTCTTAATTTCATTGGTTTTGAAGTAATTATGAAGCTGGACATGGATAAATATTGCACTGAATGGGCAAAAATTTACTAGCTGACAAGTCATAAGAATAAACACACAATTAAGAACAAAAGAGCAATCAGCTCTGGCACAAAGAGGCTACTCTTGCCTTTAAGTAAAGAACTGGTTATGCTACATCAGTAGCTTTAATATTTTATGACTGCCTCTCTAATTGTACAAGAAATTGTTCACTTGCTATAATTACTACAGGAATTTTCTAGACAAGCTGTCAAACTATTTTCACTCTCATCACCTTAGCTTATAATTTCTTGTACCGTTATTAGTCCTTTGTTGACAAAAATGAGCATTCAATATATCTAAGGACACAAAAGAATCTTTTTCCCTACCAAGTGCCTTTAAATCCCAAACTACCACAGAGCTAACAACAAATGAAATTAAGGTCTCTGTAAACAGGGAGAGAGCAATTACGTCTCTTTACAGTTTAAGTGGCATAGCATCTGTACAAAACCCTTTACTCAGGTGCTTATAATCCAGCCTCAGTCATCCATGGTCATACCTTCTGTATTTTGCCACAGCTAACTCCTCTATGTTGTGTTCTGTCTCCTCCCATTCCCTCAGTCTCCAGAAAACAGCGCTTCTATAGCAAAGAGAAACTAAACGATAATTAGCTTAAACAAGTTTATAATGTGGTGTAAGCAAAAAAAATTGCAAAAAGAAACCAAAACAAAAGGCGTAGCAGGAGAGACAAGTGGTCTACCAAGTAAAATATTGTGAAAAATTAGAAAAAAGCAAGTGCTCAGGCAAGAACACAAGAAAAGGCACACAGAAATATTTCTGCAGAATCTTATCCTAGTCTCAATCAATTTCTAACTCAAGAACCTCTTAGCAGATTTTTTATTAAGCAGATCTTGACATATTTATCTACCATGAACATGTGTATTTCTGCTTGAATCTGTACAAGCTTTTAGCATCTGCAATATCCTGCAGTTTCTCACCTTCATTATATGGAGATGCCACCTACACCTCTTTCTGCTTGAGAAAAAAAAAAAAAAACAAACAGATGCTTTTATAGACAAAAGTGCTTTATGGACTTGCATAATACCCAAGATGTAGCTGTTTTTTGAAACTGCAGCTGCAGAAGCCTCCTCAGCTTTCCAATTGGGTTGTGGTTTTGGGGCTTTTTTTGTTTTTTTTTTTTAAGATTGATTTTACAGTACTTCCATCAATATCTTAATATCTGAAGGTGTATTAATAAATAATAATGCCTGTTTATGCTAAAATGCTCTAATAAAGCACTAAGGAAGAATTAGATATTTCAGTAAATAGTGACCGCCATGCAGATCAAAAGTTTAGCTTTCAGGAGACAACTCTTACAGAAGCATCTTAGCAGCTCAGTCACTCACCCTGCAGCACCAGCAAAGGACAAGGTTGGTGTAAAGCCTGTCAGGTGTTAAGGCATCAAAGAGATTAACTCTATCCTAAAAAAACTTATTAACATAGAGCTGTGGTCACCACAAAGTTTAGGCTAAAAAATACATTAGTAACTTCACCAAACTAGTATTACCCTTTAGAGTACATTAACATAGAATCATAGAACAGCCATGGCTGGAAGGGATCTCAAAGATTATTCAGTTCCAAACCCACTGCCATGAGCAGGGACACCTTCCACTAGATCAGGTTGGTCAAAGACCCAATCAACCAGGCCTTGAACACTTTCAGGGATGGGGGATCTGTAACTTCTCTGGGCAACCTATTCCGGTGCCTCACCACACTCACAGTAAAGAGTCAATTCCTAAGATCCAATCTAAACCTACTGTCTTTCAGTTTAATGCCATTGCTCCTTGTCCGGTCGCTACATGTCCTTGTAACAAGTCTCTTTCCATCTTTCTTGTAGGTTCCCTTTAGGTACTGGAAGGCTACAACTAGCTTTACCCCTAAGCCTGCTCTTCTCCAGGCTGAACAATTCCAATTGTCTCAGTCCTTCCTCTTAGGAGAGGTGCTCCATCCCTCTAATCACCTTGGTGGCCCTCCTCTGGACTCCCTCAAGCAAGTTTATGTCCTCCCTGTGCTAGGGTCATCCCAAAGCTGGATGCAGTACCTTTAATCTTACCCTCTGTACATAAATGAAATTAAAATTACCTACTTTTCAATGACAGGCTTTATTCAACTGTTCTCTGACATTTTCAAGTAGACAGAACACCAAGTTAGGCTGGACATAAACGTGTAAATGAAAATTTAAGACTATATTCGGCTCTTGAGAATCTTGCAAGGCCATAAAAGCTCAGTATCATCATTCAGGGAAAGCAAAGTGGGAAACACACATTCAAAATCTTAAAAGACATTTTTCCATGAAGGAATAAAAACAGTAGAAATTGCAATAAGCTGCTCCTTATGTTCACCTTTAAGAATTTAATACGGACGTAATAATTCCCCTATGAATCCTTTTGGATGACATCTGATAGGAATGCTGTTTGGAAGATTAGAGAGAGACATGAAGGCAGGTATGTGGCATGTATTCATACCTTGATGATTAGTACAATTTCAAGTCTTGTCGCACGCAAACAAATCATTATAAAATTGTGATAAACAGAAACCTTGAAAAAATAAAGTAACAAAACCCAAGGAAAAATAGTCCCTTCTGAGAAAATCAATTTTAAGTTATATTTGTAAAAAAAAAGTATCTGTCCTAAAATATTAATTGAAAAAAAGTCACAATTCC
>JAWWEV010000095.1:18688793-18756612 GCA_035583235.1 Hafferia zeledoni
CAACTCTACAAAATCTTGGATCTTTACCATTTCATCCTATTGAAATGTCTAGCTTAGTTTAATGTATGACTTCTAACTGGTTTTTATAATGGTACATACTAGAACAAGGCAATTTAGGGACTCCATGCTGTTCAGTGGCTGTGCTGTGCAAACAACATTTTGCAGAGCAGAATTAAAAATTTCACAAAACTAGGGGGTTTTTTTTGGTCTCTTTTCTCTAATATTGTTGCTTTCTAATAGACAATAAGAAGAATATGCAACAGTACTTCTTTGCATGAAAGAGTTTAACATACCTGCTTCTCTTGAATGTCTGATGCTTGGAAACACTGAAATATGCAGATTAACTTAAGTGACAAAACTATTGTGCAGTGTTTACAGCCATATGAAAGCAATATTAGTATACAAGTCAGCCACTTAACAACATATATCCATGCAATTTCTTTCTCAGTTTTGCCTACACAATACTAACAAGATGATAGAAGGAAGACTTTGAAGATCAAAACTTCTACAAGGATGTTAGGAATCCATTACTATTAGAAATGAAGAAAGTTCATCATCTGAATGTAAAGTGGCTGTGAAACATACTGTGCAGTCCTCACAGAATAAAACCTCCACCTAACCTTATTCACCACTACTGCACCAGCACCACTTACATCTGCCAGGCAGCATACTGACCTTTGCAACAGCCATGCCCAAGCACTCCCTCTGTGCTGCTCATCCTGCAGCCCATGTCATATAATTAAGGCATCACGTGTCAGACCAGCTGTAAAGTTTTGCTGGCCTAACCACATTAGGCAGACCTTGGGGACAAGTGTAACACTCTTCTGCTAGCAAAGCCATGGATCAAGCAGCACCATGCCAATGAAAGGGACCTCTTGTTGCCTCATCGTCTCTGCTGCACATGGTGCTCAGGCATGCCTGCAAAAATCCTTCTCTGTTGGCCTGTGCTGTGACTGCAATAGAAAAGTCTCTGCTGCCACCAAGAAGGCAGAAGACTTCCTCATAGCTGTGGAGCAACTTCAGATATCAAAAAGTCATTTGCATGTAAGCAGGCATAATCTCCAGTCTCCAGGGTTCAAGCTGGATCAAACTTTTAGCCGTGACCCTGGAAGGCCCAGCTCTGGCCACCATCCTGCCTTTTCTGTTGCCTTTAAGATACAAAATAACTTTTCTTACTTTTTTAAAGAGTAAATTTATTTCCATTGTCTTGGTTTACTGGACTCAAATTCAACATTGTTTCTGATTTCTCTTAGTCAGACATATTTGTACTAAATACTGTTTATGATAAGATGCCCTTTTTTTTCTTTTTACCGACTAAATGAACTTCACAAACAACCTTGTCTCTTCTACACAAATATACCTTCTTGCTTGCAATTGCAAGTAGTTCTGCCAGCTGCTGTTTAACTTAATTTTTTAATTTTATACCAAGTTCAGTGAGAATATGGTGTGTTAGGAGTGATGCTGTTACTAGAAAGCAAGACAGTAAATGCATTTTAGTTAAGATTTTCTTTAGATAAACAAGACAGCTGTAAGAAGTTGGCTGGGCTATGTAAAAGGTTTTATGTAACACATTATTTGGACTATTTTTATTAACCTTCAAGAGATGAGTAACTGCCCAAAAAGAAGACACAAAACTATGCAAGTTCACACACCTGTGAAAATACTGCATTTGGTTTGTCTGGCTAAGTACTTTTCTTAGAGCCTGAGACAAAAATGGTCAACAGATCATTGTATTTCTACTCCTAGAAATATTGGTCTAGTACTATATTAGAAAACATGGTCTGGGTTTATTTCTCTTCAAAGTTTGTTACATGCCAGAGAATATTTATGTAAAAAAGATTAAAGAGCACAGAGAAGAGTGATCACTATTTCCTTTGGCAAGAAGATATAGCCAAACACAAGTCACTTTTTTATTACATTTCATTGGTCAAATGGCATTTGTGAAGTGATTGAAAAGGAAAAGCAATTCACAGGAGCATTAGTGTGCTGGTACAAGCCTTAAATCCCATTTCATAAAGGCCCCATGTTTGAGAAGTGTTGACTGGCCGTGCATGTCCAGGGATATGGTCAAATGCTGGGAATTCTAACTGCTTTAAGATTCAAACAAAAGTGGAAATGAGCCATTTAGAGTATTTCATTTTTACTGAATGTATGCTTCATCTCAAAGACATTAGGCTGTACTACGTTTCCTCTGTGTATGACAAATGCACTTTGTCTTAAAATATGACTATTTTTCAATGTATAAACATATTATACATATTTTACTATGAACAGACATATATAAACATATCAAGTATTCAGTTAATTTCATATGAGTACTTGCAAAAGAATAATCTATAGAAACATAAAATGCCTAACTATGAAAATTAACAAAGAATGAGACGTAAGATAAAGGTAGTGGTGGGGAACCTGTGGTCTCCTAGAAACTAGTTTCCCACTAATGAAAAATAAAATAAAACCCCTCTTTTAATGATGCACATTCTTTTTGGAGCATGGTACACATATAATCTGTTTGATGTGGCAACATATTAAATAATTTCAGATTACCTAAATTGTTTTCAGAAATTAATAGCTTTAAAGAAGACTTTAAATTATTAAAGCACCAAATAGATCAAAGAAGGTCCTTATGTAAGGCACCCCAAGTCTGATTGCCAGGTCTCATCTGTAAGGACCCAGGTAGATGGACAAATCCAATGAAAGAATCCGCAGATTTGGACAGAACAAATTGGTGAGGGGGATACTGTAGTGGTTGAAGGAGCACCTGCTTCAGGGAGAATATGTAGGTTTTCACAGGCACTACCTGTACCCCAAGGATACGCCTAAAGAGATACTACCATAAACACAAATAATCACCAGAAATAATTTTTAAAAATCATCTTGTTGTGCCTTCCAATTTTGTAACAGAAAGGTACTATGAATCAATCACAGTGATGTGGGACAGTCTCAGCTCAGGAAACAGGAAAATCGTAATGAAAGTCCTCCACTCTGGAGAAGAACTACGCGCATGTTATTGTAGAGAAAATATTCAAAGTGATGTCAGTCATGCTTGTAAAAAGAACAGCAGTTTGGGACAATTGAAAAACAAGCCTGACAAAACATTACCAAGTACTTTTGCAGTAAAAATTTATGCAAAACATCACAAAGAACTTAATAAGCCTGATTTCCATAAGTTGAGGTCAGAGCTCAGTGTTGATTATTACATGACTACTTTTATGGTAACAGCATAAATTACTACAATTCCATGTTTAGATGAGTACATTGAATTCACAAACAGACAATTATTAATACATAAATACTTGTGATTATAAATTACCTCTTTACTCCTATAAGTTTATGAAAAGAAAATCCAGTGAGCTCACCCCTAGAAATACTCAGAATATCGGTACATAAATTTTCCTTTAAACACATCTTACAAATTCAGAAAAAAATTCCTTTGTTGCTCAAAGTCTATGATAGATTACTGTCCTGCATGAGTAACACAATCATACTAATCTTTTACTTACTCTTGCTGTTCCTTATTGCCACTTTCCAGCTAAAGTGACAGTCTGCAATACCAATTTGGAAAATAGGTAGGGTTTACACTGAGACAGACCTTGGCACAAAACTGCTTAGCTGAGGGGGACATCTTCCCTCATAACTACTTTTTTTTTTTTTTTCTTTTTTCTTTTTTACCCCCTGGAAACATTCAACAATGCCCGGAATATTTGTGGAACAGATGAATAAAAAGATAATTAAAACTTCAACAGTTGTTATGTGATAAAAGGCACCACACTGCTTCTATTTTCAGTAAAATTTAAAAATCAGAATCGGAGGAACACCCCCAACCCCTTTTTGTTTTGAGAAGAATAGGCTCACAATTATAGTCGCTATTTTTCAAATAAACTCTAAATTTACATGCTACAAAGAGTATGAAACTCCCTGAATGTTTTATTATGACTGCACCAAGCTGATTTCTTTATGTTTATCCCTTTTCTCCTTTCCTTTTTTCTGCTTTCTCTGTCACTGAAGACATGCTAGAAATTCAGTGGGAAGTCTCCCAGCACAGCACAATCAAATCCACAAACCATGTGAACTAACAAGGTATAGAAGGTTAGCTGCAACAAGAATTTTGTGACTGGCAGCAGGATGCCAGTGAATAAATCCAAAACATGCTGTGTATGCACTGATGTCCTCAATCCTGGTCTTTCATCCCAAAGGTGACACAATGGAACTAGAAAAGATAGCTAGAAGAGTAACTAACACAATGAAATGGCTTCTGTTCAGAAGAAAATATAAAATACCCTTAATAGACCGAGTTTCTTCATCTGAGAAAAGTGACAGCTGACGGAAAGCTTAATCAAATCATAAACTGCTATTCACCAACACCTTAGTATGAGTGACTAATCTTTTGCCTATTCAACCACTTCCAAGGTAAAGATTAGTCACTTGCTCTCATAAGAAGAATTAAATTAAACTATCAATATTTGATTTCAAGGCACAGAATCACTAGAATTCTTGTCTTAGCTAAAATCAGTCATTCCTTTATATTTCCTACATTCTTTCTCATTTCAGAAAATCCTTTAGGAAAGTTGAATTATAACTGGGAATGTTTTCAACAGATTATGTTTTTCTCCAACAAATTTTAGGAGGGGGAGGCGAAGGGTAAGTAAATACATAGAGTGTTAGGATTTAGGTTAAATATTAGGTTTCCAGCCATGCACTATCTTGACTCCTTCATCCAAAAAGGCAGAACTATGAGTTACTGAAAAAAGCTAGGCATCTGGGGTAATTAAGAGTCATCCTGTTCTCCTATGTGAATAAATGTTAAGAACATGAAATAGGAGGGACTAATGAAAGATAAGAGTGAACACAGCTGCAGATAATTCCATTGTCAAGAGATAAGAAGATGTTTGGATGCTTACTGATTTACCGGATGTGTCCATCAATCCCTATCAACAACTCCCCTTGAGAACATGCAGCATAGAGGCAGAAGGCCATCAGGATAAATGGAAGAACATACTAAATCTTTCACATGTTAGAATTGATACAATCAGCATCTTGGGATGAAATTTTGTACCAGTTCCGTTCATCTGCAATAGCAGCCCATTCAGGAAAACATCTTATTATATAAATACAAAAAAACAACAAACAAAAAACCAAAAGGCATTCACATACAAGAAGAGCACTATTTGTAGTGCATTTCCTTTATTTATTGTAACACTCATTCATGTAAATTAATATCTTAAGGGAATACACTTATTCTGGATTAACATAGAGAGATTAACATAAGCTTTTATTTTTCACACAATTTTGATTGTCTGCCTTCAAAATAAATTACTTCCTAGCATAAAACATACTAATTTTCTTGCTTTTTTTTTCTTTAATAGAAAGGAGGAAATGGAAATAGTAAAATAATAAATTAAAAACCCAAACATGAAACAAAAGTTGATGACATGAAGAGCTAGAGACAGTGTAAGCGTCAACATTTAATTTTATGTCCCACATTTCTTCTACACATTTGCTGAAAAGGCAATAATTTCCTAGAGTTCATCTTACAGCTGGTGAGTTTCAAGCTACACTTTCTGCAGAACGATGACTATATAAACACAATTTCTTTAGTCATTCCACTTCCACTTTATGAAGCAGAAGGGAAGAATTGTGGATCTCGACTGCCATTTCATTTTACCCTGTTAAGCCAAAAGATTCTTTTTCCCATCATGTATTATGCCTTTTCTTTTTTTTGGTTTTTTTTTTTTTTTTTTGCCTTTTTCTGAATTATTAAATGCTTTGCAAGCTAGCTTTTAAGAAAAAAAATATATTCATCTCCATTTTAAATGCCATAATTGAGTAATACTATCTTCTGGGAAACTTCTCCATGAAGGAAAGTAGGGTACTTTGGCCCTAATGTCCCTAGAGATGATTCAGATTGAAGGAAATCATATAAAAATAAGTCAGATTTTAGGTATGAAGTGCCTCTGCCTCTCATACTAGAGAAAATTTAAAATACTGAATTTTGATTTTTCTTGAAAATGCATTTTCTTCACATTTGGGAAACATAAAATGAGTGTCACTGATACCCTAACTATGCCTGAGAACAAATACCACAGAAGCTTGATGGAAAGACATACAGCATTTAATACATTTGAGGGCTGATATTTTGACCACTGTGGTCTGTCAAAGGAAAACCATGACATGTTCAATACTAGGAAGAGCACTAAAATATTCAAATATGTTTATATATTTCTGCCTGTTCATAATAAACTATGTATAATATGTTTTTACATTGAAACAGCTAACTTCAAACAGTACGAATTTTGCTTAGATAGACTAACTGAATTAATGAACATCTTATTTCTTATTCACATCATGTTGATTGTAAGAAAACAAATGTGATGTCTGCATGGCTCAAACACCCCCCCAAAAGAGCTGGTCTTTTCCTATTGTCCTAGTTTGGCTGAAGCATTGCTTTCCTCATGTCATTGTTTAAGAAGGCAAGATTCTTTATTTTTTTTAAATATTTCTAAAAGAATGTACCTATACTCAGGTTTCCAAAATGCTACTGACTGGCAAATAGCCTAAAGAGTCACACAGGAGTGCAGAATCTTCTCAGAAACTGGCTGTGCTTTCAGAGATGTGGATATCCTCAAAAAGGACTATCAGGTTTAACTGGAGTGCAAAAATGGGTAGCTGGAATTTTGAGTATAATAACCAGTACAACTGAGCTACAAAAGCCAAAATTTCTTAACTTACACCACAAGCAACAATCTTCCTATGCCATTGTAAAATTACCCAATTAATTTCTCATGCATGGAAATAAAACACCCCATTAATTTCTTTACCGAAAAAGTATTTGTAATTTAAAAATTTCTAATGATGTAAGAGAGCACATACATTTATAAATGGGAGCTGATGGCAATTATCATCCTTGATATGATGTATTATTTGGCATTATATATTTGTTGACCTCTACAGAGAGGTCAGCTATTACAGTTTCTGGAATTAAAGGCATGAACTTCTCATCAAGTAACACTGAAGAATTTTAATTTCTCCTCATAGCTGCAGGCTACCCTAGCAAATGGATTCAGAAGAGTAGAACTTAATTTCTCTCAGATGCCACAGGAAAAAAAAAGGCTTTAATATATATTCAGTTTATTTATTGTTGGCTGACACTTAATTCTACATGAATGAGGAAGCTTATTTCCAATAGTAGATCTCTCGTCAGCTTATAGCCACTGGACTTCTGTACCATGGTGGAATAAGAGACATTTCCTCTCATCCAACAGCCTGTTACTTATTCATCTGAGAAAGGAGTCTTTATGTTCAGAAACCCCCTTGGCCTGCACAGTAGCCAACGTTGTGGCTAATAGTGTTTTTAGTTGCACAGAAAATGAATAAAATTTATTAGATTTTCTTGTGATATCTGTGAAATTTCAGTTGAAGTCAAAAAAATGAAGAACAAATGCATCTAAAAAAATCACAGACTGACAGAGAAAGTCCTGAAATCAAAAAAGTTACCAAAGTTTACAAAGATGCATTTACAATTACTGCTTATGAGAAAACACAAGGTTTAACATGCAGTCAAAAAGTATAAGAGGGTATTGGAGAACACCAGAAATTTCACATACAGGATCTTAAACACACCTTTAACCTTTCTTCAAACTCATGAAATAGCAGTATCAGTCCCAGCCTCCCAGGAGGTGAGGACAACAGGAAGGTTGCAGGATGAGTGTGCTGGTGGACCACTTGTGACACAGAACTCAGCAGCCTGGAAAGCATGAAACATCAGAAGAGATGAACTGTATCTCCTCCAAGTCCTTGCAGCTTCACATGCTTGAACCTCCAGAGTTACCAAAGGAGGAGTAAGCAAGGTTCAAGATTGTCAACATAAGAGTCCCATGTGAAAGGGGATTGGAAGCACATGAATTCTGGAACCTGGTGGCCAAGTGACTGGAAAGAAACTTTGCAGAGAAGGATTTAGGGGGTCTTCTTGGACACCAAGCTGACTACTACTAAGCAGTGTGCTCTTAGAGCAAACATAGTCGGTAGCCTCCTGGGAGCTGATCATTCCCCTCTACTCAACACTGATTAGCTACATCTAGAGTCCAAGGCCCAGTGCTGGCCTCACAGCACTAGGCAGTGGGACTTGTGGGTTTTTTTGTTTTGCTTAACTGTAGAAGGTTTGTAAAGAATTCATATCAACACGGCAGAAGATGCTGCCTTGTTGAACAGTAACTTGGCAAATGTTGAAATTCTAACTGCTTCAGCTGGAAGTATAGAAGATTGTTAAAAAATAACTCTTAAAAGTTTTATTACTCTAAATCAAGTTTTAATATTATAGTTAACAATAAATGCTTGAGAAGCAATGCTGGTAAATCTTAGGGTTCCCACAGAAATTTCAGCTTAAGGTACTGGATTTTAATACTGCTAGAAGTAACATGTCCCACAGCATTATATGCACTTCCTTTCTTCACCCACATTGCGATACGGTGTAAGTGACCTAGATCCAGTGCACAATTTCACACATGATCCCAACCAGCTCTGATACTCACAAGAGGAGAGGTCAGTAAAGAGGCTGGAGAGGTTTTGGCATGGATGACTGAGTCTTGCTACAGAAATAAATCAGAGAAATATGGTATTATGGCAGTAGCTACCTCTCTGAACAACTGAGAGGAAAACACTGACAACATTTTATACAAACAGACAATACCTGAAGGATCTTTGTTCTTATAAAAAAATTGGACAAATCTTACCTAATTTTACAGAAATGTCACTTTTCACTGTCAGCTGCCATTGGGATAAAGCCTTAACCAGAACACCGGTTACATATGAATGAAAAAACCATCAAATTTGATCAAAAGGGTATTTCTAACTTGGACAACAATGCATTCATTGCCAGACGACTGTAACAAGGGCTTACCTCCTTCCCTACTCACACCCTCTAGATTCAAAAGTTAATGTGAAGTTAATCTGAAAGGCATCCTTAGAGTGCTGAAAAACTCAGCTGTCCTATGGGACCAGTTTATCACTGTGTGGATGTGACCAAAGCTGTGTATTCTACATCCTCTATTCATTTCCCATGAACTGTTAACAATGGACCATTTGCAGCAGCTGCCCAGGGCACACCCAACCCCTCAGGGTGTGACCTGGGCGTGAAAAACACCTGTGAGATAAGAGCTCTGATAACTCCCTTCCAGGAAGTCATTAGTATCTCCACACCCAGCCTGACATGTCAGTCTGCTAATGGGCCATCAATGATTCCAAATACCCTATGACTCACAGAGTGAGATCAATCGTGTAATTCCCCACCCTAGGGGAGGTACTGGGCAATGTCACCTACACCTGAGGGGATATAATCTTGGGGGTTCTGAGACCTGGAGAACCACTTGGCTGATCCAGAGGAGGACCAGAACCTCGACAGGAGGAGACCACCATTCTCGACCAGGCTGTGACCATCACCTGCACCAACAGGTTTTTCACTTCCTTTACTTTGGACTTGGGGGAACGATGTGGGGCTCAGCACAGGGGCTAGGAAACCCCATTGTGTTTGTGTCCCAGGGTGCTGGGTTACACTTCTGGGTTTTGTGGGTTAAAAGAAATTTCTCTTTGTGTCATTGTATTTATTGTAATATTTTTATTAAATTGTAACTCTGATTTATAATCTCTCTTGTCGTGGGTTTTTTTCTCCTGCCAGTTTACCTTTAAACCAGCACATCAGCATATAAAGGCATTTCAAAAACTAGTAATTTTTTAACCAATCCAAAGTGACATGACTTATTCTGATGGATTGGAAGGAGCTTTTAATTTTTGCAGTCTTACATTGCCTAGAAAATTTTTGATCTTGGGATACAAATTTCCTGGACCTAACCCTAATTTTTTTTTTTTTTTTGTCCTTTTTTTTTAAATAGAAAAAAAAAGATTGTGGGATTCATACTCATTAAAAAAAAAAAAAAAATTCCAAACACCTAGTTTCATTTGAGACCACTATGTAGAACCCAAGAGATAATCAGGATAAAGTGGGATACAGAAATGCCAGAAAGGTCTATATTCTGTCATGGACACAAATCTGACTCCAACATATCTTTCCACTTGATGAAGTGAAAAAACTCAATAACCATTTGTAACATTAATGCTGTTTCTTTTGATATAATGACAAGATACAATACACATGAGCTGGAGATGAGACCTAATGTCTCTCTTTTTTTTTTTTTTTTTTTTTTTTTTAAAAATTTTATTTATTTGTTTTATGTCTTCAGGCACAGAAATGTAATGCAACAACAAGTAAAATGAAGCATTAATATGAAAGCCATAAATTATCTCTCAGTCTTGTGGATTGAAAGACTACATATGTGTTCAGAATTAACAAGAAAAAATATCTGGGCCTACAATTGTATACTCACATTTTAAGATGATTAAAACGTCTTCAACTGTGTTCTTTTACTGCTATTCCTTAATATGATCACATTCACTCAATATTGAAATTTAATTCTTTACTGTTTTATTTCCTCAACATGTTAACTCCTGCATGCTTGGAATATATCCAAAATTTTTAACCCATGATCCACATCTCTATTAGTAGACAATACAAAATTATTCTCAGACATACTCTTTTTTTGAGTATGATCCAGTTTTGTCCTTAAAAGAAAATGTTCAAGTAGATTGCTATTGTACTTTTTTTAAAAAAATACTATCTCAATAACCCTAAGTGAAAATAAAGAGCATTAAAAAATAATCCATTCCAGAGCTACTAGACTGTTTTTAACAAAAAAACATTTAAATTTTTTCTTAAAACAGAAGGAGAAGAAAATGGATTTCACAGTTGAATTAAAAAACCTGCCCAAGGCTATTTGTTCACAAAAAAAAAAAAAAAAAAAAAAGGAGAGAGAGAGAGAAGGGCATATAAATCACAGAACTAATATACACTTTTAGTCACTAAGTATTCAATAAGCACTGCAACTAGAAGTTGTTCACCTACCCTTGTTAAAGATCCTCAGGGACTAATTAAATGGATCAATTAAAAACAAATTCTAAGCAAACAAAATTCTTATGTAAAATTACTTCTTTGAAATTAATTACAGCAATTCTTAGATTTCTTTCCCCCTCCAATAAATGAGTTTTTAAAAATATGTAAGTATGTCCTACTCTCCAGGCCTCCGTTCCAGTGTCTATTCATCTCTGCTGTGAAATGTCTTGTCCTAACATCTGATTAGAATTGCTCTTTTTGCAGTTTGCCTCCTCTCCCTGATCTTATTATTATGCATGTCTGGGAAGAGTCCAGTTCCACTTCCTTCAAAACCTCCCCACTGGGTAGCAGACAATGCACCCTAGGTACTCTCTGATCTCTCTTAGCCTCATCTGCAGGATAAAGCAGTACATTTCTCCCACTCCCTCCTCACACTTCAGGCAATCACCTGGAAACCCTTTTGGGATTGCTCCAGTTTGTCAATGTCTTTCTGATATTGGGGCATGAAAACCAAACACAGGCAGCCCAGATGTGCTCCAACACACACACCCTGCAACCCTACTACCCACTTCTGTTTTCGACCCCTTTTGAAAACTCAGTTTCCCCTCAGATGTTATGACTGGAACCCAGCATTAAGACTAAAAAGCAGTTAGAGCTGATGTGTATTACCAAAGTAATTTGATAGAGTTAGGGAGGAAACTTGGAATGATGCCAGAAGTTGATTTTGAGAAAAATAAATCATGTATATAAGGGAGTAATAAATACAAAGACTTCCTCAAGCAAGCCTGTCAAACGGAATTTATCAAAGTAGCATTTGTCAAGAAAAAAAACAGAAGAACAGCAAACATCAAATGCAGGAGAACCAATGTGATTTACAGAGGCAGTCAGCTTTACCATCCCTCAGGTACAAGAGACGTGATTGCAAGAGCAGAATTCCTTTGGTTTCAAATTGTTTTTGGAAGCAGAGACCTCAGAGACTGCTGTTGATTGAACAGAAGTCTTTTAGGTGTATTATGAAGCCAAAAAGCATTTCAGATGCTCAGCAGTTTTTATGGATTTACTAGATATTGTTTGTAATATGTCTGGCCAGCATTTGGGATATATGATTTGCCTGCTGCACAACTAAGCAACAATCCTTAAATTGTCACATACTTAGTAACTTTGAGCACAATACCAGAACAACAGGTGCAGTTTAGGTGATGTAAGTGATACTGCAGGTTAAAAAGACATACAGTTCACCTACACCATAAATAATCTTCAGCGCAAATATGAATTTTCTTTGCACAAATAGAACAACCCACAGTAGTAATCTAAAGGCACCAGAGCCATATAAGTGTTTCATAAAGAGAAATTTGTGGATGCCAATGACACATCAGTACACTAATCACCATTTTTAAATAATCTTCTTTGATTATGCTTTATTTTTCAAAAGTGTTTTTTTGGGTTCTGCTTGCTTTTTGTGGTTTTTGTTTCGTTTTTGTTTTAGAATAGTATGCTTTTCTGGGTTCAGTATATTCTTAAGATTTTCAGAAAATAAACTATTAATGATTCACAACAATAATGTATTGAGCATTAAAAAAAAATCATGATAATACACTGATTAATGTTCTGCAATTTAAAACAAAATTTTTGTCAGAGAAGTTGATACTTATTACAGGAATTTTAAAAAAACTGTTTAGTACTGTTATAGACATTTTTAACAGCATGGCAGTATCCGTCTGCTCTTTTTTCTTTTGCAATTGAAAAAAGTTATTGAGGACATAAATAAATATTTTATTTCAAGAAACAAAAGCTTGTTTGTTGCAGCAAGCGTTTTAAAGTTTTTTGCTCATTTAGTGTTCATCATTTATAATCTTAAACAACCAGGGCTGTTGACATTAAAAAAAAAAGTGTCAATGAAAAAGTATTGTCCTTACACTTCAAATATGAACACATGAAAGTCTCTATCAACTCCTCTGAGTTTTGTGATTTTTAAAAAAAAAATAATAGGGATATATTTCTGCTGCCCCCTTTGCTGCCTGCATGACTTCCATTTTTATACATTTAATATTTACATATTAAAAAACCTCTATTAGTGTTCATGGTTCAAATAAAACATATTTTCATTAATCCACTTCAATACGCCTCCTGAGAAGCAGTCTGAATTTATTTTTCCTGTTTGTCAGACATATTTTCTAACATCTCTAGCCATCTTTTTTCCCAGAAAAAAACAGACAGTTTGAAACACAGCATATGGTTTTCAGACAGATTCTATTAATACAGCTTCACAGGACACCAGTATGCAGCACACAATTGGGGAATTTCAATATGAAAAAGAATGCAGCAGTTCAGCAACAAAAAAATTTTTATATATAAAACTCAAGCAAACACTGCAGTATAAAATAACTATACACAATTCTGAGTTTGCAACAAGGATACATTTCTACCCTTACGGTTTGCACTAGAAATATGCTCTATCCTTCCTCTGCCAGAGCCTCTTATAAAAGGTCAGGTTCTTCCACGGCAATGTGATTCTTTGATTCAGCATCTTCTGTCCCGAAAAGCACAAACTTCATTTTCAGCCAAAATGTGAAATGCAGAGTTTTTGAGGTAATTAGCCTCCAAAAATCTTTGGCTTCTCATAGCAACTAGAATATTATTCTATTTTA
Source organism: Hafferia zeledoni (assembly GCA_035583235.1). NCBI lineage: Eukaryota > Metazoa > Chordata > Aves > Passeriformes > Thamnophilidae > Hafferia > Hafferia zeledoni. Next base: position 18,702,381 of record JAWWEV010000095.1, read on the forward strand.
GCCTTTCATAGCTTCCATTGGTAGATGCTGATTTTCAGGCAGGAAGTTTATGACTGTCTTGGCAACTTCAGGATTTGTCACTTCTTATTTATCATTTTCTGCCATTCCAAATTTACTGGTATTGAGATACTCAAGAAAAAGACTTCTGTTATACACATAAAACCTGCATGACAGATTTTTAAAAATTATCACAGTAATATTGAGGGATCTGGTATTTCCACTGAATTCTCATCAATCTCTAATCCAGCAATCTCAAATTTGGTGAACACTCACAGAACCACTCAGAACAGTCTGTACACAAAGATATTTGAGTTTTAATTATGTTTAAAGATGCTTATGAAAATTGTTACCCTTACTCCAGGTCTTACAGATTTAAATAGCCATTTTTTTGTATTATCTGCTGTCCAAAGCTTTACAACCAGGTTCTGTCACATTTATATTAAACTTCGGATAACTAAAAATGACAGAAAATGGTAAGAGAATACATAGGAATTCCTGAGGAAGGTTAAGATTATCAGTCTTTAACTTCAGAAGAAGCATTTGGTCTTACAGCAAGGTACTTCTTTATTACCTGAACATAGGAAAGGAACCATTGAATGTTATTACTGTCTGCTTGCCTTGAAATAAATTGCATAATTCATAGTGAGCATTTCAGAAGACTAAATATAATTTATCTAATCATGTAGAAAATGTTAGCTTCAGTATAGTTCTGCTTTTTAAAAAACATTATTCAATATTGTCCCCATATTAATATTTTAGGAAAGTGTTTATAAATAAAATAAATCCTCCCAAAATAAATAGGCTGCATTCTCTTTCCTGCTTTTGCTGAACCATGAGTCAGAATAGAAAAACACTTAACACTGGTGTCTCAGGAGCACTAAGAAGTCAGAACAAAGGTGTTCAGCCTGTAGAAGCTAATGATGAATCACCTGCAAGACTTTCACAATTCATTCCATTGGTACAGGAGAGTCCAGAGATTCTACCAGCTGAACAGCTATGGAGAACCATACTATTGAATTTCACGAATGCAATTTGCTTTCTATATTAAACTATTCAAACTCATATTCAAGTTTGTGTGCCCATATAAAAGAATCCATATTTTGTGAGAAAAAAAGACAATTACATAATCATCATGTACAATTGTCCAGTTTTTCAGGGGAGACAAATCAAGAATCAATTCACAGACCATCAGCTGACCTAAAGAATACAGGCACAACAAAATCAAAGGTTCTGGGTTAGACTTTTTCAGATATGAGAAGTGTGATTTTTATTTTTAAGTGGTACCAACTGTCTTGTAGAAGCATGTCTGCCCCATTTACACTTGGACTAAAATGTGACTCTAGAGCAGTCTGGCTAGCTGATTTTCATCTGCAGGTAAAGAGGAAACACATGGTTCACTGTGCCTTCATCCCCTAGACCATGGTGATAAACTCTCACCTACAATATCTTTTAGTTGATCCACTGTAACATAGTTGATGGAGGTTTAAGGTAGTACTGAATGCAAATTTGTCCTATAATAACAGAGCTTCTCCCAGCCCAGACATGCCCTATTTTACTGAAAGCATGGTTTCACTTGAAGGCTTTCAGAGAAAGAAAATTTTAACAATATGCCTTATCTCTTCTAGGACACTATCTTTAAATGGCTATATTCATTTGAGAAAGAAGATTCTCAATAAAAACAACGTCAAACAAACAAAGAACAACATAAGATGGAGCTAGAGATACAGTAGGAGGAAAACAATTTACAATTTCTGTATGCTGCAGATGGTAAAAGAAGATTTAAGTTTCATCAGAGGTATAGAAACCCTGGTTATGAAGCATAAGTAGGGAAAAAAACAACATCCTGAGAGCTTGTAATCAGCACTATGAAAATAAATCTATTGCTTGAGAAGGTCTTAACTTTCGGAGTTCATATGCATATAAAAAATGGATATGGAATTCTCTGGAGTATTGTTTGTACTCTGAAGTTCAGGGATTCATACAACTATTGCTATTTTATAGCAAACAAACTTAGCATAAGAAGCATATAAGAATTCCCATCTGCTTAACAGAAATTTCCTTCTCATTCCTACACCACCTCTAATCTCTTCATTCCATGGTCTCTGGTTCTTCTTTCCCACAGAGTGATAAGACCATCCATATATATTTCAGTATGTAAAGAGAAATTAAACCTACAGTTGTACCAGATACACTCTATACCTAGTAATTTAATTTTGGTTTAACATGCTTATAAAAAAACTGGAGCTGAAAATAAGTTACAAAAACATAAGGAAGATTAAGATGCTGCAAATCACCATGAATGAAGATATATACATAAAACTATCAATAATGCTTTTAGTCCCTTAGGGTGTTAAAAAGATAGGGCTACTTAGGTTGAGAAAATGTATGGCTAATGTGAGTTTGACACTTCAGAGTTCCCTTAAACTGCAAAGCTTTCTCTGTTCTATCCAAAAACAAAGAAAAAAGGGCTCATATTTCAGGATATAATTCTTTGAAAAATCCTAAAAACACTGATCACATATTAAGCTCTTTAACACTGCATGAAACACTTCTGGTCTGGATGCATTTTCTCCAGAGAACAGTGCCCAGAATGATAACATTTGAACTCATTTGCAGTTTCATACAAACTAAAGAGTAAAAACAAAGAAATCACATGAAGTTCTAACATTAAACATCAGTTATAAGAACGGAAACAGCATGACAAAATAATATGTAAATACATCACTGCCTATGTTTTTGTAGCATGAGGACTCCCAGCTTTCACTTGTCTAAGGTCCAGTAGACACAGACCGATCAACAGATCCACAGTTTTGTCTGCATAGCTGCTGCCAACTTTTTTCTGAATCTTGTCATAAAGCAAGCTTGAGCGCATGCTCTGCTGACTTGCCTTTGAGCATTTCCTGCCTCTCTGTGTTACATTTTCTACTCTTTTGCCTGGGTGCATTGCTTTAGAGCCAATATTAATATTATTTTTTAGATCTACTTCTTTTTATATGAAATGTGGGGGGGTGATGCTTTCTTTTTAATAAACATAACTTTGATGATTCATACCTCTTTTTGCCTGTTCGCATTGAAGTTGTGTTAGAAGATGGAAAATGGCAGAGTTTTTGAGCCCTTCTCTTTATTATCATACCTCCATCAGGCCTTTAATTGCTGCAGAGTTGGCTTTAATACCCATTTAAAAGATCTTCTGACTGCTAAGAATTCTTTAAGACTGTTATACAATAAATTACTCATTGTATGAAATATGCATTGCGTATGCTTTGTATTGCCAATCTGTAGCCTTGTGACTACAGTATCACCATTGCTAGTAATACTCATCATAGTGACCGAAAGGCCTCAGGAGACTTTGTCTGAGTATATCTTGGCTTGAGTAAAGATTTAGCTTTGCTGGTTTAGCCTAGATAGCTATTGTCTATTTTAAATTGATTTTAAATATTTTTGAATAATCATGTGGCAGAATTGTAATTTGCGTATAGTTGGCAGTAACAAGCAGTAAGACTGGATAGAATTACAACACATGACCCTGTTGTAATGATGTCATGTGCATTACAAAACCCCAACCAATTAACAAAAACTCAACCAAAAAAACCCCATGATGTGACAACAGCAGCCTCAAAGGTAAGGAAAAAGGATGAAGGGTAAAGGAATATCAGCACTATACAGTAAGAGTTGGGAAGAGGTTACAGTGGAGATCCTGTGGCTGTAAAAAACTCTCTTCCAATCAAAGGCATTGAAAATCTGAGATCCAGGTGCAGCATTTTTATTAGACACGACAAAGGCAACAAAGACCAAACCAACTACTCAAGATACAGAAAACCCACTGCATACATGGAATTCTGATGTAAAATAATGTGACAGACTAATAAAAATTAGTAAAGTATGGTGCAAGGCCACCTCAGACTTCAGTGGGAAGAATAAGATACAAGCAACATCATGCATTTCTTGCCAAAGAGGAGGAAGAAGCATGCACTGCAACTATCCTGGCAAATGGTACATCCATGCTGACAGCTTGCTTACATCAACATCATCCACCCACAACTATAGCCACCCTCCTTAGGAAACACTCACCCTCTAATGATAGAAGTTGAACATAACACCACAGAAAGGGCAGACAGGAGGAAGGGTGTCTGTAAGAATTTTATCAGTTTTGTTAAAAAGAATATATGTCAATTGCGTTCACCTGATACAGACCTCAAAGTTAATTTCTGCAGACCCAGTTTTGTTGATTTTGAATGGACTAACTGAAAGACAACTGCTTTTGTAGAGTTTCTGTGTAGTCAATCTCTCAAAATCTGGTTCCAAAATCTTTATTTGGGGAAGAACTTTCTCTGAAAGATGTAAAATTTTTAGGATTTAAATAAAATTGGCAGTTGAATTGGTAAGGTAGCTCATAAAATTTAACCAAAATTCAGGTTCTCGGTCTTCTTTGTCTTCAGCAAAGGCTGAAGCAGACAGTCTATCTTGCTAAAACTCTCTCCAAATTATTGCATTCTGTGGGAAAGAGGGCCTTGTTGAAAATTAATTTTGATACTGTCAGTCACAATACTAAATGCTCACTTGTCAATGCCAAGTTCAAGGCTATATTTTGTAAAAGGTTTTCACTAATCATCTGTCAGCTACACAGCTAAGGAAGAGGCCCTTTGCCAGCTAAGAACCTTGCAGCTACAATCTAAATGTGTGATCCTTCAGAAACGAAAAGAATATTCACAAAAGTACGGTCTGGCATATTGAAACTAGGATATTTTCCTACTCAAAATACTTTGAAAATATGGCAGACCAAATCCTTGCCAAAAAGGTAGCAGGACTCATGCTTCTATTACTCCACAAACCATAGTAGGAATCACTATCAAAAAAGGGACTTACCCAGAATGGCTGTTAGCCAGCTAAAGTCTATACAACCCAACAAAATGAGTACTTGCATGAACAACCAGCAATTCAGCACCATCATTAAATGAGATAATGGAAACAGTAATGCCAAGGAACTATCTCAGGACAAATACCCCACCAAAGCTGAATCTAAAGCTTTGGAAACACACAAACACAGTTATGATTGAAGTAGGTTCTGTCTCCCTCCCCATAGAAATCTGGCAGTCATTGCACCTTTTGAACACTGCTTTCTGCCTGTGCATGTCTATAAAAGGTTGTCAAGAGTTTGCAGATAATACCTACCTATGGACAAAGCAACTGAACCTACCTTCAGTATATTACTACAGGCATTCTAAGGTAACTTTCTCTTTAAGAAGCAAAGAATAGTCCTAGTGAAAAGGCTGTGAGTATCCTCTGGAGAGTCAAAATAGGTCACCTTCTTCCCTATGTCTGTCTTACACTGTGATTCAGAAAGGTTCTTGGGCAGGCTCCCGCACCTAGGAACAATATCTGGGAACATGAGTCAGTGTGACTGCTGCCAGTCTTGAAATAAGGCATATGAAATGGGGCAGGGGCTAAAATATGTTGAAATATGCACTGTTCTTCATCAGCACAGCTGCAGATATGAATTCGTGTTACAATAGAGAGACATAGAGGTGAGGCAGGAGCAGCAGCTTGTCAGAAGAGCAGAACAACCTGTTCATGTGAAATTCCAGAATTCATGGGGACACAAACACTATTACAAAATACAATCCTCCTCAGCATCAGGGTGAATTGAAGCTAAACATTCATTAAGAAGCTTGGCAAAATTGCACTTAAGATTAAGGAAAATGAAAAATCCCATCATCTCTCCCTCGGGGTATTCTTCCTTGCAGTTACTGCTGCAACGGCAGCTCACATTAATATACCAAATCCAGCTTAAAATCACTAATAAGGTCTCCACAGTAACACACAGCTCAGCTTTTGTGAATCATCTCCATGGATAATAAATTGGTTATATAAAACTTGGGTGGGTTTTGCACCTGCTATGCTCTGTGCGTTGGTATGGTGATACTGCTCGCAGAAGCTAATGCAAGCCAAGAAGCTTTTTAGACATTTACTAGAATAAAACCAGGAGAATTTAGATGATGGCCACATTTAAAACCATACTGAAACAACCTGTCAATATATTTTTGTGTGACTTTGTTGGGGGATTTTTGGTGATGTCTTGCAGATTTGCTGTCCTGTGAAACATGACATTGCAGATATGAGCTATGGTAAAGAATTGAAGTGTTGCCTCACTGTATGTTTTCCCACTGTTTGCAGATTGCATCAGCAATCAGTTCAGGATTGGTTTATGCCTCCTAGTAATTCAAACTTGCATTTCCAGCTAAAACTTCTTTCTTTTGTATCATAAAAACAGTTATCAGATGATGCTGATACAGCAGCCTCATGTGCTACCAAATCATCCAGTTCCCCACTGCACCTTCCACATCTTGGGCATTTGCAAGCTCTCCTAACCTTCCTCATAGGCTCTGAGATCTCACGGATCAGAAACCATTGCCGTGCCCCAGCACTGAGCTTCAGCTTCATGTGGAGAATGAAAGTCACATTAAAAACAAATATAATGCCTCACTACCCTGGAAGATTTGCTGTATTCAGGACAAAAGAGACAGACATATTGTAACTGTGATTCCTTTCTCATTGCATCATATGCTTAAAACACATGCTTCTCACATGAGCCAACATCTCAGTCTCCTGTCTGAATTGGAAAAAGGGGGAATGCTGTATCTTGGATTACCATCTAAACCTATTACTAATAAACAGTAATTTTTATGATATTTTATACTGACACAGAACCTCCTCTAAAAAAAAAAAATAAACAACATTTAATTTGTAGGCAACAAGCAGCATAATCATTTCACAACCACTATAGGACACAGTATTTTACAAATAAGAATTGTAACAGTTACAATGGAAATATCACTTGAAAAAAAACGGGTTTGGCTACCTTCAGAATAGTGTGTATGCTTCAGATTCTCAGAAACATCCCTCACTTTAAAGATGGTATGTACCTGAACAACTAGGGGTCACAGAGAGTAAACATACAAATATCATTTTATAAGGAGAATCTGCTTTTTGGGGGTTTTTTTGGTTTTTTTTGGTTTTTTTTTTAATAGCAGAAGAGCTTTATTTCTTGTATAGCAAAAGCAGTACAATTTGCTTCAAACAGCCATTCATAAATCCTTAAGGAAAGTTACATTAAGAATTATTACCCCTCTTTTTAGTTGTTTGGTTGTTGTTTTTCTTTATTTTTTAGGGTAATACAAGGAAACCCACAGCGAAAGAAATAAGATTTGAGAGCAATCAGTACAGCCACAGCTTGTCAGCTAGCTGGCCTTTACAAAATCATTAAACTGAAATTATTTTAGCATTACATCATACCTCTACATGAACAACTATCATTTGGGGGAAAAAAACCGCAACAATATGTAATACATGACAAGTTGACTGCACTGCAGATACATACAAATTGAGTATCAAATGCAACTCTCCAATGGAACTTTGGAGAATATAAAAAAGAGGATAAAAACAATGCTCAAAATTGAACGGTCTACCTAGCCAAACATACTCATCTTTTTTTTTTTTTTTTTTTTTTTTTTTTTTTGTGCAACAAGAAGGCTTGGCAATTGTTTTATAAGTAGCAATTATTAATTTATCTGCAAGGATTTTGTCCATAATAGTGTTTGATTTCAGAGCTGACTGAAATTTGGAATTTCTTTTTTTTCTGAAATTAAAATTTTTAAGTTTTACAATTCACCTCAGAAAAACTAGTTTCTTCTCATTTCTTGGAAACTAATTTATACATTTTTGTAAGTTTCTCAAGGCATTTTATTTCAGCAGTTCAAACACAAGACAGAGTAAAGGCATGAAACTGTGAAATTGGAGCCAGACTTCTTAACTACCTAGCTGAGAGTCTAAACACTCTTTTGCTTAATTGCAGGTATTTTGATCTGACCCTGACAGCCCATGGGTTAACAATGTAAACCACTACATCAGAAGTTATCAGAGAGCTTTTACTCATTAATCTTACCATTGACATAAAATTGTTAAACACACTGGTGCAAGCTTCCACTTCCTGTTAAAATATCCTCTAAAGCATTACATATCAATTTGGACACAAGGATACAAGTGGCACAGAAAGCTATTTTCCATCAGGAAAACTTAAGGTCTATTTCTACATTTATGTTCTCAACTTGTGGGGAAAACAGTTGCATACAAAGAATTTTAACAGCCAACAGAATCCTTACTTAAGATTGATTAGCCATGAAACATCAGACTTGTGCAGCTGAATATACACATAATCATGTAGTTGCATTCCTGATTTCTCTAGGGTGTAAGAACTCTGAGGTGTTTGATGCCTAGCTGTAATTTCTTATTCAGGTTTGGGGCTTAATGGTTTGAGTTTGGTTTTGGGGGTTTTTTTGGACATTCTTGATACAAAACATTAGGAATTTCGTCTTCAAAAAAATTCTCATAACAAATTCAAGTGACAAAATAAAAAACATAACAGTTGTCCTGGTAAGTAGCAGTTACTGACAAAAATGGTGGACAACAATATATAATGCACAATTTATTTCTGCTGAGAAAAGTCTGCCCCCAGTGTCCTGCTTCTCATGAATTTTAACTTGATCTTTCTTGACTATAAATAAATAATATAGAAGCATACAGTTGTCCACTGCACTTTGCTGCGTTTTCTTTTGTTACCCTCTGTAATGCTGCAACTGTAAACATGCTGGTGGAAGCAAGCCAGTGCTCGTAAATAGGAAGCCAAGGAACATAAAAGAATGGAGAACTGTATTTCCTAGCAGAAGTGAATTACAGATCACTGAAGCTAAGTAGGTATGCTCTAATGGCATAATCCTTTAATAACTGTTTTGAAAACTTGTGACGCTAGATGACTAGAAAAGGACCAAAAGAACACCTATATTTAAAATCCACAGAATAGCAATCCAAGGAACTACTGAAAACTCTTCAATTCCTAAAAGCCTGCTGGAAGAAACAGTCAGACCAACTACTTATAAACACAGACAAAGCAACAGGAAGATGAGAAAAAGCCAACACTGGCTTTTGAATAACCAAGGAAAAAGAAGACTAGGATATCTCAGGGGAAAAAAAAAAAAAAAAAAAAAAAAAGAAAAGAAAAGAAAAAGAAAAATCCAGATAACATCCATTGCATGACACTGTTGCATGTCTTGCAAATACATTGCAGTACAGAATTTGGGCATGACTTTTACCTGCACAATGCATCAAGGTTAAAAATATCCACTTGACATTGATCCTGTAAGCCCCTGTGTTATGCCTATGCATGTCTTTCATTTTCTGGGAGATCTTCAGTGCCAGCCTCCAATTTCAGAGCCTGGAGTCCAAAGTAAGTGGTATAACTTGTGAAGACTGCTCTGTGTCAGAAATACTGCCAAAATTAGCACCTTACAAAATCCTCAGTCACCTCTGTTGCCCCACAAACTAAAGTGCAGGATAACCCTGAATACCAGACAAAAAGAAGAAAATGATCCTTGCACCATGGCATCGCTTCCAAAGCATGTAGACAAAGCAAAACTTGCCTGCAGGTGTTTTCAGGCTCCAAACTACCTACTACAGGGATCCCACACCCTCACCAGTAAAACTCTCCAGAACACAGTATCAAAATATCACATGCAAAAGGGTCATTTTAACACTGGGAAAACTGACCAAATGAGACAGGTCAGGTCTGTGGCTTAAGTTTACTGCCATTCTGCATTTTTACCAACAAGGTAGAGAAAGAAAGATGATCTTTTTTAGATCTACAGGCACTGGCAATCTAGTTGTTCTGTAAAAGAGGATTAGAATTCAAATCACAAGCTTGGGATGTGATATGAAATAGATAAGATGCAAGCCAATTATGTGCTGCTTCTGGATAAGAGTATAATCAGCTGAACAAACACAAGATGAGGAAGAAAGAGCTAAATCCAAAGAAAGGCCTTTAGATTCATAGTTAATCATGTATAAGTCATCAAAGCAGATTTTTATAAAAAAACCAAAAAAACCCAACAAAACAAAAACAAACAAAAAAAGGCAAAAAAACCCGAAACACCAACCCAAAACCAAGAAAATCCAAACCTCTCTACAGTTCCCAACATATAAGAAAGAGACTACAAAAAACCTGTTTCTATTAACAATGCAGAAGACTTCAAAGCTACAGCAACTACACGGATTCAACAATGTCTGTATGTTACTTGTCACCAGTTCCTGAACTAAGGAAGCTCCACCTTCATAGCACATGACTCACAGGCACTCCCCTTCCTAAAGAAAATTGGCTTCAGAAATTATAATCCATTGAAGTGGACAGAAGACTGAGCAAAAAGATAAATACTTATATTTCACAGAGGGTGTTGTCAGCCAAAAAACAAGATTAAATGTAGTGCAAGAGCTACTAAAACAACTATGCAGAAATATGGTGCCTCCTTATCTATGGTAAGTATGTATATTGGCTTTTTTAAATTTCTATTTTCATAACATGATAGAGTAGACGCATCTGGCAAACTTCAGGTATTTTCAGGAATAGCAACTTCAGTTACATCACAGCCTAATCAACTTTAAGGTACAACAGCTTCCATCAATACTTAAAGATACGACAGTATTAAATAGTAAGAACAAAGTCTTTTTATATTTAGCCGTACTATATCAGAGAAAGATTTTCCTCCACTCTATACTCACTATTTCTGATACCTAATAAATATTAACTAAAACACTTCCCTAGGATACAGTGGTATTCTGTTCTTTGCTGAGAGTACCCTACCCAGGCAGACAGATTAAAGAATGGGACAACTTCTGCATAAATCCTCAGAAACTCTTGTTTCCTGAAAACACCTCACAGACACTTGAACTCTGTGGCAAATTTCAAGCCAAGAGAAATATTAACATTTTATTTTAAATTACTTGGTTAAGTGCAGATTTACATTGTCTATATGCAGAGGTATTTAGAAGACTTGCTGAACAAAAAAAAAAAAAAACCAAAAAAACCCCAACAAAACTATTCAGAAGACTCTTCACTAAATTCAGAGACTGCAAGAGATGGAACACCAGATGGTAAAGTAGGGCTGATGGGTAGAGGAGTTTACTTAGAAGGTCACAGGATGTATAGGATCACAGCAGGACAGCTGAAAGAGTCACAAGGAAAAGACCTAAGTGTGCTGTATGGACTGAAACAGTAAATAAAACCTCTTCATTTGTCTGACTTTCTTTTAATTTGAAACAGAAGGGGACAGGAGGCTCCCTTCGAGCATGGAAATGCCATGAGCTGCTGCATAGCTGGCATTACTCCTCAGTGTCAAAAAGCACTTCCTGAATCATGTTACGTTCAGTTCAGACAACAATTTAGCAGACACAGCAAAGAATTTTTGCCACCAACTAGCCTCACACAGAGCACAACCACGCTTTGTCTGACTCCCCTGCGCACACCAGTGAGGAAGGGGTTTGATGCTAGAATTAATACATACCAGCAGCAGGCCTGTGTTGTGGTTCCCCCTTACAGAATTCAAAGTGAACTTCAGAATCCACACCTTAAACTCAACTTTCTGTTTCTTGATGTGTATTAGTTCTGCAGAATGTTTTAGGTGTTGCTACTTCACTCCATTCCTGTCCCAAATCCAGAAAAGAAGAGACAGCCTGAGCTTTTATAGATAAGACATCAGTTTTATTTAGCCATTTGCATCAACTATAATTTTGTAATAATAAAAGGAGTGAATGGATGGAAAAGCACATCACCATATCAGCATCTCACAAATAGAACACATTCCTAGCATAGCATACACAACCTGCACAACTACATTAGCAAAATACTCCATTTTGCAAAGCCAGGAAAGACTCATATCCTTAAAAAATAAATCCATATAACTTCTGAAAGTGTTAGAGAGAACAAGAACTATTACAAGAAAAGAGGCACAGCTTTCAAAGTTAAAAACTAAAATCATGTTTATTTAAAAAACAAATTAAATTTCAAGATGATTTTTAACTCCCATGCAATCAATAAAGTACATGTTGTCTCAAATAACTATTTAATGTGAAGTAATATTCTTCACTTGCTTATTTTCTTGATTTGTGACCTTTTTTAATTAACAAAAAGAGAAAAACACACAGAAGCTTAACAATAAAAAAAAGACTTTAATCTATCATAGACTGCAGTCAGCTCCTATAGTTTTGCTATATAAACTTGCTAAAGAACTTTTTTTTTTTTTTTAAAATCACTAAAAAATAAAACAAGCATAGGTTGAGGGGTCAAAATGAAGCATCTATGCAAGATACATCTTTCTGGTGTGGCTGCCTGCATACTGCATATTATGTTAAAAGATTTAAGGACATTTACTAGCTAACAGTGGTACAACATGACAACAAGGAAGGAAAATTTTGCATTCCATCTTAGGAAAGAAATATGGCACTTCTGCCTCAGCAGAAAAAATTCAAAAGTGGAATGGCTGTCAGAATAGGAATCTCATTCAAAAGAAGGTCTCTTGCATTTCATTAGCTCTGAAAGTGCATGAATGACAGATCCAAAAATAATATTGTATTTCTGCCCAATACAAGCTTGACACAGACAGAAGATGCGCCCCAGAAATTTCAATGTCTATGTACTTCACTTCTTAGTCACAGAGAGGCCAATTCAGCCTTTAATCTTAAATTATTTTTTATCTTCATTAAAATTGTCAAAAAGGGAACATATTTGTTGGAAAAAAAGAAAAAAAAAAAAAAAAGAGGAAATTCTCAGATACAGCCAGTTGTCTACAATTAATTAACAAAAATCATTGGACTGTTTCACCAAACCACAATTTTCATTTAGTATAAATCAAGATGTCATGCAAACTAACAATCCTTTATGCTGAATGATCAGTAACTAAACCCAGTAAAATTGTAATCTTGATCTCACCATCTTCTTTAAGCTTTTCTGCTGCATACTTTTCTTCCTTTCTTTTCTGTAACTTTCCTACCAGTCTTACATACACTCAGCATAGTACACTGAAAAATAAACAGATTAGAACATTTGAGAACAGTTTTCCAAAGCTGATGCAAGATGCCCCTTCAAGGAAAGCTGGAATGAATAAGCCCCCTATACACCAAATGAGTAGAGCAAAAAGTAATTGCTTAAAGTGCAGCAAAGAGGACTCCATTAAGAAAACACTGTAAGAGTAAGGAAAATGGAACACTGAACCAGATCAACTGGGAATTTTGTTCAGTCTATATAATTTCAGAAATTCATAGAAGACATGATTTTGATCCGACCTTAGAGCATAGAAAGCCAAAAGGATCATCTATTAATTTCCCTTTTGATTTCAAAATTGGAAAGCTAAATTATTTAATTATATCAGCAGAATGGATCTGAAAAAATCAGTTTAGAGTAGCAAAAAGTATTTTTTTTCCTAATGAAAAGTTCTACAATTTTGCATCTTACTACTTGAGCTATGCATTTTTACATTTTGCACATAGGAATATATACATACTGCAAATGCTGTAACAAGTGTATCTCAAAATTGAACACATCTAGTTTTGGGAAATACAGCTTGATACTGATAAATATGTAGATTTGCATCATCTTAAAGGTACTAAAACTAAGGACTGAGGAAAATGTTTACAGATACTTTGAATACAAAAAGAAATTATTTGCCATTTTAGTAATCCTGAAACATCAACAGACATGCAACTCAATATAAAACTGTATTTTACTGTCACATATTTCCACTTCAGCCAAAATTCTCAAGACTTCTGCAGTTTTATTCCTTCAGGCACTAGTGCATAAAAGATGCAATAAGTAGGTAGATAGCTGTAATCTTGTCTGTTTGTAGCACTGTAGTAGTGCAGATTAATCTCAACCATTTGTCCTATAATGCTGCAGACTAGAACAGAACACGCATCTACAAACTTGAACAGAACACGTATCTACTGATCTACCAATTTTCAATCTGCTTTCCCCTCAATATTTCTAATGAATCTATTCCATTTGGGTTTTTTGTATTGAATGTTGCTTAGCACCCAACAGCAACCTGTACTATACATTTTCCAGCTCCATGGCTGAGGGAGAGTGGTAATCAGATAATGGCACAGACTGATCAGGCTGATCAGGTATCTGTGCTGAGTAATTTTACATCAAGTATGAACATAAGCAATTGGCATTGAAAATATCAGCAGTAACTGAGAGACAACACCAAAATGGAGGCTAAAGCCTTTCTGTGGTTTCCTTTGGCTGTAGCCTTTCCACTCTTTCATCTTTCGACTGTGTTCCAAAATAAATCCTCCCACCAGCAGAGAGCAATTATCACTGTTATTTTTAGATACCACCTCCCATACACTTCCTGACATTTTCTATAACAAAGTGATGCCTCTGCTGTTTATGAAAGAAAGCAGTCACCCTAGGAAGAGCTGGACATCCAACCTGTGATCAAAAGGCAAGATTAAAACACACACAGCACCCAAAAGGATTTTCTCCTGACCACTTCATCTGTGTCCCATCTGCTGGTTCTTGCAATACCTACTTAAATGTATCTATATTTCCTGAATTATCACACAAGCTGCTTAGGTACTCACATCTGTGATTTCTTCTGTATTATGGCAGCTTCCTATCTACACCATGTAGTAGTGCAAAGCACAGAGGTCTTGAGGCTCCCTGCACACATACCAACTCTACCTCTTCTTACGACAGGACAAAAGCTGAGAACAAGGTTTACACTTCAGGAACTGTCAGATTATCATAAATAAATTACTTCAAGACTTCAGACAGCATCCACGGTACATGGATATCTGTGATGTCTTTAGTGGCTATATCTTTAACAATTGAAGTTGCATATATACCAAATCTGCAAAGATGTGCTCATAATGCTTGCTGACATAGGCAGAACACCATGAAAGACAATGAGAATACAGCTTCAAATTTTCACTTTAAAAAGTCATGAGCAGTGGAATGTGTTGAACTGGACAGACCACATAATACAAAATAGATCAGCTAATTTTCTCAGGAAAAACTAAGAAGTTTATGTATGACCAGCATCAAATTCATTGTCAAAATTAATAGAGCTGCCTTTTCCAACCATAGTCTGTGAAGCCATTTTTCTCCTTCCATCCTCAGTTAAAGGAGAGATAATATTAATTCTGCTTGAACAGAACCAGATTAATGAAAATGTTAATCAAAAGCACCAAAGAACAATATGAACCATGACATCATGCATACAGAAAAAAATACAAATCAGTGCACATAAATCTCTCCCCTTCTTGCCTAACATAACATGGATATTCTCAACTTATCGTTTTAAAGGTAGAAATAAAATATTAAGCGTCTTCCCTCTTCCAAATATTATTTTCTGTTTTCAAAAAACCAGAAGCATAAATTATAAATACTTTTTTTCCCTGTAACTTTTAGTGTAACAGAATTCTACTCATCATCATTATATGTGCTAATTTGAGAGAGATACAGTACATTTTTAATTGATCATCTTTAAATTTTATTCAATAGAGACCACTAGATTGCCCGCAGCTGTTTAAGAGTTTACTGATCAGGGACAATATACTCAATTATATTGAAGTGAGAAAGTGACAGGCAGCAGTTTTGCCTCCTGAGCTAAAAATAAAGAGAGAAACCTCCGGCAGCTCAAGCAAGAAGCCTTTCTCCTCATCTTACTTCCCTTTCCAGGTGAGCTTCCTCCAGCTCTTTCAATAGCCATTAGTGGATGTAGCAGGAAAAGTAAATATGTCTCTGGCATAGATAACTCATCTGTAGATGCATGCCTGTACTGTATGCACTTTTTTCCCTTGATATTCCACTTTTTGAACTAGGAAAGGACAGCAAATACCTCCCCAGCGACATTCTCCTCTTTCTTTAATATTTACTCTTCACAAATTATATTCTTGAAAAAAATCAAGGTTTCCATGATAAAGTGAGTGTCTCAGAGGAAACAGGTAGGAAAGCATGAGAGGCCTTCAGAAATAATTTTTAAACAAATGACAGAAACACTTTTGTCTCCCTAGTTGCAAAATTAAAATTTCAAATATGATGCAGATGGCCTGAATTTCCAGCACAGACTTGATTTACCAATATATTTAGGCCATTCACGGGTAGAATCACATAGTGGTTTGGGTTGGAAGAGATGTCAAAGATCTTCTAGTTTTAATCCACCTCCGATTGGAGGGGATATCTTTCACTAGTCCAAGTTGCTCAGAGCCCCATCCGAACTGGTCTTGAACACTACCAGGGCTAGGGAATCACAACTTCTCTGGGCAATCTGTTCCACTGTCTCAATATTCTCACAGTAAAGAATTTCTTCCTAATACATAATCTAAACTTCTTTCATTTTAAAACCATTCTCACTTGTCCTGTCACTACATGCTATTGCAACAAGTCCCTCTCAATCTTTCTTTTGGGCTCTCTTCAGATACTGGAAGGCCACAATTAGGTCACCCTGAAGGCTTCTCTTTTCCAGGCTAAACAATGCTAATTCTCTCAGCCTTTCCTCATGGAAGAGGTACTCCATCCCTCTAATCACCTTGGTGGGCCTCCTCTGGACTCACTCTAGCAGGCCAGTATACCTCCAGTTCTGGAGACCCAAGACCTGAATACAGCACTCCAGCTGGGGTCTCACTACAACAGCACAGAGGGGCAGAACCACTCCCTCAACCTGCTGGCCATGCTTTTCATGCAAGTGACATCTTTAAGGACAAAATCCATACTAAATTGAATACTATAGCAAAAATGTAAAAAAGCAATGCAGAGCAAATCAAGCAAACCAAAAAAACCCAAAACCAGCCAACCAACCAAAAAAACCCCAACAAAAACCTCAACAAAATATATTTTTAACTTGCTGATCTAACTTACGATTTACACTAGTATCACCTGCTCCACATCATGACTATTTCTGACTGCCCTTCGTAAGTGTCCTGCTTTGGTGCCTGCTCACAGAACTGTATTTTGACCCAGTTCTCAAACCCATGCCAACTGCCAGAGAGCACCTGATGGAGATAAATTTCAGCTGATTCTCTGCTGGGATGCAGGATTGGCCTGGATTTGTCCAGTAACTCCCACGTTGGATTTATCCACATTTCACTCCCATATGGGGGAAGAGACCTGAAGTGAGCACTCTGAAAATTTTGTAAGATCTTTTAAACGCTGCTAGATAGACCACCATATTCTGCTATTGAAAAGGCAGTTCTCCATTTTGAAAGAAAACTGCGTTTTATCCCTGCAGGAAAAATAGGAACTTACCCACATTGTTCTCCCATATAGTCTTTTCAAATTTCATATTGAGTTTTCGACATGATACCAAATCCTCACTCAATTTCTATTTAGGTTGCTTGGAAAAACCCAGTCACCATTCTACAAATGTCTTCTAATTTACTGTTATTTCAACATGGCTTTTTCTTAGAAGTGATCTGAAACAGCTCTGAAACTGTGTGAAACAGATCAAATCACCATATATTTCAGTTAAGATTAGAAAATGTATCATCTTCAAATTTCTAGCTAGTTGAAGAATCAGACTAGACATTTTCACTGTTAAGCACAGTTCAACATTCATAATTCATTGGTATAATACAATGCACTAATTTCTTTCAGAAAACCACTTAATATTCTACACAGATACATCTATAGCTCAGAAAAAATTATGTCATTTATTTGCAATGAATGCCTTTTTACAGCAGCTGAATTCCTATCAGTTGTTTCCCAGATGAAATATAGTTCTTTAAATATAGCAAGTACATGGCCTGGTTATGATATCAGTGTATCATTTTTAAAATTAAAAATTACTTTCAACCAGAAAATGTGTAAAATTACTCCTTATTTCCACAATATTGTGGGAGAATATCTAGGATTAAGCGCTGGGCCTACGAGAATGTGGACTTTCCGTTTGACTGCCCCTCATGTTGTTAGGTTAACATCAGCAGCATAATAAAAGTGCGTCACAAACGTGTCTTCCCTATTGTATTTTTCCCTTAGTCATTTCCTGCCCAGGTTTCTTCTTCCCATGATCCCCTAGGGTGCCTTTCCCACCACTCTTTCCCATTGGTGGAAGCTCTGTATCCTCATTGGTCTTTATCCCTGTTCTCTGTAATCTCCATTCTATTATGGGTTGTTGTGAAATTCCACCCCTACTTCCCATTGGTCAGTTTCTCAATCCTTCTCTCGACCAATGGGAAGCTTGGCTCCGCCCATTGTTCCAGAACCTTCCCTGCCTGAGCCCATAAAAGCGGGCATCTCCAATAAAGTTTGCTTCTTCTGTTGCCACTGAGTCTTCTGTGTCTGGACCTCTCTTTGGGGTACGGCGGGGAATCGGTGAAGAGGGAGCCTTCCTGGGCTTTGAGGGGCTACGGCTGATGCACTGAGAGAGAATCACTAGAGCTGATTTATCACACCGAACTGAGCCCCTCAGAGCAGAATCTCTCACCAACACTTGGTGATGAATCATCCACCATTACAATATTTCTTTAAAAATCTTCAATCCTATGATTTCCAGGCTCTTAGAAACAGGATTGGTAGAATAAATGGATTGGTTTCACTTTAATGCCTGCTGTACTTGTACTAAACCCCAGAATTGCTGTGAGAAAATAGCAATTAAAAAAATCTATATTAAACACATGGAAATCAGTTAAAGATGCAAAGACACAATATGGTGACATTTCTTTAAATGTTCCTTCCATTTATTCACTGAAAAGTGCAAAATATTCATTCTCACTCTCACTTTGATAATTTCTTAAAACAATCATCCATGTTCTAGCCATTCTAAAATAACAATTATAGACATTTTACAAAGCATTCAAGTTTGCAAAAACAAATCCAGTGGTTTTGGTTAGTTGTTTTTTTAAGAACACCAACATAATTAGTCATAAATGCTATCAACAAAGTTAGTAATCTCTCAAAAGAAAATTGCTCTTTCTTCAGCAAATAGTGATAGCTTCACTCCACTGGCACATTTGTCCTCAATAAATACAAAATAACATTCACCACCTATGTTCCCTTTAGGTGCCTGTCAATTCAAATTGTTACCTTCAAGCATTATAGGCTTATACATCATTTGTATCATTTATACTGTCTTTCAGTCAGTCCTCCCTGAAGCTGGAATGATCTGTCCACCCTCTGTTCACATATGCTACAGCAGCTGAACTCCCTGTCATTATCAGCAAATTCTGAGTAAAATGCCTACCTCCAACTTACAATTTATATCAAACAGCTTCTTACTGTCCCCTAACTAATGAATATATGTAGATGTGTCTGTGTGTGTATATATATATATATGTGTGTGCGTGTGTGTGTGTATATATATATTACAGAGGTTCAGTCAAAACTTCCTACTACATCTTCTCTAAATGTTTGTGTCTACTATAACGAAATAGTTTTCAGACTTTTTGGCTGTGACAGATGTTCCTCAGATTTCAGTTAATAAGCTTCTTGGACCACAAACCTTTGTTTGAAGTATGTGATAAAGATAAGCCCATAAACCAACATTTAATCAATCCATCTGTTTCTATTTTTGAGCGTTTTTTTTTTTTTTTTTTTTTTCCTTTAAACTGGCCAAGAAACTCAAGTGTTAAGATTTAAAATTGTCACAACGTTGCCTTAAAAAAGCCAGGTATGCCATTGCAAACTTGACATTTTCAAATAACGCAGCAACTACCTCCTACTGCATCACCTAGTGCAATCAGTATTTTTAACATCTTTTGAGGTTTGTATTGGCAAGACATGATGACTACCAATTGATGAGCTCAAATAGCAGCACTTGGATTTTTTGTTTTCCCAAACAGCACCTATAATCAGTTTTGTAGATGTTGATACATTACTAGTCTCTTAGGGATAGGAGTAAATGTCATGGCTTATTTTTAAACCATGTGCCTTCAACACCTAGTTTTTCTAAAGTTTACAGGGATTACAAACACTAACATAAATTCAATTAACTTTCACACAGCCCTCCCTTCAGTTTATTGTGTTTAGCTACTGCAAAAGTTTGAAATAATCTTAGCAGGAGTTTGCCAATTTTTTTTTTTAGTTTATTAGTCAATATGAAAGTTTTATTTATTGAAAAATAAAATACATCTATTAATAGACCATATACACATATTTAATGTACAAAATATCCTAGAGATTATTTATCTGTGGGTTTTTTTCAGCTACTTACAGAGTCTTTGGTTACAGACCAAATATTTTTTTAATCACCCTGTAACACTTTTTCTCCCATGGACACAAAAGATACACTTAGCAGAAACTGACAAAAATTTAATCTATTCGTAGACCACTAACATGATAGTTTTACTAAGTACCTTTATACCAATGTGCACAAGATCTTATGAACCCTTAAACCACGGATTAGTGGCATAATAGACTACACCAGCTTGTGTCAATTCCTACTTATGTTACTTTAATCAGGATTACCAACACAGGAAAAGAATCAGACCTTCAAAATATCTACTATGCTGTATTCTGTAAATGAAACATTTCACAAATGCTCATACTGTAATGTGATATGAACACATTTTATGCATCACTGTCCCCTGCCAAACTGAGTATAAATGATCCATGTGAAATTACTGTTTTAAATATGCATATTATAATTTAAACCTACAATATGGTGGGTTTTTTTACTTAAAACAGTCATAAACATGAAAATTACCTGAAAATTATTGAAGAGCAGCCTTCTCCAATTTACAGAGAAGAATGTACGTATCTTTTACTATACTAAAAAAAATTAATAATACTTCACTTCTTAGTTTAAAATTGATAATTAAGTTTAAAAATATGGAAATACTGAAATGGAATTGAATACAACAGTGGAACATGGAAATACTGTAACTAGTGTAATAACATCTAATTCACTTGTGCTTTGCCTTTGACCGAATGACAACCAGACCAGACATATCAATCCACATTTAAATAGCATATTTTCCGCACTATCTGGAAATGCTAACACAAGATGAGATAGGTGACTGCATTTCATACAAAATTACATTAAAATACACATTTTTTAAACTTTTAGGTGAGTTACAGTAAAATTCTGAATAAAATGCCACTTTGATCTTAATAAAAGAAATAACAAAAGTCATTTGAGATGTTGGCTATGGCAGAAAAAATTTTTAAAGATCCTTTGCATGGTACATTATTCAAAATTTCAGTTTTAGTCCTAGAAACTAAATCAAAACTAGTGAATCAGTCATAACTCTAAATCCTCTATTCAATAGAAGTAAAATATAAACATTAGAATTTGACAGTACTGCATTCCAACTTTTTATGTCTTGCATTTAAGTTATCTGGTGAACCCAACTCCACAAAGTGTTCTGTTATCTGTTTAATTAATGACTACAAAATTTTATATGTGTGAAATCTAATATAAGTATTGAGCATTATTATCCTTTTAGAAATAGAGAAAAGGTTGTCAGCTTCCATGAGAATAAACACCTCAAAACTTAAATATATCAATATTCAGAAGAAATACCATAACAAAATTAAAGATTCAAATGAACAACAAAGACAGCAAAAGCATTTTTACTGATAACTATTGAAGCAGAGAAATGACATTTCAAGCATCCGAATGGGCTTCCCAGGTAGGTAATGGAGAAATGACTGGATGTGGCACTTAGTGCTATGATTTAATTGCCATGGTTGTATTCTGTCAAAGGTTAGACTTGATGATCTTGGAGGTCTTTCCAAACCTTAATGGTGTTAAAAAATATTAACTTCTTAACTTGTTCATATGGGTTTCATCATTGACCAAGATATTTTATTCACCGACTCTTGGCACCAGTCAAAATGAAAAAAGAGTTGGTTTGGCCAATTGGCAGGTATGGCTCTGTGTCAGATCTCTGCTACAGGAACTCCACGTTTCCTCTAATCCTTGTCTAACACTAAGCTCTCTGACACTATTACTGCACTTTTCTGATCAACCAGATGCAAATCAGAGCACCCAATACTCATAAAGGGGGAAAATTGAATAGAAGTTGCGCAAATTACTGGTTTTTCACACAATTTATCTGATATTTTCTAAAATCAGAACAAAAATTAAGATTTTTGACATCAGACTAAAACTACTCCCAATCAGTAACAATGACAGATTTCTCAGGTTTTGAGAGTTTTTCCATTTTATTTGTTTCTTTGTTTAAGCCTAGCTGTTTGACTGGATAACAAATTCTGTAAGAAGTCAAATTCAGTAACTACTCCAATCACATTTCCAGAGCATCAGCAAAAGGCATTTTTTTTATATAAACGGATATAAGCCATATAAGCCATAAGTACTCTCATGATAAAAAAGGTGATATGAAGTTCTCAACATCCAATATCTCAGCAAAAGGCATCCCTTTTGTACTACAGAACAACAGTGATCCTTTTAGTAAAAGTGAATCAGTTTACTCTACATGACAGTTTAGCTCCTGGGAGGCAACCACTGGTTTTTCAGAAGTCATAACATGTACACAAAAAGGTTACCTCAGGTGTTGTGGCTGCTGCACCCAGGTAATCAGCTAGAAAGCTGAAAGACTACCTAACCTGAGTTCTTTATTTTCTGTGGATACTTTCACTAGCTCAAGCTGTGGGGAAGATTTCTAGTAACATACTCCCAAAACTCCAATAGTCTTCTTAAACTCCTAAGGAATCCATGATCTTGACTAAAGGGCCTGTGTTTAGGATATGTGATTTTCACTGTGATAATTTTTCTTAGCAGCTACAGATAATGCTGATTGTAAACCATACATCTATTGTTTAAATCCGGTCCTTTGAGCAGATGAAACATAAATCTGCAGTGCACCTCTAGGAAAGGCTATTCCTCAGCAATGGCTTGGATATGGAACTTGAAATAGTGGACAGTGGCAGCAACTGAATCTTGTGATGTATAAACAGAAGTATGGGCAGTAAATCAAAGAATGGGATATTCCTGCCTCTACTCAGCACCAAAGTAGACCACTTACAGATGCTGTGTCCAGTTAGGGGCCTCCTGCCACAAGGAAACATTGATAAACTACAGTAAGCTCAGTGGAGAGACATCAAGATGGTTGTGGCTGAAGCATTTCCCTGTGAGGACAGTCTGCAGGAGCCAGGTTAGTTCAGCATGGAGAAGCGACAGCTCCAGGGGTAGCTCCAGAGGCACCAAAAAGCTGCTTCCAGGGCCTACAAGGGCCTCTCTAGTAGCTGAGCATTTCTCAGCAGGGCATGACAGGTGAGGCTGGGACCAGCTTTAAGGATGCTTTTCGCCTGGAGGACAAATGTGGTGGCTCAGATTGCCTGCAGGTTGTGCAGGCTCCCTCCCTCCCTGAGCAGCCTGGTCTGGCTCTTGATGTAAAGGCAGCACCTCGCAGCCAGCCCCTTCTGAGCTACCTGCCCACAGGTTACCCCATGACCCTGAAGCCAGAGGCCACCAGATAGGTCTGCTGCTGAGAGACCGAGGCACTTGGGTACAGCCAGAGGCTGCAGCAGGGAGAGGCAGCACGCAGAGAGGCTTCATAGACTTCACAGGTTTTGAAAACATGCCAGAGCCCAGAAGTGGATTTCCTGACAAATCTAGCAAGTGGCTGATGTGAGATGCATAGATTAGCATTGGCAGAATGGTTAAAACGTATAGTTGGGCTCTCAGTGTCGTTAAAATGTACAAAAAAGATTTAATGTTTGTAACAGTAACCTCCTGCAGTGCATTTCATGCCACACATTTGATTGTACTACTTTACCTAATACTCTGCTCTCAGACACAGGTTTTCAGGAATGTAAAACAGAAGAGGAAAATACTGCTTTAGAGCTCCTCCACTTTTCAAAATGCCAAAGTCTTCCACTGATGACATGGATCATAGAAACTGATAAACTTAGTTGTTTTAAACTTCAGCAACTAGTCACACAGGAAGATCAAATAATTATATCAATTAAATAAATCAATTAAATACATAAAATACTGAAAGTAAAACACCTATCTATAAACTACTTCTCAGTTACCCCCTGGGGCAAAGGCTGTTATAGACCAGAAATACAGATAAATAATTCTATTCCATAATAATTTCACTTCTTTATACAACAGAAGAAAACGGAGCCATTCATAAGCATTTACATTTGAATACTTCACCCAAATCCTGATAGATGTTTACCTTATATTTGTAATATCCACTTTCATATGTAAAAAATGTCACCAGGCACTCACAATTTTAATGGCTCCCTGTCTCACCCTATCCTCTTAAGTCTCTCAGTTTTTTCCACTTTGAATTGGATACTGTGTTTCAAATGAATAATTTCTAACATATCACTTCCACATTTTTTAGCTTCAAACCTACTCTTAACACATCTAAGAACCTACTTGCACTGTCAACTCCTGTTGCTAGATGTAGTTAATGTTTAGATCAAGCTGTGATGTTGTCATTGCAGGAAAGAGTAACCCTGGAAGTACGGCAATTATTTAATGAATATCATCACAGAGAATGATGCATGCATGTAAGTGGATGTGAATGCAGAAAGACAGTCTCATTGAATATCTTAAATTCATTAGGTGTCTTTAATAATAGCCTGGTTTTGGTGATATAAATACTGAATTTTCATTATTGTTTCAAGACTACGTTTTTCACTAGCAATGTAGGTAACAGACTACCAACAAGAACTGGGATATGACAAGCTAGGACTGGCTGTAAGGAAACCTTTTCCTGGGAGGACATATAAGTGTTGGCACAGGCTGCCAGGAGCTGTGAATCGTAAGGTGGTCTCAGGCCCCACTAGGATAAAGTCCCAGGCAATTTGGTCTGCTCCTCTGGTTGACAGGGCTGTGAGCAGCTCCTGATGCCAGACATCTCCCAACTTCCTTCCCCAATGGAGCTGTCCTGTATTTGTGATTCCTATATCAGTGCTGGCAAGAAGAAGAAGCTACCTTGACATCTTCTCATGCCTTGATCAGCAGGAGGAACAACCACAACAGTGATTTCCCTTACAAATAATGGATTTCCACTGTATACCATAACAGCCAAAATACCCATTTAATAAAAACTTATTACTGTGGCACTGAAGCCACTGTTCCAGTTTAAAAAATAGGATGCCACCTCTAAAATCATGAACCTATTGTTTTAAATTAAAAACTAATAAATAAAATCAGATGCATTTTATGATTACATTTCATGATTTGTCTAGGTTGAAAGTTTCTTCTGTTTTACCCAAATTAGGTTTATTACTACCTAGAGTTTCCACGGCTTCAGAAACATCTGCATTGCACTCCATTTTGCAATATTACATTAGGACAATGTCAAGAGAGACCTGATTGTATGTCATTGCTCTCCTCAAATCAGCTTTACTCACATGATCTTCAGATCACATCTAGTATGTTACAATGTGCCACTAAAAAAAAAAAGTCTTACAAAGGTATTGGCTTACCTTGAGATAATTTATAGAAAGTCTTTATAAAGGTGTGGGAAAGGAAAAAAAACATACAAATCTAAGGGGGATTCTATAAAAAAAGACTGATCTATTTTCATCAAGTACCACACCAAAAATATCTTCAGAAGGGCTGTTGGCTAGATGAAAGTCATCAAGATCTAAAAAGAACAGAATAAAGCAATTAAAAAGGAAATACACAAGTCATTTCTATTATGATTACCTCTGGCATGATATTAATTAATAATCACAGAAATACCAGTGTAACATTTGGTGGTTTTACATAAACATCAGCTTCCAAAGTCTATGCCTTTCTTCCTGTATCTGCAGTAAATCTTCCTCTTTTAATATCAGTTTTTATCCTTCTTGAACTTAGGTTTTCTAAAGGTCACAACTCTCTATTATCAAATATAAATAGAACTTTTATTACACTTTCAGAGCAGAAAAAGTAAGGGAATTAGCACTGGGGTACTCTTAATTCTCAAAACATTTGAGTTTCAAATGCAATATTTTACATCCAGATGAAGGTCAGACAGGCTCACCGTGACTGCCTGCCATTCACTTTAACCAAAACAAGTATTTTTAAAATTCTGTCCTTCCTGTTAAATGGGGGTTTTGTTTGTTTGTTTGTTTTGGGAAGGTTTTCTCTAAAGAAATGCAAAGCAAGTGACAGAGCAAGCACTTCATTCTTCTGAGATGTTTGCAAGAAATTGCATGATAGAAATTCCATCACTAATCCAACTCTGAAAAGCTGAAAGTTTATAGTCATGTTATGCATTCTCATACACTTCTGCATTAGTATACTATTCCTATTATAATTACTTTGTGTTCGTATTGTCAACTTCACATGTAGATATAAAACCCATAAGGTGCATAAAAATAGTCTCCTTCTCCTGGCTGGGTTTTAGCTGCTTTGGAAGTGCACAGTCAACTTAATTTCATGCCTTATTATAAATACTAATAAAGTATTCGCACAAGTTCCTTTCTGAAAAATCTAAAAAACCTAACAAGGTATGGAAATACAATTACTTTAGGACACAGTGACTTATACCTATGTGTGGACCTATAGTCAAGTGATAAGATATAAAGATTTTATAAGAATAAATTTTATGTAGTTGATTTTATAGAAATCTAAAATGTATCAATGACTAACACAGGCTTTGTGTAATTCATCTAATTGGAGTGTGTTTTAAAATACATCTCTGAGACAAAGTTTTATAGAACTGTACTAACTGATTTATACATCAATATCCTGTCTACATATATAATTATACTAAATACATATTCCATACACAGTATATTCTGTTCATCAAGGCTTGGTTTACGATTATTTTTGATTACAATCCATACTTTATTGTCATCAGATTACATATGAAAAAGTAACTAATGATAGAATTTAGGAACTGTAATACTAGAGAAAATTAGGAATGCTTGCTCTATAAGCTACAGCCGTATGTCTATCTGCTGTGCTAGATTGTGTAACTGCTGTGCTACTGTGTGTGCCACCACAGCTGCCCCAGATACAAATATATATATTTTCAAGTGGACAGGAACTTTTTTTTCTGCTGAAAGTCCACATTTAATGTATATATTGAATACAAGCCATTAAATTAACAGAATCACTATAAGATACGATACCTGTTTCACTTCTTCAATGGATTGGAGGGGAGTCGATATATTAATGTTCAGATAAATTGATACTTGTCTTGATAAAGGTATCATTGAGAGAGAAGTTAAAATTAAGTAGTATCTATTTTAAGAATTTTTTCAGTAAATCACAATCAAAACACTGAGCAAAGCAGGTCATCTAAATCCTTACTATATTTTTCAGGCTAGATTGAGATGACCCACTTTCTGTCCCTAAATCAATCTTATGCTCAAACTGTGGCATGGATAATCCATTTCGATATCTGTCTCAGCATACCAAAAGAGGTATAAAGTGAACCATCTTGGGAAAAACAAACTATCTTAACTTAAATCTGCATTCAACAAATGATGTGAGGGTTAAAGGAAAAAAGATTAGAAATAAGAAGGTCATTAGCAGGTGTGGAATGGCCCACATGGCATGTTTGTATTTAATTTTCTTTTGTCATAAAGAGTAAGCCCTGGATTAAACCTCCTAACTGAATAACCTTGCCTGAATGAGAGGCACTCCCACTAGACACATCATTTTCTCAACTCCTAACTAACAGTGGAAGAAGAGCTTTCAGTCTCAGTAAACTATGCTGTACGATATTACAGAGAACATAACATATGGTTATATTGTACCAAAGACTGCAATATTTTGCTTAAATCTGAAGTGTCAAAGAGATCCACCTGAAAGACCTGCGACATCTTGTTTGGAAAATTCCCAGAAGGCTCAGAAGCAAGCCAACAAGATGTGTTAAGTAGTGCAGCATCCCATAACTATGCCTGCTTTGGCCTAGACTTGTTTTGACCTTTTTCCAGTGACACCTCCAACACTGTTAACATGTCCTAACAGACTGAGCTTTGCCAAGTCTCTAGTGCCACATGAAACAACTTGAAATAAAAGCAAGGTAAAAATAAAATACAAGTATAAGTAAAAATTTTCCATGTGGTTTGACAAGGAGCAGACTCATTGCAGAAATGCCTGAGTTTGAAAATCCTCAAGGGTTAAGGCTGTGGAATCTGTTTCAAGAATCCAGCAATTTGCACATATTGTAATGTGGATCAAGCTTTCCAGCAACATCCTCACTTCCCTTTCTTTTTATTTTAAGGTAAAAGTATATAAATCCAACAGGGAACAGGACTATGAGGTCTGAGGTATTCAGCTTGAGCTTAAATTTAAATAAAAAAGCCCACAAAAAAAAGGATTTTAAAATAATTTTTATGTAAACAAAAGGACACTCATCATGGAGCAATTCTGTTTTGTCAGCTTAGAATACATTATACATAATCTAATTTTAGATTTGCAACAGAGTGGGTCTTTTCACTTCAAGAGGCATTCACATCTTTAAAAGCAAATTAAGTTATGCTTGTTTGCCAAGCTTCCCACGGTCTTGCCCTATAAAAAACAAATGGGACTGAATACTTTACCAAAAAAGCTTGATACTTCATTTTTTTTCAGACAAATACTGTTTTTGTTTGAAGATTTTTTCCTAAGAAACATAACATGCCAAGATATAAAAAGTATGAAATAGTCATGAAATTAATTCACAAATACATATGCTGAGCAAGAAGTGCAGTAAGTACTGAAATCTATCTGCAAAATTGGATGTGCATTATGGGTGTCAAACAGACCCTGAAAATTGAAAATATTTTGCAAATCACAGGATGAGTCAGGTTGGAAGGTACCACAGTGGGTCATCTGGTCCAACCTCCCTGCTCAAGCAGGGTCATCCCAGAGCAAATGACACAACATTGTGTCCAAACAGCTCTTGAATATCCCCAATGAGGGAGGTTAGACGACCTCTCTGGGCAACCTGTTCCAGTTCACATTCACCCACACAGTAAGGAAGTTCTTTCTCATATTCAAGTTGAATTTCCTGTGCATCAATTTCTGCCTGTCAGCTCTCATTACCCCTCTCACTCATTTCTTCTCATGTCAGAACAGGCATAGATCCCTTAGCCATTTCTTTTAATAGGAGAGATCCTCCAGTTCCTTAAGCATCTTTGTTGTCTTCGACTGGACACGCTCCAGGAGCTCAATGTCTCTCTTGTATTGAAGAGCCCAGAACTGGACACAGCACTTCAAAAGTGGCATGATTAAGGCTGAGCAGAGCAGTAGGATCACCTTCCCAACGGTGATATACAAAAATGGCATTTTGGTTTGCCCATTTAAATAACCAAACCACTACACTGAAACCACATTATCTTTCTGGGGGGGAGGGGGGGGGGGTGGAGGCGGGCAGTGAAAGTACCTTATTTATTTTCACCTTTTTTTTTTAAATAAGAAAAGTGCAATTTTGAAATCTGTATCAGTTTGAAAGCTGAAGTTGTTCAAATTTCAGCCTGCGCCCTCGTGATTTCCCTTGAAATGGAGAAAAATGGAAGTGGAAATATTGCATTGCTTGCAACAGGTGGTGCAGAAGGAATGATACTGTCACCATAGACAAGTCCCAGGGTTTCCCCTAAAATTATGTTCCATTAAAGACTCTGTGATATCCTCTAGAATGTGCAGTGCTATAAATCAGCAATAATTTCCTCTTTTCTCCCACAACATTTTACTCTTCCCCCTTCCCCTCTTAAAAATTTACTGTGACCTTTTCTACCTGTACGTGCACTGACTATAGTTTGCTCTAGATCAAGCTAGCACATTGCTAGATCCAACTGAAATCTAAAAACAGACCAAAATGTTATCATTTTCTCACAATGGTTGGTCACCAAAAATTTAATTACTTCCGCTAAACAAGAAGACATTGCTTTCCTTATGAATACACTGACTATTCTTACCTATACCCAGGCACTTATGTACTAGCATATAGCAGATCCACTCCATGGACAAATTGTGGAAGGAAGCTGCCTCTTCTGTATTAAAATTCACACATATTGTCATGGCTTTAAAGTTGCATTAATATATATGCTGATGTTTTATTAATTTGCAGAAGACTTTTCCTCCACCAAATCAGTAGTTATTCAGTGCTGAAACTGATATAAATAATGATTCAATAAAATCACAGTTTGGCCAACCCTAGTGTCCTGCTTGCCAAACAAAAAACCTACCAAATTTTAGCTCATTTATTACATTTACAAGACATAAAATTGAAATTGTGGGGCATTTTTAATTAAACAATCTTTTAGAATAAACTTTTAAAATAAGGCACAATGAAGGATAATGGAAAATTTTAGCACTCAATTGCCATGTATAATAGTATTTTCAAAACCATAATTTTGTTCTTCTCCCATAAACCAAAATGTCAGAGTTGGATTCAATGGTCCTTGAAAGCCCCTTCCAATTTGGCATATTCTGTGATTTTGCCCATTTCTCTACTGATTCACAGTGTAAAGGATGCTCTGCAACACTTATCTTGCTACAGCTAGCTTTTTTTTCTGATGCATTTTGCAAGTCTAATAGGTTTACATCCATGGTTTTGGTAATAGGGTGGCTGTAAAAGTGGCTTCTGTGAGAAGACACCAAAAGTTGCCCCCATGTTGGAAAGAGACAGTTCTAAACAGCTTCAAGACAGACCTGTCACAGACCAAAACAGCTCATCAGCAACATTGGTTGTGCTTCTGAGACCACATAGTTAAAATAACTCCAGGGGAAGTCATAGAGCTGCTTGATGAGCACTCACCTAATGGACCCCTAAGGTCCAACTACCACAGTTAGGGATTTAAAATACCTTTTCCATTTAGGAAATACTTCTTTTGAGATGCTTATTGCATACCCGTCAACATATAGTCAACAGATAAGTGGGAAATTAGACTCTACATTAAGCTGCTGCCAACACCTAAGTCCACAAATAATGGAACTCCTCAGCTCTTCCCTCTAGCATGAACTCTACAAAAATAAGGATCTGCTCACAGACTACAGAGACTTCAGAACACTTCTGAATACTAAGTGTCTGTGAATTTTAGATTATATTGACTCAAACAGCTAAGGTGTTCACTGCACAGATGAAGTCCTGCAAACTTAGAAGTTTAAGGCAAGTAAGTCTTATAATTTTTAGCGGTCAAAGAAGAGAATTGCAAAGAGAATGAGTTAAAGGTCATTTTATCTATGTTCCATAGTTTTATGCTATTTGAAGTCTAATTAACATAAAGGTGATTCTCTGAAGTGAGATGAGAAAGTTTGTTTATTTTAAAAACAAACAGGTTTTATTTAAAAATATGAAAATCGCAATGATGTAAAGCCAACTTACTGAAAGTCTTGGCAGATTTCCCAAACCTTAAAAAAATACATGACAAAGTCAGTATCCAGACATTCAGAGATTAAAGTAGGGTTTTTTCCCCCCGAGTATCTTTGGTCAAACAGGCCAGGACACTAACCCTAAAATGCTTATTAACCTAAGAACAAGCAATTTCTTCTCTAAAATTACTATTAATGTTTCTATCTCAGTTACCACCATATATGATTTAAAAAAAAAAAAAATGAGAAATCACACTTAGTAAGTCTGAGAAATACTGAGCATCTGGAAGATGCACTCATTCTACTCAACATAAAATTAAAGTTATTCAGCATATCTGATATAAGGTCAAGGTAAGAAATGAAGAAATAAAAATTGTGTTCAGAAAATAAATCCTTTTTAATTGTGAGTTCCATCTTTTTCATCTCTAACCTTCTAAACTGAGAATTGAACATCTGCAAAGCTCTAAGAAGAGACTAACAGTAAAGCACGCATTGACAGCACAGACATAAGTACTTCATTTTTTATCTGCTAATCTATCTCCAGTCACACTTTTGAAAGAGAAATATATGTGTATATGCGTAAACACATTTTCCTGCTCACACGTACTCTATAACATATAAATTAAGGAATCAGTGACAATTACAAAGATTATAAATTATATCATTCTACTTCATCTTACAAAAGGAATCTGAATAAATTCAACACACCACACCACCTAAAAGAGCACTCCATGAATGGTAACACAGAACACTCTTCTTTGCTGAGCAGAAAACTGGGATTTCCAGGCAAACCACAAGCTTTGTGAAGAGCAGCAGCTTTGGTAAACTCTCTCAGAAGAGCTCTGGTCAGGCCAGAGAGCAAACTAAAAGCTAAGCAGAACTTACTCCTGTGCAAGTTTTGTAATGTCTGGAGTATTTCTAGCAAAACCACTTACCCTATGAAGATGCAAAACTATCATGTTTCCAGTTGCGTTGAGAATAGTGAACACAATACAGGAAACCTGAAAACCTACCTGGATATATGTTGTGCAAGGTCTGTCTGCTCCTTGACTTGCAAGTCAGAAATTCCACAGAGAAAGCCCCCTGTGCAACTCCCTACAGATGGGGTATGTCATTACACCCTATCCAAATGAACAAACTCCACTAGGACTGTTCAAGAGCGCTGCCAAGCCAGGCAGAGGACAGCCTCAGGAACATCACCCTGGTCCAACATCATTGTCCCTAGAAGTGGACCAATGCTATGGACATAATATGTAAATTCCCAGAAAAAACTTATTGTTTTTATGAACATCAGGTCATTCTATTCACCAGTTAAGCTTAGACAATACACACGGGATGCAAAAGAAGTACAGAATACAGCTGCCTACCTCAGCAAGTCCCACAAGGAATGCAGTAAAACATAGTCAGGACTCAGATTCAATGCTCTCTGGAAGACAGCAGCTTTGTCTTTGTGGATTAAACCAAGTATTCCCAACTGATTGCTTTTTCTCTTCCTCTCTGTTCTCCAGGTCTAATTACTCCATAAACTGCAAGTGTGCAAATCTTGCTCCTGGAGTGCTAAACACATTTTCATACGGATCTCTTCCTCGAGATAAATCTTTTTAATTATCACATAAATTTAGCCCTTTTTTGAGTATTGGAGAAGCAGAGCATTTTTCACACTTCATTTTTTAATGTATTGTAGTGAAATTTAGCACAGAAAAAAATAATGGCATTTTAACAGGAATAGGGAACTCAGTGACCACAATATGTTTCCATAATCTTATTACAGAAACATGCAACTCAACCAATTCAACATACCAGAGATGGATTCACCAATTCCATAAAGAAAAAAATCATAGAATCATAGCTACTCAGCACTGTCAGTCATATTGAAAAAAAAAAGTTGCAGTCAATTAATTTCTTAAGCAACCTCTTCCAAGAGACCTTACTTTTTACAAATTGCCTAATTGATATGCAGACATGATGAAATAAGGAAGTGATGAGCCTAAGATGGTTGTTTAAATGAGTAAGATAGGTAGGTTCTATGAGTATTTATCTATACTGTCTGAAAATAAAACATATATTTGAGATGGTTCCTAAACTGAGCTTTCAAACACTACTTGTTACAACACAAAAATTGTCAAACCACTCCAGCAAGCTGAAAAATATTTCCTGAACAAATGTTTCTTATCAACTTCAAGGAAAATGGGAGGAAGGGTAATTGAAGAAACAAGAGATGCCACTCATGTGATAAGAATATCAAGTTTAGACAAGGAATGGGGGCTTAACTCTGCAAAAACACTAGGATAATGATTAAAGCTGTGTTTGTATTTCAGTCATGTTCTATTTGCCTTTTCTTTTTCTATCCCTGCCTCAAGCTAGATGAAACCTTTTGGGAAAAATACCCCAACATTTTCCACATACATATTCTGCTCTGAGACAAAATACAATCTGAAAAAGAACAATCACACTTCAAAATGCATAAAAAAATAAGTATTTCCAGGTGACACATTTTTATGTTTTTAATAGGGTTCTTAGTGGTATTTTTCTTCAAGAATCACTGGTTTGACGTGTTGCTGATGCTTATTTCATAGAATCAAATTAAGCTGGCCATAACCATGCTGAGAAGTCATAGAAACCTCAGAAAGGAACATGTTCATAAGGATGAAGAGTAACTGCCTTAACTTTCTGACCTGCCAGATACAAACCAAGCAGTAACATAGCCAGAAAAAAATATCTTACAGCTGAAATAAAACCAACCAGAAAACTAAAACAAAGGAAAACAGGAGTGGGGGTGGGGGGAACACAACCAAAACCCAGATCTCTACTGAAATACTGGAAATACAAATGAGTAGCGGTGTTTTGGTTTTTTTGCATACTCTAATACAGCCATTCTGGGAGACTCCATGAAAAAATTAATCCACATTACAACAGAACACAATTTGTTTTATCTCCCAATGCAAGTTCAATAACATCTTTTATCTAAATTTGAGTTAGGTAAGTCTCAATTTTTTCCTGATGACTCACAAGCTTTTTAGCATATTGTCACTTTGAATTAAGGCAATTTTTTTTTAATTCCCTTCATTAGCAAATAACGTATTTAAATTCCAACACAGAAGGGTGATCGAACTGAAAAATATTTCTAATACAGGCCCTTTTGGTAAACTATGTCTTAAGTTGCCTGCTGTTCTTTCTCTGTAATTGAACAGCAACTAAGAAATATTATATGATTATAGACTTTACAGTAAAATATACAATCAGAAAATTCTGGTGAATGATACATTAAAAAATATCTTTAGATTCATGCTGGAAAAGTTCAAGCACATGATTTTTTAACAATACAAAAAAAAAAGAGAGAGAGAAAATTTCATTTCAAATATTCAAATTTCTCAGGATCCAGTGACAACAGAAGTTAATGCAAGCAGTGAATGATACAATGGCTAAGTTTGGAAGGGACCTCTAGAGTCCATCTGGACTCCTTATTTGTCCCCTGTGCCCACTGATTCTTGGAAAGAAAAGAAACTTTATGTATTCACACTGTATGACCCATAAAACACACCAAACATATAAAAGTTTTGGTTACTGAACTCATGCTACATCGCTACATCTCTTCAGGTCTCCTTTCCAGCAGTTTGCTTTTTTTTTATTCTGGTAGACGTGGACTCATACTCTCTCTCCTATTCTGAACTGAAAGTAGCTTGCTAAAATAATAAGAGCACTCACTTTGAAGTTACGCTGTTACATATTAGTCTACCATTAGTGGTCCCTTGTACTAGAATCCTACTTTATTTGCCACTTTCATTTGTGACACTAATAGCAGAAAGCCAGCAAAAATGATATTAAATACTTCGGACTAGGACACAGACTATGTATTGAAACACAAAAGGAGATGTGATGGGTTTGTGACTGCACTGAAGTTTTTCTTCTTAAACATTTTGAGGTCTTGAAATAACTTCAAAAATGCTTCAGATTTGTTTTCAGTATAACTATCATTCAGATAAACTCACTCCTACCAAGTTAAATACCAAATTCAATTCATTATAGACACCAGTTAACAATTCTTTAACCATTGCCTTCTTACTTTGCACTACAAGAGCATAGCAGTACAACCTCAGTAAAATAATTATAGTCCTCTGTGTATTTAAATATGTGTAAAATTACTATATACTTCTGTTTGTCTATAGAGAACATATTCTGATTTGTGCTATATTTTTGACTTCCAAAAAGTTTATTAATTGAAGAAGAATAGCCATAAAACCAGAAACTTATAAAACTAATTATACAAAAACCACTAAAACAATTGAATGCCAATAAACTATCTAGATAGACTAGGCTACTGAAAAGGGATGTTTTCAACCTTCAAACTAGTAAAAGTGACCACTAAAACTGCAACATTTGAAATCTACAACCTTCACAGTTCTTTTGCTAATTATTTACCTTCCTCCTTTATTAAGAGTTTAATTCTCTCTCTCAAAAAAAAAAAAAAAAAAAAAGAAAGAAAGAAAAAGAAAAAAGAAAAGAACCAAAATGTACTCTATTTTTTTTTTTTGCCTTTTGCTGATCACTAGAAAACAGTCTTCAAATCCAGGATCATATTTAAAAGTTTACTATTTGCCAAGTTTCTATAAGCTAGCCTTTTTTTCTTTATATAGAAAGAGAACAAGAGAAGAAGAGAGAAGCCATTCTTAAAAGCATGCATTTTCCTTGCTCTGCCCTAAGCACTCGTTTTCTCAGCATTAGCTTCCAGGAACTCACTTCTGTTTTCTCAGCTCTTTTCTGATGACAAGTCATGTTGTGATAAGTCATATCAGGCTGCATCAGTCATGCAGCAAATACACTGAAATGCTGAAAAACACTATCCCCTTAAAGCCATACTTACAGCAGTAAAGAATTTAAAAGGAGTTTCATAGAAGAAAATCACGCCTGCATGGTCCAGAAAAGAAGAACATACAGCATTAATGTCCAATTTAATCTCTACATTAATTCTGGTTATTCACTGGAGCTGAGCATAATTCTGATTCTTGTCCAAGAACAAAATTTCAGTCTGCCCCTTTGGTTTTGTTTTGTTTTTTTAAAGCCATTGGATAATGAGGAGATGCCTCAAAACTGATCTGCTTCAGGTAAAAGCAATAGATTAAAGCAACAGATTTGTGCATACACAGAAGTAAACCTGAAAGATGTACAGTATCTCACATACTTTAAAATATCTCTTTCACTGTCTGGAAAAATGGAAAAAAAAATCAAGCATGCAGTTAACATATAAGATACTTTTAAACTTGGAGAACAAACACTAAAAATCAACAATCTTCATACTTCATTGTGAGCAAGACAGCAATGATATGTGTGGTAGTTTTGGCTTTAGTTTTAGGTAGGCCTCAAATTAGCAGGCTCAGAGAATCCACGTAGATTAGGAGAGACAGGTATCACCTGACTTAAGCAACCAAACAAATATTTCATACCAGATGATGCAAACCTGAGATATGAATACAAGAGTAGGAAGTGTTCTCTCAGTTCCATCATGTCTGCAGTGGAGACAGGAGACGCTGCTGCTGCCCTGCTGTCCTGGGCCTTGCTCCTGCCACTGCTACATCATATTTTGTTTTAGTCTCAGGGAAGTAAAAACATTTCATTGTTATGCTCTCTCTTTTGACTTGCTGGGTCTCTTTTGCCTTACTGGGTGTCTTTTAGAGTATTTTATAAATCTAGAGTAATGAAATCTGTTCTCGGTGAGAGATAGAAAATTGTTGTTATATCTAACTTGTAAGTGTATGTTATATTGTAGTTTTTCTCTCAGTTTTCTCTTTTCTATATAAATACATATAATTAGTTTAAGTTTAAACCCAGTTTGAGTTTCTAGAAGGTTTGTTTTCCCTTTCTCCCTTTTCTCAGCAGGTGGAGGGAGGCTCTAACACTTTGTGTTGGGCAGTTGGCATTTTGTCAGCTCAACCCAAGACAATATGTTAGAAAAGTTTTATAACAGTAGGGTCAGTAAAATTCAGTCCTCCTGAAACAGATATTGCATATAACTTGGCACATATCTGGAAAGCAAGAAAGCAGAGGAATTTAGGGGGCTTGCACCTCCAGAAGCCTTAGACGATGCAGAACTCACCCCATGACAGGTGACATGATCACAGCTGCATGTTCTTTTGCCCCACTTTATTGGGTCCACTCTGCCAACTTCATCCAAAGACCACTGCTTTGAAACTCCTGACAGAAATGATCCTAACAGAAGCTGTTCACTTTCTCTTCATTAAGGAAAATTCTTCACAGCCTGTGGAATTTTTTACTGCAATGCAAGGGGGCTTCTGAGATTGGTAACCAAAAAAACCTGAGGTGTGTCACTACACTAGACAAAGAACTGATAAGATTAGTGCATACATGTGCTACTTGCCCTAATGCATGGGATACATTTATGTTGGAATAAAAAGCTGGAAAAAGCTCACCCAACCAACTATTAAAAATCAAAAAGCCTCTAAAACTCACACCAAAAGCTTAAAAAGTACAGGTTTTGAACCATACATTTGAACATATTTACTTCCAGCTCTTCACATCCTTTAGGTTTTTGAAACAATGGCATTTCTGCAATGATAACAGCTGAAGATCTTGAAATGCTTGGCATTCAGCCACCATGAAAGCAGTGCCAGGAAGGAGATTTGACACTGTGATTGCAGGTTGGAGATTTTAAGAAAACCAGGCAAATGGGAATCACAAAATATGGTACTGCAATAGAAGTTTGTAAACTCAGGGAATCTGACATTACAGCAATCCCAAAATCAAGTTGGAGTGTTGGGGATGACACTGCTTTGTAAACGAGAGCTGGGTCAGCTTTGAAACAGAAGCTACTACTTATACCAAGCTTCTGTAGTTTATAATTCTGTGGTGGATACATAGTGGAGAAAAAAGAAAGAGTCAATTATGTTATCTGTCCACTAGGATTTCTGGCTCCACTAGAGAAGGCAGTAATTAACTGGGAGCTGGTGGGCCATCAATATCACTGCTAGCATCCAGTTCTTCCTGTGCTGCAGTAACATGTCCTCAGAGACAGATTCTAAAGCCAGGAACAAATACAGGCTTCCACTCCTCAAGACAGATGGAGAAAAAACAGCTGCAAAAGGTAGTTATTCCATGATCTGTAGTATTTGTGTATTGTGCTGGGCACTCTTACTCATACACACTGCTGAGTAGTTTTCATAATCATTACAGGCCAAAATACTGTTGTGATCTGACAGTAAAAATATTATGAGACGTTCATTCAA
The DNA here is from genome assembly GCA_035583235.1 of Hafferia zeledoni. Taxonomy (NCBI): domain Eukaryota; kingdom Metazoa; phylum Chordata; class Aves; order Passeriformes; family Thamnophilidae; genus Hafferia; species Hafferia zeledoni. The sequence continues at coordinate 18,740,659 of JAWWEV010000095.1, forward strand.
TGACAGCTGAGGGAGAAGTAAGTCACCGGCAACTGTGCAGCTTATTGCAACATCCTTTTCCTGGGCCTTGAGAAAGATAAACTTGTCTCAACCAGAACTATCCCAAACATTGCTAAGATGATTAATCTAAAAAGTCTTTTTGAAAGACTTTTCCTTCCTATGGCATCATCTTTTCAAACATTGCCTGCTTTGTTTTCCCTTCCCAACCCTCCACTATGTGCTCTTACTCATCCTTGCAGCAGGAATAGCAACAAGAGCAAAATCCATGATTAAACCACAGAGTTAAATTTTCAAATGAGAAGTTATGACCTTTCTCCAGTGATATCCGACAGAGGTCGGTTGGATGTATCTGCAGAAAACTATTATCTTCCTTCCATCTCCTCCTACAAAATATGCAAAAAGTCATAGGTGAACTAATCATATTAATACCATTTTCCTGTTTCCAGTTAGTCCCCACCCATTGATTTTTGTCTTACTCTTACACCACAAACCACTGAGCATATCCTATGATATCTAGTGCAATATCATCCTGATATTTAACCAAGTAATATAAATCATTTCACATCACAAAGCACTTGTAGCAGCAACCTGTGAATATCTTTTCCTTCATCATCCAACTACTAACTGAGTCTTTTCCACCTTCCAACCTCAGGTATTTTCATAGAATCACAGAATATGCTGAGTTGGAAGGGACCCACAAGTATCACAGAGTCCAACTCTTAGCCCTGCACCGGACCATCCCCAAGAGTCACACCATGTGCTTGAGTGTATCATCCAAATGCTTCTTGAACTCTCTCAGGCTTGGTGCTGTGACCACTTGTCTGGGGAGCCTGTTCCAGTGCCCAACCACCTTGTGGGTAAAGAACCTTTTTCTAATATCCAACCTAAACATCCCCTGACACAACCTCAGACCATTCACTTGGGTTTTGTCACTGGTCACCATAGAAAAGACCTCAGTGGCTGCCCCTCCTCTTCCTCTCACAAGGAAGCTGTAGCCTGTGATGAGGCCTCTCTCCATGTTCATTGCCCTCTCTTGGATGCTGTCAAATAGATTAATATCTTTCTTATATTGTGGTGTCCAAAACTACAGCTGAGCTTCGGCCACACAAATTTGCTCCCTACAGCAGTAAGCAGACTCTCTGAACTCTTCCCGTGTCACTTGACCTTACTTGCACTGGGCATACACCTTCCTTTTTTTGCCTTATCTCCAAGGTAAGATCCCTGATCAGCCAAGCCAGCCTTCTGCCTTGGCTGCTTGACTTCCAGCATTTGGGAATTGCCTGCTCCTGTGCCCTTAGGAGATGGGGTTTGAAAAGTGACCAGCATTGTTGGAACCCAGCAACTGAAAAAAATATTTTCACAGACCTTATTTGAAGGTCTTACTTGAAACTCTTACTGCAGCTTGAGGTGTGCTCTCCTCATGTGCAGAGCTGAGGTTTTGCTGGCACTTTTCCTCCTGTCAACAGAGATTTTAAACTTGATCACCTCATGGTCTCTGGCCAAGGTGGCCACCAGTCTCCACTACACTCATGAGGTACACTCTGTTGACAAGCAGCAGATCAAGGGGAGCAGTTTTCTGAGTCAGCTCCCTTAGGACCTGTTCTTAAATTGTCATCCAGCTTTTAGAATCTTCTGGCCTGGGTTTTACCTGATGTGTAATGCTCCCACAGTTAATTTCTAGCAAGTTGAAGTCACCTGTAAGGACAAGGGCAGTTGCTTTGGAGATAACTCTTAGTTCCTCAAAGAATAACTTGTTAGCATCATTCTCCTGTCCAAGGGGTCTATAGCAGACACCCACAGTGACATCTGCATTATTTGTTTGTCCCTTGAATCTCAAGCAGAGACTCTCAACTGCATCATTGCCAGCTGTGAGCCACATACATTCTAACCCTTTAATTACATACAGTGTCACCTCTTCACCTCTTCTGCCCTGACTATCCCTCCTGAGGAGCTTGTAACCATCCAACAGGCCACTCCACTCACAGGACTCATCCCACCAGGTTCACTTGTGCAAGTGATGTCAAATCGCTGTGACTGGGCCAAAACTTCTAGCTCCTCTTGTTTGTTCCTCATGACACATGCATTGGTGTAGAAGCATTTCAGGTGTGCCATATTGTTTCCAATACCTCCCAAAGCAGACTGAGAGATCCCATGAGTGATCATTTCTTCAAGTTTTGGCACACCATCTCATTGCTCATCACTGGTGAAGCCTTTGTCCCTTTCCCCTGCAGAAGAGAGTTTAAAGCACTCAATAAGCCCTGCTAGCTCCTATGCTAGAACTCTTTCCCCCCCCACCGAGCTAGGTACATTCAGTCAGGTGTCAGTAGACTAGGTGTTGAGTAGATTGTCCCACGGTCAAAAAACTCAAAATTTTTCTGATTACACAGACCTTGGAGCCACACATTGACCTGATGAATCTGCCTATTCCTACCAATATTATTACTTGTTACTGGAAGGATCAAAGAGATTACTGGCTGTGCTTCTGATCATTCTAACAATTGTCTCGGGGTCCTCTTTTAATTGCCCTCAGACTGCTCTTTGTTACTATGCTGCTGCCACTTTGAAAAACCAATAGCATAAACACAGAGCCTTACTAGACTGGACAGTTTTCCGGTAATGTCCCTTACCCAAGACCCTGGGAGACAGTAGACTTCCCTGTGAATTGGGTCCAATCTGCATATCAGACCCTCTGTCCCTCTTAGAGGGGAGTCTCTTAAAACAACTGCTCTTCATTTCCAGCTAAGAGAGGAGGTCTTGATACGGAGTACAGGTGGTGTTGTTTTAAGAGGCCGCACAACCCCAGACTTTTGCCCACCTCATTAGTTGTCTGGCCTTCTAGTTCCATACCTGTTGTAGGAGGAATCAGCACTACTTGTCAAGTTTTGAGAAGGAGGAGAAACCTTCCTTCTTGTATGTGCAGTGACCAGCTCCCAGCCTTCACCTTTAACAGACTCTTGACTAACAGTCCGTTGACTAATTACCCCCACAGGATTCCGAGTCCACACGCACAAACCCTCAGAAGCCTGGTGGCAAGCTCTGAAGCAAAATTAGACAGTTGTATACAGACCCTCTCACCTGCTGTTTTCCATTTTGCCTTTACCTCCTGAACTAAAATATTTCACATCTAGAAATTAAAAAGGCCAAGTTCAATTCACTTTACTGTCCTTATACACCCAGTGTCTGCAATACTTCAGTACTTCAGATCTGCTTCCCACAAGGACATACTGTAGCATCCACTTGCTCACAAGATAAACACATTCAGTGACTGAAAAATGGTGTACATGTTCAACATAAAATGTTCAACACAAAATACTTCTCAAGTGCAGGGACCCAGGGAGTCACAACATAAAGGTTGATAATTGCCCTTTCTTGTTTATTTCTGAAATTTATGCATTGTACTCTTTTGATTTCACTTTTAGCTGCAGGTTCTTCTCACCTCTACTGCTCCAGACATTTGTGCCTTACCATGCTGATGTTACGGGGCTTTAAAATCAGTCAATTATCAATCAAATTCACTTTGGGTCACAAAAAATAATTTAAAAAGCCTTTCTTGTAAACAACTGGGACATGACTGATTTCATATTACTTCTCTTTCCTCTCAGGTGTCAGTGTTTTTCTTATAAAGACTCTGAATAGAATATTGCTAAGGATGCTCACTTTAACAGCTTATTACTATCAAACCTATTAAAATAGTAGTTTTGTACTAATAATCACAATCCTCCATCTCTGGAGACTAAATTGCATTTTAGACAAGTAGGAATAAGTCCTAAGAAAGCCTCTTAGCTCCCAGAGTAAATGCCATCACAATGCACTGACAGTTCAGTGCTTCTGCAAGGAATCTTTAAATGTCCCTTTGAAGCTGCAACAAAGTGTTGAACCAAAACCTGCTCGTCATCTCGGGCAACCAAAACTAAATGCCCCCCTGGACTTGAAACCAGTGTAACACTTAAGATGTCTAACTCACTGTATGTTAAAAAGTTAAAGCATTGCTAGTATTTAAACCAACAATCCATTTATCATTGTATTGAATTGCAAGAAAGAAAATATTTATGGAAAAAGTTTTCTATAACACTAATACTGTTGAAGGGGATAGAGGGAAAAAACTTGAATCACACCAAAAAGAAATGAGCCAGGTATCAGCCCAGAAGGCTGAGCCCACATCAAATTTGCTCTATTCAGCAACTCACCTAGCAGGCTTTCCATTAGATAGTAAAATGAAAGGACAGATCCTAGAGCCTTCATGTTGCTTTGAAATAGACAAAAAATATGACAAGAATTTGGACCATATCTTGACTTCAGTATATGGGTTTCCTATAAAAAAAGTCACCTATTAGAGAAACTTCATTCTGTTGTACACTGCATTTAATCTCTATTGGGAGCAGGTGCCCAGGTGCTGGCAGGTGAGCTGCAGGGTGGCCTCTATGGAAACAGACCAGGGCTACTCTGTGCTAGCACAACGTTCCAGCCAGCTCCAGTGAAGCCACCACAGGGCACAGCTGAGCCTAACAGCCAATATCATAGAATCATCAATTGTTTGGGTTGAAAGAGACTTTTAAAGGTCAGCTTGTTCAGCTCCCCTGCAATGATCCAACATATCTTCAGTTAGGTCAGGTTGCTCAGAGCCTTGTCCAACCTGACATGTTTCCAGAGATGGTGCATCTACCATCTCTGAAAAACCTATTCCAGTGTTTAACTATCCTCATTGTAAGAAACTTCTTTCCTATACCTAATCTAAATCGATCTTCTTTTAGTTTAAAACCATTATAAAATCTTGCCCTATCACAGAATATTCTGAGGTGGAAGGGACCATAAGAATCATCACGAAAAAAATAGCAAAATCATTTTAATAGCATTTTAGCTTTTTAAGAATACAACCTAAATCACCCAGGCAACTTAATGGTCACTGGAGACAAACTTAGGCAGCACTTAATGACATAAAATTCGGAAGACTAAATCTAATTAAGAGTCTTTTAAAGAACAGACTACAAGTAACTACCTTTTCACAAAACTAGTTATCAAAAACAGAGAAATACAGTTTTTGAACCATCAAAGATGACTTCCAACTGAAACAAAAAAACAACCAAACAAAAAAATACCAAACATTTTAATTCTTTTTTCCCAAAATTAGAATTTTAAAAAATACAGAACAGATTTACACCGAATAAATTTATATTAATAAAGAAAAAGAAACTTTAGTCTCTTTTAGAAGAAACCAAGTAAAACCTACCACTGCTGTTAAAATTTCCTTGTCTCAGCATCAGCTTTAGATTTTCCTTTGCTGGTAGGTTCTAGTCAACTAGACACAGACTTAGGAAACTGTGTCAGTTACTGAAACATGTCCTTACTTTGATTTTACCTACAGGCTTAAAAGTCCACATGTGTTAAACTGCAGCATTTCACTGCTGTAAGAAATAATTTCTGCTAAGAACCATAAGCTTCTTCGTGTCTTCATTGGAATTAAGAATGAACTACCTTTGAATCCAGCTTCAAACTAATGACAAACTCATGTCTGAAACAGTCATGGCTATGGTACAGAATTAAGACCCTTCTGCATCTCCAGAGTTTATTACAGTAGAAAGGAATCCTACCTCCAACTAACTGTCACAAAATCCTTTGTATCTTAATGGCAAATCAAAATCTAAAGTTTTAAATAAGAAATAAAGCAGATTTCCTGGTGTACCCCTGTTCCACACACACACTGCAGGAGAAGTGGCAGAACAATGGCATTAGCAGTTCTGATAATGTATTGGAGGATGGCTCTAACAATTAATGAAGTCCATGAATTGCGTGCATGGAACTGAAAGGAGCTCATTGGACTACATCCAACTGTGGACAATGATCACACAGTCAGGATTTTGTTCTGATGAATAAACTTCCACATGTATCTGCATTCTGCAATATTCTATTGAGGAATTACTAGTTACAAGAACACAGCTGCTGAGGACAATACAATTCTTGGTCCCTGTGCTAGTCATTTAGCCCAACATTCAGATGTCAATGAGAATTCTGAATTAATAAGATGCAGAGTGTTTTATAAGGAGTGTTATTCCTCATCCTTAGTGTTACTCAGATTTCTTGTGTCTGTCTGTTTCGATAGGTGCTGGCATTTTCCTGCTCCATGTTCTTAGAAAATTGAACTTTTTAGATTTAATCCTCTTCCCAACAGTCCTGCACAGGTTATTTGCATCATGTAATAGTCTTTACCACTAGGAGATGAGGGAGCTGGTCACTTTAGTTACACCTGATGCTGACTGTAATTTCATACAAATATTTCAGCCACTCTTACATCTCTTCCAACTGTTAGGAGCCCTCTCCTTTCCCTAGAAGCCTTTTCTCCCCCTATTGTGCCTGTTCCCTCTCACCTATTCATTTGACTTTGCCTGTATAAATTACTAACTTACAAAACAAAATACTTCAATACAAACTGATTAAAATACTGTCATTCTGACAAGGAGTTCAGAAAGTGCAACAAACTTTGTAAATTACAGTTTTATGTATTTAAGTTTCAGAAGAACAATATTTTTCATCGTGATTGAAAACATAAGGAACTGGAGTTTTAAAACCCTTGAAATGAATGTCCCTTGAATTATTGTAAGCAAGGTTTGTGATACTGACTACTCAATCACTAAGTGGCAAAAACAGTGAAAAGAAATGGTTCAGAAGGTAAAGATGATTTCGGTAGAAGAAGACAGGGGGGTGTTTTGGTTTGGGGTTTTTTTTTGTGGGGGTTTTGTGGAGTTTGGAGTTTCTGTAATTACAAGCATAAAGAAAGGGAGAAAGAAGCAGTGAGGAGCAATTAATGCAAAACAACTGGCTCTAGAGAAGAAAATGAGTATACACTACATTAAAAAGACATCATCCTTATATACATACAAACACTAAGTGATCATTTTAATGGGTCTCTAAGAAAACATTGCTTCAACTAGGCTTAGCAATTGCTAACATCTAAATTATCTTTTAAAATAAAACATAGATTTCTTACTTTGTGATCAGGATTTCATATCATAGTGTAAGTTACAACTTAAGGTGAATAGGTTGGAATTATTGCATATAACAACACTAAGAACAAAATCATAGTAAATAATACTTGAAATATAGAGATTGGTTGCACTCTAATCTTTCTGGTTAAAGAATTATTCTAGTGAGAATAAAAAGGACAAAAAACCCAAACAAACCAACTGCAAAAATTTTTGTCCAGATTCTGGTAATCTTTCAAACAGGGTCAGACTCCTCAGAGGGGTATTTTATACCCAAATGCAGGACAAGAGTGCATGTAGGACCCACATACATCTAAGTGAATCCTGAATCAGTCACCATTAATGATGTGGTTTGGGGCACACTGTTCCTACATGCCCATAGACCACCAAAACACTCTTGGTTTTATATATATTATCTTACCGACCTGATAAACTGCCAGAATTTGACCTACACATACCCTAATTTCCTTCAAGAAATCTCCTACAACTGAAGACCTGATACTTTATCCATGGGGAATACTAAAGCCACAGTGGGGTTTCCAGCCAAAACCACAAATGTTTAGCCTAACTAATGACTGCAGAAAAGGCATGACATATTGGTTTACAAAGAATTATGAAAGATGAGTGCTATGTCGAAATCACTACGAACTGTAACAAGCCCTTGACAGAAGGGTGACGTGAGATGACACAGTACTGTTTTAGTCCAGTTGTGATGACCTTCTGACACACTCACCTTTTGACAGAGTTTAACACTTATGATCTTACATGGAACTTATATTTCTCAGACTGTTCATGCAGCAATTTCTTCTTTTTATTTTGAGCACAATATGAATACACAAGACAGAGTGAGCTATAGAAAGGGAACAGACTCTGGCAAATTTAGTGCATTAAATCCTAGCACTCCTGTATATTTATTCAGCATGGTTGTGTGGCTTTGCTTCAAAAGCTTGAGTACAGTGGACAGTCCCTACAGACATGGCTGTTATGTAATGCACCATGTAGAAATATGAAGCATTTGAACAAGACAAAACAATGTGTTAATGTGGTTTTTGTACAAGCTCTCTGTTCAGTGAAGGAGTAGGTTCTAAACAGTATCATTTAAAAAGCAGACAGGGATGGTATGAAGCTACAGATCTTACATGTGCCATAATGCTACCATTTATCTGGAAGACAGATCTGACGGATGCTGTAAGAGCAAACTTTCAAGCTCCTGGAAAGAAAAAAAATTGCAATAATTATCCATAAAAGCTCAGTGGAAAATTTTCTTCCATTGGTTCTATTAAAAACTTATTAGTGCCTCTGCAACTGCCAAAAATTGGCAATTAACATTACTACATAGGAGAACACTGACACTTAATCTGGTTAGTGTTCTCAAGGAACCCCCTAATGCACTAATGCTATCTGTCTATCTATCTATCTTAGGCACTTACATGGCTCCTATTACTATAATATATAGGCATTTAATCTTCAGTGCACTTATTTTTACAACACCCTGGTGAGGTCATGAAATAAACGAAGTGCACAGATGTGGAGCTGAGTTTAGGCTATAATGTTACACAGAATTTCATTTACAAAATCCTTTGTCAGGAGATATTTCCAGGTGCACTATACTCAGAATAAAACATACAAGTAGGTCAACCAAGGAAAAGTTACTAAACTCAGAGTTTAATTTCAAATTTAAAATCTGATATTTAATTCAGGTATTAAAATGACTTTCAAGAAAACCCAAATTTAAAGCCAGAATCAGGACGTGGTTTGGACATTTGCTACAGCAACAATCACCACTGCCCACTGAATTTAAAAGTAATTCTCATTCAGCTAATGAAACTGCAAAGACAGTCTTCCTAGCAGCTGAACAGACACACATGCAATGTGTGAAGGATATCAACAGTTGAGCAAGGCACTTGAAAAATGTGCTGTGAACATGCCAGACCTCCAACACTGTCACAGTGATCATCTAGAGAGGTGACTAAAAGATCTAAAAGAAACCACATTTAAAAGAACCAAACAGATAAGACAAACAGTGTACTTGTGCATGTATGTACATAAAGAACAGTCAGCAGAGCACACATACCAAAACTGTTCTAAACTCTGTTTTGCTTAGAAATTCTAACAGGAGCTATACAAAATCAACACAATATCAATATAATCTGTTTTTCAGTTTCAAATGCTGAATTAGGCATAATTTTAGCTATATGTAACCTAGGAATGTGTCACCTCTAAATATAACAAAAACTTAAAAAAAACCCCTCCCCTTCCCCATCTATCCAAGCTGTGAAGCCTTGCAACATGTGCGAAATGAAATACATTACTGACTTCTAGTTTATGCTGCAACACATTTCAGGACTGAAAAACATTTTGGAGCAGTAACTTAACAGTGTCTTCCCTAATGGCGTATTATGCCAGAAGCTGTATTGCCTTTACAAAAAGAAATAAAATGTTGATAATATCCAGTGAAAGAAATAAGGAGCTAACAGAGATAAAAAGATGAAAAGATTCATATCTTCATTTTTAGTGCCCTTTTACTACATAAAAAGTACACTACAAGAAAGCTAAATGTGCCATGGAAACAAAGTAGAGTGTCTTACACAGTTCGTCTATGGTAAGAATTTCCTTTATGCAATATGCTCAGGTTCTTTATAGATTTCAATTTACATTTTTAAAAAGCATCTACCCTAATTCCTTGATGGCTTTGCTTACTGAAAATTCCAGTAAAAAAAGTATAGCCAGTCTCTTTTTACAGTACATTTTATAATGAAGCACAAACATATTGTAATTTCTTTTTTTCTTTATTTTTTTAACTTTCTTCTGAAAGATCAGTCATAAATAAGGAATAAAAGATTCTCTTTGGTCTTATAGTATGATTAAAACTGATTATTGATCAAGTTAACATGGTAAAACAAGTACACATTTCCTCAAGGGCATGTTAAATTTTTAATGAAAATAATTTAGATAATCTTTGAGCAGTAAGATAAAACAGGACTGACATTTAAACAAGATTAATACAGTTTAGACTGTAGAAGGAAAAGTAACATAATGGTATTACAAAATGTTCATTTAATAACAATATGCAAGTCAGATCATTCAAAATTAATGTTTACACTTACTTTATTCAATCATAAGTAAAAATATTTCCAGAGCCTAATTGGACTCCTCAGATCCTGATACACTTTCAAGATAGCTGTTTGCTTCTACCTGATGCCTTTGTGATCAGTGAGCATTACATGAGCACTACAAGATCCTTCTGAGAACACAGAATAATGAAAACAGAATCACTGAATCATAGAATGGTTTGGGTTAGAAGGGGCTTTAAAGGTCACCCAGTTCCAACCCCCTGCCGTACACTGGGGCATGTTCTACTACACCAGAGTTCAAATAAAAGGCTGAAATTTCTTCCCCAAAATACAGTCAGTATCCAATGCTACTTGTTTCTACAGCACTTCCGTTGAAAACACTTAAGAAACAGACAAACTATTAGAATTCTTCACAATTCAGTTAACTCATTTCAGCCGAGCTGTGGATTCATTTTGCATAAACCATCTCAGAAATTACCATTATCACTGGCCTCATTTCAGTCAGGGATTTTGTTCTTGTTGTTGGTTTCAATATATATGTTTCAGTTTTTCTAGACTACTTAAATTAATGCAAACTTTACGTGCCTTTAATGTCCTTTCTACTGAAGTCTGAAGTCTAAAAATTAGGCCAAAAAATAGGGTAAATAGGCCAAACTGGTATTTTAGTTGGAGCCCCTGGCACATATAATTGTGGTCCAGACTTGGACTGCACAGTATTTTCAAATTAAGCCCCACCTGATGAAACAGAAAAGGCCAAGCTGGCCTGAGATTGGACCAATATCTTCTCTTAAAAGAGCCCTGGATTATTGTGTTGGAAGATACAAAAGCAACAGAGACTTAAAAAAGCCCCAAAGGATGACAGCGGGAAGATCCAGTAGCCAATTCAAAAACTTAATTTCAAAAATACTCTGATCCTACCTCTGCCTCTGTCACCCAGCTTAGTGATACCATAGGAAGTCATTGCCACCAAAATTGTACCTACATTGCAACTGTGTATTTCTCATTTTTTGACATGAAATTGTTATATCTGATTTGCCAAAGATAAACCTATTTCAGCTGAAGTAAGGAGATTCATAAAGTGCTTAATACACCTAAAAATGAGGTTTTTACCATTTCACATTTGGCATCCTCCATTCTTGTATCTGTGAACTGGAGATATTGCCCCCTCAACTTATAAATGCATTATGAAAATAAATTAATTAAACATTCATGAGACTTTCCTGCACTATAATGACACATCACAGAAAAGGTCAATAGGAAATTAATTCTTCCTTCAGAAAAGCTCTGAACATCATGATGTGTATAAGACATGGACTATCACACCAAATAATTATAATAACATAGTATCACATAGCTAATTTCATCGTAAGCATGAACTATCACAAAATATACTGAGGCAGAGTCTTACACAAAAAAACTACAGGAATGAAAATGACAACTCCATCAAAAGCAACTAAGAAACCATTTTAAGAATACATACTCTAAATTCATGTTGCATCTTGTGGGTTAAAAGCAAACAAAAACAGGGGAAAAGACCAAGTCCATCATTTGGCACCACGCTGATAGTTGAGAAATATAGATCATTTTAAGACTTCTGGTACACAAAGAAACAAGAGAATTGACACTCATGATATGAAGGATCTGAAAGACTGTTGTAACTTTCATGAGGGTTTCACCTACTTAGAGATGAAAGTTTGAGAAAGTCCAGGATCCTAGGAGCCTTTTTATTCATCACTCTGAAGAAAACTTAGTACATGGATTCTGTTCAAAACTCTCGAACTTAACATTTTCTTCCCAGAGCCCTCTCACACACACCTCTGGACACAGCTTTATCACTGTATTAGTTTTTCACACTCAGTTATCCATTCCACCGTGACAACCTTTCCTTATGCGAAGGTCAATTGTACATGCAAGTTAGGTGCAACACAGCATTTTAACCCCAGTTTGTCCTCAGCCTTCTTTCATTTGAGATATGCATCTCTCCACCAAGTTAGCTCAGCATAGTGGCATGGCTTACTCTGGGGAGGAGGAGGAAAAGAATCACTTGTTATAGCAGCTCAGAGGGAACATTTACAACCCCTAGTCCTGTCAGATAGACTTCTGTGATCAAAAATCTTTACTCTAGCAAAGGCTAGACTCCTTTGTTAGAGTACAGAAAGGATGTGAGGGGCAGAGCTGGGGAGAGAGAAGCTTTCAAGCATGAAGACGGCAAGGATGATGAAAACCATGACATTTTTCCATGCTTTTTGCCCAGATCAGCTACTTAGTCTAAAAGAAAGGGGTTTTTTTATAAAAAAAACCAATACCAACATGATGCAAAACTCAGCACTGAAAAATTCTGCTGAACTACAAAACTTTAGAAAATAACTGATGGTGATTTTGTGTACTGGAAAGCACCTGGTAATCTAGTGATGTGTTATGCTTTGTGCAATGTTATGTTTGTCTGCAAAGCAAAATTAAATTAACAAACCAAATAATCTCTTCAAAATGGCATTTAATGCCTTTTGTAAGTGTACCCAACCATTTTGGATGCTGATCCTTTGACATGAATATACAGCATACTATAGCAAATTGGTCATTCAGATATTATTTTACTTCACTGATAAAGTAGGTCTGTACCACCATGCAAAGACAAATGCTTATTGTCACTCCCTCATAGAAGAACATCACTTAAATTGCTCTCTTCAGCTACTATTACTCTTCAGCTACTATTACTCTTACTTTTGATTGAGTATGCTGATATAACATTTCCCAGAACCTGAAAAACCTTACCAGAAGTCTGCTGACTAGAGAGAGAGAGGAGGGGGGAAAAATTGCTAGAGAGGAGACTCCAGTTCCAACAGAGTGTTACTCTCTGGCCATGGTTTCACAACAGATGAAACCTAACCCTTAGGGAAGACAGAAAACATTGAGAAAGTCCACTGCCTTGCTGACAGAATTAAGGTCTTCCCTTCAGACAACTCACACTAGGACACCTAATGATAGTTAATTAGAAGCATTATTTTGTCTTAGAACAAGGACGGAATTTCAGTGATGTAAAAACATTTGTTTATTCTAAGATGTAATAAGAGAGGTGAAGAGAAAAATGTATTTTGAAATCTGCTTTAGAAAAATAATCATGCTCCGAGAAAACAGTCAGAGAAAATGCAGAACTACATTATATGTTTACTTAATCATTCACAATGCAAGAATAATATCATGTTCAAATATCCAAACAACAAAATATTAACAAGAGAATCCCACAAGAAATAGAAACATGCATAAGTCTGTAAATAACAATAGGTGACTACTAATGTGTGAAAGTCAAAGTTGACATATTCCTTCATGAAAATAAGAGTGGCAATTTAGGATGACTTAAGAGGAAGCTTTAAGAGGAGGTGGGAAAAGCAAGGACAAAGAATAGCAAGGATAAATTTCAGTGAAAATCTTTCAGAAGTTGCAGTCCTGACATTTCAGATTTCTTTGCCAGACCACACAGACATGACTCAGACTCTGAAGATCAATATCAGTTTCCTTCACTTTGTGTCTTGCCTTTTTCAGCTTATCTCTTTTCAGGCTCAACTTCTGTAATATAAATTATTGTAGCAATAATTTAACACTAGAGTTTTGTAACCATTGTTTCATAAAAATGCTTGGTAACTATTAGTCTTTGAACTTAGCAGACCAACTAAACCTGCAGAATTTACATTATTGTCCAGTACTCATTTGCCAGCATTGGCACTTCACATTTCCAAAAATGCCTTTTAACACCTGCATTGGTATTGCTAATGGTAATTAACAAGTATTCCTGAATGTGAAAGCAGACACACACTTCTAAACTAGTCATTGCTTCAGTAAAAATTATATACTTGCAGACTATTTCAGATTCCATAAAAAGAGCAATCAGAAAAATTACCCTGGCATATAATGACATTAGATTAACATGATTAGAGTAAAAATTAAATAAATAATTTAGAAAACCCAAACATAAAGAGGCCTTGTGTTTGAAAAATTCAGATGTTAGAATATAAGGGACTAACAAGGTTAATTAAGATGCTCATCAACAGCTCTACAGAGTATAGAAAGTATACAAAGAGACGCGTACCCTTTCCCCAATACCAACCTCATCTTCTTCAAGCAGGACTTGAGGTTCTTCATGGCTCGCCCATGGTCAGGGGGAAGCCCCCCTGACCAGTATGTGGACGTGCACTGCAGACAAGCACTCCACTTCTATCCACTACTACTACTCTAGACTGGTACTAATTCATAACACTACTTATTTATCATAACTAAAGGTTACATCCAAACTAATGATTGTCTACTCTTATGCCTCCCCTAGAATCTCCCTTAGGTCTGCCTCCTCTAGAATTTGAGTCAGTGGTCTCCAGACCCCTTACTTCATCTGTCATCATCATCTTCATGCCACTTGACCTTATTGGAGCATCTCCAAGGTTTTAGGGCCTTTTTTTTTTGTTTTGACTAAAATGGTAGCTTATTATTACAGTTCTGGTATATGAGTTTCAAGCAAGATGTTATTTGACTCTTGAAACCAAAAATCCAGGAATGTAGCACAGGGGCTAGAAGCTGCTAGCTACTACCTCAAATGTAAGAAACTACATAGCTATATAAACATCTACAAATATATCAAATTCTAAGGCAACAACATAATTAGTCTTGGTCCACCTATCCAGCCTGTCTAGATCCTTCTGCAGTCTTCCTACCCTCCAGAAGATCAACAACTTCCTGTTGTCTGCAAATTGACTATGTGAGCACTTGATCTCCTTATGCAAAACATCAATGAAGATATTAAACAACACTGGCTGTTAGTAAACACTGAGCCCTGGTGAACACCTGGTAACCAGATGCCAGTAACTCCATTCACCACTATTCTCTGGGCCCAACCATCCAGACAGAATTTTATCCAGGAAAGAGTATGCCCACTGCATTCCTGGAGAAGCCAGTTTCTCTAGGAGGATGCTGTGGGTGACAGTGTCAAAGGCTTTAATAAAGCTGGGTAAACAAGATACACTTCCTTTCCCTCATCCCCTAAGCAGTCACTGAGCAAGCAGTCACTTGGTCAAAGGAGATGCTGAAGAATGGAGATGCTCCCTCACCTGGAGAAAAGGAAGCTCAGGGGGTACTTTATCACTCTCAAGAACCACGTGAAAGGAGGCCGTAACAAGGAGGGGGTTGGCCTCTTATCCCAGGCAACCAGCAATAGGATGAGAGGACATTGCCTCAAGCTGCAGCAGACGAGGTTTAGGTCAGACATCAGAATTTCTTCAAGGAAAGGGTTTTTCAAGCACTGGAATGGACTGCACAGGGAGGTGGTGGAGTCATCATCCCTGGAAACAACTGAATGTGGCACTTAGTGCCATAGCCTAGTCAACAAGGTGGTGATGGATCAAAGGTTGGACTCGATGATCTTGGAGGATTTTCCCAACTTGAATGATTCTGCAATTCTGTAAGTTGTTAAGAAAAGTAAGGAATATGAAAGCCAGTATATTTTAAAGACAGGTTGCCCTCACATTTTAATTTTAGCTTTCAAGAGTGCTGATTGAACTACTTGGCTTTTATTCCTACACTGAATAACTGTTACACCTATGCAGCAGCAAGATGGGACAATGTGAGCTCCTAACATTAGAGACAGAAATGGAAACCCAGAAGTTCACTGAGCCAAGGTGACCAGTTGTAAAACCTTTTCATCTTAACAGTCAAATGAGATAGCAGGTGATGGAGAAAATGTATTATATTTAAATGAAAGAATTGCAGCTAAACTGCGATAATCAAAAAAATAAAAATGCCCACACTGGATAATCAAACCTCTATTTAGCCTACCATCCTGTCTCCAACAGTGGTCAAAAGAAGATGCTGAGGAGCACAATGAGTAGTCTACTTAAGCACTCTTACAGGATACAACCACC
>JAWWEV010000095.1:18756622-18769438 GCA_035583235.1 Hafferia zeledoni
ACTTCATTCTATACATTTAGTCAGCTTCTAGGCTTTTGTATTCATTTAGAGAACTCCCTCTCGTTAATTTTGTCCACTCTTATCTTCAGTGTAGGAAAATTCATATTCTCCATATTGTATGGTGGCAAAACGTTCCACAATTAAAGTACATACTGTCTGAAAAGCCAGCTCCAGGTGTATTGCTGATTACCTTATAGTTAATTTGTTTCCTAGATATGCAAAAAGCGGTAGATTTATTTTGCTCAGGAGGAAACAGCAATAAAGGTTCTTAAACAGACTTTGGCTAATGGCATACAATATTTTGATTAACTCCCCTCACAAATGTTGTAAATGCTCTCAGGAAATATGCTGGTGAAGCAGAGCTAGTAGGCAATACACAGCACAGGAAGTAAATGCCTCCAATATCTAGCAGTGAAATAAAACTTCCCTTGTGCAATATCATCCCCATGAGGAGAAACTAAATATCTTTGTTCTTCAGACTGGAAATTCACTAATTCATAGACCTGTGTGCAGAGGGCCACCACAGAATGGCTGCCAGCAGGCAGTCTCTCACCAAATAGAAGTGCAAGTTCAGGATGTAGCAAAATACATAGTTAGAGCAAGATAAGCAATACTGTGCAAAGCTCTGACTAGACATCACCCTACAGTATGGAACAAATTTCTATGAAAAGCTACTCAACTGAGACAGAAAATATCTGTTTCATCAAATGGAGAGTCTACCAAATGAATAAAAAACCACATTCTTTACTAATGTACCAACATACATGTACAGTTAGATTACAAAATTTTCAAGAGCTACCAGAGCTGAGTAGCAACACCAGCACAAAGAATCCACACCAACCTGAGTGCTCTTATTTATCTGCTTGTCCAGTGGAGTGCTTTTGCCTAGATTAAACAGTTTGCAGTCACAAAAACACTGTGCTATGTCTCCTGTCTGTATCAAATGACAGCCCACAGCAGTAAGCATGTGAAGACTCCAAGAATATTTCCTTCGTCAGAAGAAAACCTTAGACATATACACCTGCTGGGGCATTCCATCAGAAGAAAGCAAGATGATGACATCTTGTCCTCTAGCAATACAAGCTACCAGTGTCTAACACCAAGTTCTTCAAGAAAAAACTCTACAAAATTGTGCAAGTCTACAGTTACAGCACAAAAAACAAGGAAACAATTTAATCTGTTCAAAATAGACATTTAATCACCAAAAACTACTTGATCAAGATTTAATTGCCCTGTATTAAAATTTATGCAACAGATAACTATGCTTCATTATGTACCCGAAATCATGCATACAAGGAAGAAATATCATATCTGTAATTCATAGTGACAAAAATGATGCCTCATTCTTGATTAGTAAATTAAACTGAGAAATAACAGATGAACATGGCAGAAGTGCTCTGCCTGTACAGAATAAGCAGTTATTAAAAAAAGAACTTTATTTTTAGAAAATTAAGGCTCAATAATGTTCCAAATTCCCTCTGGGCCTTGCCATTCTTTCAAAAGACAGTGTTAAAAAAACAAAAGTCAGTTGAAAAGCTGTCATATTAGGCTAGACTGTTACTCCTATAACATGAGATGTCACTCTAAGAAGTGGTGAAAATTAAACAAAAGCACATTTCAGATTTAGCAAATGATCTCTTTTCACAACGGATTGTTATTAGCTACACCTGATTCCATAATGCAAAGCATCAAGTCAAGGTCATTTACATTTTCCCAAAGAAAGAATTGATTCAAAGGGTTACTTTTTAACTTTTTATTTTACTATTTTATATTATGCCTGTGATTGACTAATACCTTTGAAACATATAAACTCATAAATAATTTATATTCTAAGCTAGACATATTTATAGCAGACTATCAAATTATGGAAAAACCCCCAAAACAATTAGGTACATTTAACCTTCTGTCAAAGGTATAAAATTAGATCCTGTTTTTAAGATGATGTATACTAAATAAACTTTGATAGAACTAAATTATTTTAATTTATAATAAATTTGAAGTAGATATTCATGATATTGGCCAAGTGTTCATCTCCTATAAATAGCACACAGCAGTTATTCATTAAACTACAGTCAATTTTTATTACTAGAACACTACCTGTCATACTTACAATCTAGCAATAAACACTCAGAAAAGATTCATTATTGAATAGAAGGTTTTAAACTATGTTTAAGAACTTTTAAAATTTAGAAAATACATTTAGAGATTTTTAAAGGACTTTTCCATCAGTTACCTTATACTCAATATAAAATTTCTATGTCTATCTAGCTTTAATCAATCTCAGACTACAATTTTTCAGTATGCAATGAACTTAAGGCTCAGATAAAAGAACTGGAACATCATCATTACAGTTCATGCACATTAATGTCTGTACAATTCCTGGGGTTCTCATTTCTCTTGAATGAGAATATATATATATATAAATATGTGAATCCAAGACATCAACTTCACACATAAACACACACATCAAATCTCAAAAATTACTAGCCCTGCTTATGGACAACAGGACAGTTAATAAAAGATGGTACAGCTCTATCAAAGTCAAAGCTGCATCACATCAGCAAAGGTTCTGCTTGCTAAGATTTAAAGACATCTAATCAAAATAATTAACTAAAGTATTTCCTCATCACTTGACGTTCTTACTATTCAACCATTCATTTTCTATTATTTTTTTTCTAATGTACAGAATCAAATAATGACTAACTGAAAAACAAGCACATGCAAACCAATTGTCAACAGGAAACAACAAAAAATAATAATCATAACCTCTTCATTCTTTTGCTTGAATATGAACATCCCAGCCTGAACAAATAACAGTTTTCTGTAAGTCTTACAGGTTCACCTTACCATCTGTACTTTGATTTGAAGAAACAAAACTATTACTTCAGCAGAGGTACACTCACTTGTAGTGTTTCCCAGTCTTAATAAATTATGCAAACTACCAAACACTGTGTCCATACACAGAATATTTCTTTATCCAAATGTCACAGCTTTACTGAACCTTGAAATATGCCATAGTATTACCTATAAGCTATGAAAGTCAAATAAGTCTACACTGTACCACTCTAGGTATCATAGATATCTGGACTCCATAGCAGTAGCAGAGACCACCTGCTGTCATGAGCTTACCATATTCAAAGGGTCTCTGCAATCAACAGTAAAAACACATAGAGAATAAAACACACTCTAATTGGTAACTGAAAATCATTTATCTAAGATAATAGTTCTATAGTTATTTTGAGAAAATATGAAGCACATTTTAGAAAACAATGTTAACTTAATCTACCATGGATGGCTTTTACTTGTAATAACAACCAGATAACTGGAATCCAAATAACACAGCTTTCAGTTGCTATGTATACCAGATTAGAAACTGAAATTAAAAAAAAAAAGAATACTAATAATATTTCCACAGCCTATACATGAGAATTTCCTGTTAGCGCTTGGAAGATACATTAAGAGAACAACTGAGGTTCTAATATGAATGCCAGAGTCACTTGAAATTTTTAAGATGAAACTTGAAACTCTGATGTTGACTTTTATGAGTCAACATTCATAAATGGGGAGACAAGCACTCTCACATTTAAGAACTCAGATGACACTTGATACTTACTCGCAGCAAGGTAGATAAAGATGCAAAAGCACCAGAAACTTTTATGAGGGAAAAGAAAAAGGACTAAGAAAACAAAGAACCTCAGAGAAATTAAGGGATTAGTATGAGATTAGCAAATGAGAAACAAATGTGAAAATTGAGCAGAAGGGCAAAATTAATCTGAATTGTTCACAGAGTTAATTTGAATAATTACATTGGGTTTGCTTGGACAATTTCATTTGGAGGTGGGGAAAAGAATATATCAAAGTTTCATGTAGTGATGTTATGGAAAAAGTAGCATTCCTGTGAGACCAGAAGAGGCTGCAGGTCTCCCTTCCCATTGTCATTGCCTAATGTCACATGCAGGCTCCAGTGGCTGTGTGAGGAAACACCAGCTCCAAACCTTTGTTATATTCATATGGGAGCTATATTGCAAATCCATTTTTTATTATTCTGCCTGAAAGTTAGTAAAATCCACATGCAGGTCACAGGGAGTGAAAAGTCCATAACCATTTATTACTGCTACTTTAATAAAAAAGTAGAGAATATGTTTTTCAGCTAATTTAAAAATTTCAGATAAATAAGTATATTTTGAGGAAAGTTAACATTTGTGACATAGCATTTTTACTGAATATATACATGATTTTTTGAATTTGAGTCTGAAATATGATGTGCTGGTTCAGGGTCTCCAGTACACGACAGATATGAACAACTGGAGCTAGTCCAGGAAAGAGGATGGAAGAAGACTAAGGGGTTGGAGCATCTATTATAGACTTCAATAGAAGGAGTAAGTGAGACAACAGAAAGCACAATTAGAAATACAGGAAATTCTACTTAAACACAGGACAAAACATTTTTATTCTAAGTATGATTAAACACTGAAATAGATATTCGAAAAACGGCTATGGAGTCACCATTCTTGAAGGTATTCAAAACAGTGATCCCAAGCAACCTGATCTAGTTGACTCTTGAAGGTGAATTTTCAGAGGTTCTTTTGAACCACAATCAGTCTGTGATTCTATGTGAAAAAATAAATGTATCTTGTCCAATTATTTGTGCAAAAATTACTGAACTTTCAGTAGGCAATTTAGCTGAAATCTCAACAACAAAGCATACAAAGAATTATACTTTTTTTAGTACACCACTGTAAAGAAAAAGCATACTGACTTTGATTTGTCACATCTTCATGTATCATTTTATACAGAAAGGACACAATTACATGGCTATAAACCAATAAACTGTAATGGAGAAGAAACCCTAATTTCTTTGTCTTTCCTGTTTTCAGTTTGTTAATTTTTAGAATCTGCATCCTTCAGGCCACATACAGTGCCTGCTTTAACACAGTGACATATCTAGTAAAATATGAAATGTTATTATATAACAATATTTTGAATATTTTAAATATTTTTCTCATTTTCTGCAGTTGAATGAAAAGTTCAAATTTAGTTTTTGGTATCCCATCAAAGTCCTAGAGCCCTCTGCATCTGGTCTCACTTGAAATACATAATAAACTTCTTATACTACTTTCCTAAGTATTAAATTATCTTCTTCTCCTACTTACAAGGTAAACGATTATAGGGTAAGTAAAGATGTCATACTCTGTTTCTATACTGAAGTTTTTCACTCAACGAAGTGTAAGGAGATAAAAATAAGAACATAACACCATTAGGGATGAAGAACAAAAGTAATGACACGGATTTATTAAAAAATAAAATAAGGGAGAAAAAAATGAAGTGTTTAAAAATTACAGGATTTTTCACATTACTGAGAAATAACCTACAATGAAATCTGGAAATGGTTCAATATCAGTTCTCTCAGTCTTCATAATGCAATGTGGCACATGCTGCATGAAGCAATGGATGAGTTTGTTAACATTTAAAGACACATACTACAGTTTTTGTAAAAGAAACAAGTGATGGTACTACTAGTGTTTGGAGGCAATTATTCCTCACTACCTCACATCAGCTGTAGTGCAACAATTCTAAACCAAACCAGAATGCCAGCGGCTAAGCCATCAATACCTCTCACTCATCACTCAACACACACATGACCTGACAGAGGGAAGCTGTAGTGAGAGGATTTTCTCAGCCCTTCCACGATGAAAGCAGGGTCTGCTTTACATCTTCCTGTAGGTATAAAAATAAATGGCATTTTGAAGCACTGCAAGTAGCCACACTAAGAACAGTCAATATTACATTGCTGTAAGGGGACAGAAGCTGTAAGGGGAAGGCATGTATAGGCTGCAGGCCTTACGTATTTGTAACTCAAGAAGAGGTAACATTTTATTCATTAAGAACATAATGTATTTTAACTGCTATTTGTTGCTTCTATTAAAAAACAAGCAAACAAAAATCCCAACTACTGGAGAAGGAAAACAGCCCTTCCTACACACAGGTAACTAAGCTAGTGCTAAGCTGCATGGCTTGTCAGACACAGGTTTTGTGGGAAAGACAGAAGTCCATACACAAAAGAGATTCCTTTACTATCTCTCTACCTAACAGCAGTAACCTCTTCTGAAGAATTAAAAAAAAAAAAAGGCAACACCTGAACAGCAAATACATGAGTTACCCTATCAGGTTAGTGAACATTTAGCACACCAGTCTTTCAAAGAATGAGTATAACAGAAAGAGAAGACTATGAGCCACCAATGTTTTGCATCTCTAAAAGAAATGAACATTGGAAGAGAACAGTGATGCTCCTTTATAAAGGTACTGTGAAAAAGGCACTATGTCAAAGTACTCTTTAAACTCAGGGACAACATTGGCACCTCTCCCACAGCTCCCACAAGAGGAGTGATAATTAGTTGTGTACAACACATGTTCAACATGTGAGCAGCAATTTGTCTGGAAGGTTTTGAGGGAATTTCAGAACTTTTTCCAGTGTGAATAATGGGTACAGAAGCTTTGTGCAATTTCCAGAGAACACTGTCAAAAACATTCAAAATTACAATGATGGTGTTCAATCAAGTCAATGGTATAGCACAGTTCATATAAATACATGCAGCAGCAACTAATTCCTCTAAATTTTGAAGTTTTAATAAAAATTATGCATCCCAAAACTAACTTACATCACTCAAACTTAAGTTTTTTTCTTTCAAAAGTCAATTGAAAAAACCTAACTGTAACAGATTGAATTTTGTGCCTCACTACTTTTGTTTTTTGTATCACCTCAGTACTGCACAGGCTATATGAAATTCAAATTTTACAAAAAGATACATATTTTCACTGTGGTACTGTTTTGATTTGAAAACTGAATTTATATATGCTCTATTTAGCTCACGGTTGCACAATACATTGCTATCAGGAGCCTAGTATTACACACAAGGAATGAAGTAGTTGACATGGGAGTTCATAAAAACAAAATAGCTAGCACAAATTGACAGTGTGCTTCCCTCAGTCAAGCCCCTTGATTCTAACAAAGCAACTCTCTATATATACATTAGTTATTCTTTTCCTTGTGTTACATGATGCAATTACTAACTCTGGGTAGTTTTGTTTACAAATCATATATAGAGCAACTTCACCTTGTCATGTATTGGTATATATATGTTCCTAACAATCTTAACACATGGTGTTTTTTCTTTAAGGTTCACGGTTACCTTTTAGCTCCATTAGCTTTATTGACACTACTAGTGTAAGAGTTTTGTCTTATTACATTGCACATTTTATTGTCTATAACTGTATAAATGCTTCATAGGCCACAAGAAATAAATTGAAAGAAAAATTACAATTCAACTATCTGCAATGACTATTTATGGTCCTCTTTGGACCCCTGGGCAGATCACAATAAAGTTGCTGTGCAATGCTTCTCTTACATAAGAAATCATACTCTGCACTCAAACATCAAGGTACAGTTCATGATTGCATTTGGCATTAAGCATCATTTAAAAAATCAGAAAAAAAAAGTCTGCTGCTGGAGAGATTAGTAAATTTTGGAATGGCAAATGCCTTTACTCATATACCTTGGTCCTGGCACCTGAACTGGATCCCAATCTCAGCCATAATAGCAAAAATTACAAAGAAACTTCAGTCCTTCTCATTTCTCACTAACCAGAATCTGCATATACAGACAGTGCATTAACTGAAGAAAGACTCCAGGAGGAACACTGTTAAGAGGGCCTGCATCCAGATATCACTAGGGGATCTGCATTTACTGTAGTTCTAATAGTAGGAACAAGTATGCTTGAAAACCTCTCCCTTCAAAGGCCACTGCATAGCAAGAAGAGTAGCAGGTCCTTAACACTTGGAGAGAATCCAAAGAGGAGAAGATGCAAGAATCAGCAGGAGAAGAATGAATGGATTAAAATGCCTTGCTGTTGTTCTACCTACCCTTAACTTCCTATATAGTAGAATCTATATGCTGTAATAACTCCTGCCTCAGCTTCATGAAGCAATATGAACCCAAACCAGTTTTGTATTGGTGTTTGTATTGTTCCCTGCACATCAGAGATACTGATTGATTGTTGCTGCTCTAATCCTTTTAGTAGATACAAACTGAAGCCTCCTAGTTTCTGGATTAACAGGCAAGAAGCTGAAACATCTTCCTACCATCTAGATCCTTATCAGAACACAAAACCAAAAATGGAACAGAAAACACTCATGTTGAAACTGTAATACACTTCTGCAGGCCTAATCCAGAAATTAAGACCACAGAATGCATGACCACTATCCACTGAGGAGAACGATGATTGGCCTGGTTATGGAATCAGATTATCTACCCCCTAACAAACTTTATCATGGTGTTTTGGGGGAGGGGTTTGGTATCTGCTAGTTTCATCACTTAGAAGACATTATTTGTTAAGTCACATCTTTACGGGAAATAAATATATCAGTTAGATGACAGAGAATTATGCACTCATTCTGTCAGCAAGGATTTAAAGTTTTCACAGGATTTAAAGCAGAGGAGGTAGATTTAAAAGACTGGAAATTTACTGATGCTTGTGCAATGCCTATGAGAGCTTCTGTTTCTTCTGAAGCTCCATTTTGGATTATTCTAAACATTGATAATAGCTACACAGCTGCTTCCTTTTGATAAAAGTTTGAAGAGTATTTAGCCAATTAAAAGCTATGCAAATATCTCACACATAACTTCCAGAAATTTGTTCTGCATGATGAATTTTATTACTACAAAAAGTATTTATCAAATTATTTAGTTAACTATTTCCTTAATGAAAACAAGTGTAAAGCTACAGAAATACACAACATTATCATAAAATGTGAAAGCAGGCAAGTCTTAAAAAATTACAGTGTCAGTATTAAGATGATATAGACCTGCTGTCTGCAGGTGCACATGCACATCTCCTACAATCCCTTCTGAACTAATCAGGCCATTAAGGCTACATCATGCATTTAACAGAAAAAATAATTTAATTAGCACACATCTTCTGGTTTCTAGTAGTACATTGTTTAGGCACGAGACAGATAAGTATCAACTCCAAAACAAGACAATAATAGCCATCTTTCTAGACAGATTCCAGTGAAAAAGGTCTTTTATTCAGTTCTCTGGAGGAGAACCAAATTTTAAGACTTCACCAACTTGACTTGAAATAGTCTGGACTAAAGGAACAGAAAGTGTTACTCAATCTTCTGGCACCCCTTTGACTTTTTTTTTTTTTTTTTTTTTTTTTTTTAAATATTTGCCAAATAACAGCCACTTAATCCACTTCGACTGCATTATTCTCTTTCAACAGAAAAACACATCCTGTTGTTGCTACACATCACAATGTTTCTTTTTAGCAAGGAGACAAAAGGGGACAGGCCTTTCCTAAATTAACCGCACCCTAGAGAAGACTTGCACACACCAGCTGAGTCTCTGAACTCAGCACATCTCCATCCTATCATATTTCCCAGTCGTCCCCCTTCTGCATCCCTAATCCTCTCTGGTTACCTTAGCCTAAGCAGACCAGACCAACAAATAAGGTGGGGGGAAGGAGAATGAGGGAGGTGGGAAGGAAGAGACAGATGTTGCACTTCTGAGGCACACTAACTCTTAATATGTATTAGTTTCCATCCACATGATTTAGTCACATGCTTCTAGAGTATATTTATAAACTTCATGGCTTATGCATCTGGATTTAACAACCCATCTTCTACCCTCTCTTCCTCCTTTTTTAAAAGCAAAACAAACAAACAAACAAACAAAGTTAAAGAACCAATTAGAAAAAGGCAGATGCAAAGACATTAATGTAAGCAAACTATAACAAGCTAAATGTAACAAGACATGGAAGTCCTAGTGTTACAGAACAGTTCACTCTGAAACAATGAAACAATATGTCAATTTGACAGTCTTTTGACCATAAAACCTTCCAAAAGAAGACTGAAGGATGCTAGAGGACACCCAGTCTATCACAATATCTGAAGTGCTACACAAAGTATAATCATAGTTTACATTTAAGGGTAAAAAATATGTAGTCATAAATAGGAAGGAAAAAAAAAATTTTACAAAAGATGTATAACACAAATAAATATTATAGCCTATTTTCTATTCACAACTAAATATTACTGGGACTGCACTAAAAAAAGCTTTCAGGCCCTACCACTGTACCAGAATTGAAGAGTTCTTGAATAATAATAATTTAAAAAAAAGAAAAAAAAGAGAATGCTATAGTCCTATTTTTTTAAAAAAATTAGCAAACAAACACACACACAAAAAAGAAAAGGTTCTATCACAACAGCTAGACTGCAGCAAATATGGGTGTGGAGGGTTGGGAGTGAAAGGCAGCAAAAATATATCCAGAGAAACACAATTTGTAGTGAAAATGAAAGATGTGAACTTACATCCACTAGTTTATCACTTTGACTGATCCTACAGTAGGGAACCTAAATAAAGCACAGGTATATTTCTGTGTGTAATACACCAAAACTAACTATAGATAAACTTTCTATATGCTTTAATGAATGACCTATCAATTCTAACATCTACAAACAACCTGTGAAAGAGACTGATGATTAGCTTATAATATCATCAATTAACTCACTCATCTGAAAAGTATACACTGCAGTTATATCAAAGTGTTTTTGTACAGATTTAGTTCATACTACACAAACAGACAATTTATAGCAAACTTTTGCAGACTTTTCAAAATGAATGTCATACAAAGTGTATTTAACATATAATTATCATATTACAAGCAAGAAGATGTATGTGTATACAACTCTTGCTTGTTGAACTATCATAGCTATCATCTTTGTAAGACATATTTGATGAAAAGTATTACTCAAAACCTCAAGTGTAGCTACGAACAAGATTTAACTACTCTTTTTATAAAAATACTTTTGTTTTCTCAAAACAGATGCTTCTGGCAATTCTTCCACCCTTCAACAGGTACACAGTACTTAAGAGAGTTACAGCTCAATTTCTCTACAAATTTCCCCATCAAGCAGAAGTAAATCCAGTTCTATTTTACAAATGCAATCAACCAGAACAGACAAGGTTGCTTAGATAAAACATGCCAGAGTAAATGATGATATATAATCTCCACTTACAGCAATCCTGTTTGCTCAGTAGAAGAAAGCTAGGACTGATTATGTGCAGGGAACGATTTACATTCATGGGACCAAACACACTACATCTTCTCCAGGTCCTGAAAATGTGCTTCTGATGCACCAGAAGCCAGTTTGCACCATCAGTCTTAAAAAACAGTAAAAGAGCTGCTCTACAAAAAAAATGTTTATTTCCACTTCAAAATACCTCAAAAATTACAAAGCATAGGCAGCAGCACATTAAGGAAAATAGCAATTAGAGATATGATTAATTAAAAAAAAATAGAATTCTGGAATTTTGAGTGAGAAAAGAGTCTAACAGCTGTGTGTTTATACATCTTTCAACATTATACAAAGCACTGGGTGAATTTCAGACTACCTCAGATGGCAAAAGACTGTTGAATGAAACTTGTTGACAATGTTGTTAAAATAGAAAACTAATATTTGATAGCAAAAAAACAACAGGCTGTTATGAATGTCAAATACAGGATTATAAAGCAATGCACAGAGATTCTGGACTTGAATTTCGGTGCATAATCCAACCATCTGTCCACCAGTTGTGTAGCAAAATCAAGAGAACGTAGAAACCTCCAAAAGAACAGCCAAATTCTCTACCTTCAGCTACTGCATTTTTCTGCTTATGAACATGCTCGCGGTAATCGCACTCTGCTTAGAGATTAACCTAGGAGAGATGACACTCGCCACCGGCAAAAGAGAGATTGCAAAAGCAATCTTGCCAGATAGAGAAGATAAACAGGGCGCTCAGCTCCCGGTGAAGCAGGATGCAGAGGCAGAAGCAGACTTCCCCAAGCCGGTGCTGCCGCGCCGGGCACGGACCCTTCGCCAAGGGCGGCCGGTGCGCGGGGCCCGGGGCCACTCAGCCCGGCCCGGTGGGGAGATCAGAGCCGGGCTGTTCCCTGAGGGTGAGAGTGGGGCTCCACGCTGTAACCCAAAAGTTAAACCCGGGGGAGTGGGGTCGTTCTTGACTCATCTCCCACCGTCAGGATGCCGCACGGTGCAGCATCGGAATCGGACAGGGCTGCGAGTCTCGCAGCTCCCCCGAACACCCTCCTCGCCCAGGAAAGGCACCGCCAGCCCCCCGAAAAAAAACAAACAAACAAACAAAAAAAAAAAAAAAAAAAAAAAAAAAAAAAGAAAAAAGAAACACCCAACACCAACTTGGAGGGATACGCCAAGGTGGGAAGTTCCACGGCAGAGCCGCCTCGAAACCGAGGGGAGCACGACCGGCATGCGAGACACGGGGCTTCAGCCGCGACCCTCGTCCCATCCCGGACCGCCGGGCACCGTAGCGAGACTCAGCCGCCCACCACGGGGCACGGCTGGGAGCTGCCCCGTGCCCAGCTTGGACACTAGTTGCTCGACCCGCGGCGAAGAAGCGGCGAGAGGAGCCTGGGGGTGGCAGCGGACTCCGGGGGGAGCCTGCGGACGATGGGGTACTCGCCCCACACGGGGCAGACCGGCAGTCCGCCCGCGCAGCCCTTCGTTTCTCACCTCCTTAAGTTCCTTGGCGACATCTTTCAGGTCCCCTAGGACTAATTCCAAATCCTCCACGATGATCTTGATTTGCTCCTTCACGTTGGCTTTAGAGGCTGCCGGCGGCCCTTCGGACGGCGACGAGGAGGAGGATGCGGTCCCCTTGGACTGGGCGGACATCCTTCGGGGCAGCCCGGCGCGGCCAGCGGGGCACGCAGGTCAGGCGAGCGCGGCGGCCGCCGACCGCCC
>JAWWEV010000095.1:18769694-18795363 GCA_035583235.1 Hafferia zeledoni
GAGGGGCCGGGGGAGGAGCGCCCACCGCCCGCGCTCCGGAGGGGCGGGGGAGGCAGCAAGGCGCCTTCTCCGGAAGAGATGCTCTGCTACCTCCTCCGCGCCCAAAGACCCACTGGGGCGAGTGCGCTGCGCTTGTCTCCCGGAGTGTCCACGGTGCTGTATCACCCCGGAGCCTCCCCGCCACGGTGGTCCTTGGGAGCAGGGACGAGTCGCACCAGCTCTGCTGGAGAAGAATATTTACCCGCCAAAACAGTCCCTCAGAAAGGAAACACTTTTCGTGGCTGGCTCATTGAACAATTCCTTTCGAAGCGGACAACAGTATCGGTTTCTGGTAATAAAGTAATGATTGGGTGGTGGCACTCACATCCCCCTGTACTGTGGCAAAGTGACAGCTTTGGCTCGTCTGGAGTGTGCATTGCTCGGTTTGGACTTTGCTGCTGTAAGGAAGCAGGAGGAAGGACAATGTTCTGTAAATGCCACCAAATTGGTAAAAGACACGTCTCTGCTGGCCTCTGCAAAAACACAGGGATCAGTCGACCCTATTCTAGTTGGGAACCAAAGGTTGTGTATCTCATCAAATAGAAATAAAAATGCTCATGAGCCACAATACGTTTCATGAATGTGCTATTGAGATCTTTCTGTTGAGGTACAGGTCAGTACATCTTTAGAACACTCACTTCCCCCACTGCTGTTCAGAGAGTGATCTGTGGGCCAAAGTGAAGAGACTGCAGAATATCACTCACCTCTGGTGGCTTTTCATCTTACTGCAGAAAGGGTAAAAGACGTTGGTTTAGGTATTTCTACCTCCCACTAGCTATAAATACCAAGAAGAAGGCATGCAGCCAGGCTCTGCTTTGAGGATTGTGCTACATGGCGGCAACCAACTTTGATGTTTTAATTCTTTCTGAGACTTTTGACAACCTGAGATGTTTTAACCTAGCTAGAGCAGGATGGGTAAAGAAGCTTGCCCAGACCGTTGTGTCTGCACGTGGTAAAAATCTCACTTGGTGACGAACAGTATGTTTCTGGGAAGATTGTGAGACTGGGATATGAACAGAGGGAGCCTGACAGCACCTGTTGCTGTCTCGAAATAACTGTAAATATCTTTCCACATTTCGCCACTATAAAATCTGTGGTGTTGGGCTGAAATAGTTTGTTAGTGGGCATGTAGTGTAATTTTTTTCCCTAGGTGTTTTAAGACCTTTAAAACAATTTCAATGAGGCCATGTTCAAGAAAAACGCATGTTTTTCCTCTAGATTTTCCTCAAGTCAAATGGAAGATTTCATCTCACTGAAGTAAAAGTTCTTCCAACACTGACTTTTAAAAGCACTCTTTTTTCGCTATTTTTACTTAACTGTTTTTATATGAGCAGCAACATCATATGATTTTTGAAGCTAGTTAAGCAATACAGTCAGAATTTCCAAACATCAGTCACCACTAAATTAGGAAGAAAGCAACCCACAAGCTGTTGAATAAGTTTAAAATAGTATGTTTTTATATTATTCCTCAAGGGCATTGTATGAATAGAAAACCCAAAACATTTACGAAAAGTTATCAGTGAAATTCACTAAGTAGAAACCTGCATATATCCAGTTTATAATTAGAGAAAAAAGCTTTTTTCTGACAAAAGTTAACATTATTGTATGTACAGTATACTGTACATGCTTACACGTAACATGGCTTACACAGGTAAGGAATGGTTCTACCATATTACTGTAGAAATAATCAACATTGTCACAAAATTGCTACCACATTTTTTACAGACCCTGTAAATTTTTTCAGTATAGCTGAACATTCATTATTAGACATAACTTTCCTACCCAATTCCTTACATTTGATATATTGTCTGAGTATAAGGTATAGCCATCTCTCATTCACTGCTAAATATTTTTACTTTAAGAAAGAAGAATTGATTCCTGGTCTATCTCATCAATTATGACAAGACTTTGCCTGTAATCCTGTGGTTACACAATTTCCTTAATCCTGTGACCACCTTTGGAGCTTCCCAAACTTTTGAAGATGTAAATTTTGTCCGTTTTACCAATACCTCTACTTTTGCAGTGACTCTTGTAAGAGTTGTGCTGGATTTTATATATATAATGCCTTAATTTTTTTTATTTTTTTTTGTCCAAGTATCTATTGCTTAGCCCTGAAAAAAAAAATGACTGCATTTCTAAATCCCGAGTAAAGTTCATTGCCCTATTGATCTTTAAAGCAATTTTATACCTGTAGAAAACATTCTATATCTTGCCAAACCATGTCTCAGTTAACTAATAGGTAGTTTCCCATATCAAAGTTGGTTTATTTCTTTTTGTTTCTGTCTCTTAATAAAGTGCTATTTATCAGTGTGCTATCAGGTTATTCTTTCTGTAGTCTTTCTCTTTATACATCCACCCAACCCAAACTGGCTAATAAGGTAAAAAAGGAGGAACTCCTTACTGGAAGTCTGACCTCTGTAGGCCATTAAGGAGTTGCAGAGGGTGCAAAGCAGTCTCTCCAGAAATCCTGAGGGAAAAAAAATTATTTTAAAAGTAAAAGCTTAAGACATTCACAGTGCCGTTCACTGATTTTCCACTAACATTCAAAATCCAGAAACATTTCATCCAAAAAAAGAACCAAGCAAAAACAAAAGACACATTAAATGAATACTTTGTGAAGGGCTGTGGCACTCAACCATAACAGGGCCAGTGGTGATTTTATTAAATGCACAAGTTAAGTACGGTTTGGTCTGATCAGTTACTGGGAAGGACATCTCTCAGAAAAATGTCTCAAGATGCCACAAAGTTTTGTTTTGGTGATTTTGTAGATGGCACTTTTCCTTTTGAAAAAAGAAATCTTATATCTTAGCCAAGTGTTAACAAATAAAATGAACTGCACACACACAGAGCACTCATTTTATCATGCTGTTTTATTTATGCTCTTTATTTTACGTATGGAGTCACAAAGAGAGTTGGAAACTATGCAGGAAAGCATGAGTAATCATAAAATGTACATGAATCACAAAAATAATTTTCGCCAGAAATCAGCCAGACCAGTAATATCAGACACTTTTAAATTTAGTCACTTGTCTCTTATTTAAAAAAAAAAAAAAAAAAAAAAAAAAAAAAAAAAAAGACTCAAAATAATGCAAGAAAGCCTTAGTTGGTTGCCTTCTTGGGAGGTACTGTTTAGTACCACGAAACCTTCATACTTATTCTTGTATGAGAATAGAAAACAAATGAGCACTTTGCAAATTGTATATGTAGAACTACAACCCACTTCCCTCATGTTGTTAGTATTTTAAATAGATTAATCAAAAATAGTTTGCTGTTGCCTGTAAAAAGTATTTTGTTTGGAGTTTGGGCTATTAACCAAAGGCAAAAGTTGCAAAAAAAAAGTCTTTCAGGTCAAACAGAACATTTTTATCTGAATTTTCTGATTTATTTTAAAATTTTCAAACTTTCCAAACAAAATCAAGGAATCTACAAAGCAAAAAGATACCCTAGCCAAACTCCTAATTTTGTGAATGATAAAATAAAACCTTTATTTATTTTTCTATCCCTCTTTAAAATTTGTCCACATACAAATTCTACTTACAAGTTAAGGAAACACTGAAACAGTAAACCTGTCTTATTTTTGCCAATGCAATTGCTGAAGAAAGCTTTGATCAATTGCCACAGACTTGCATATTGGAAGCATGCTAATTAAAATATTAATTAACATCTCCAATCTTTTAATAAACTGAACACACACCTTAAACTGTTTTATTCTCCTTTATAAGTAAAAGTGGACCAGAGTTTTATGAAATCCAAATCTATTTTCCCTCCATGTTGTTTGTAATGTGATTAATGAAGATGTCAATAAAAATTACTTATCTGTCAAATCCTCTGTTGAATGATGTTGTGGAAAGAAATAACTGTTATTTTGTCCTAACTTAAAAATATATATGCAAGAATTTCTCTATTAAATATGAATAAATTGTATCCCATGCAGCACTTATGTTCAGTTCCTTCAATCTGTTCGGGATGGAGTGTCACATTTGTTAACAGAGTTCACAGAATAATCTATATCATGTCTCTTAAGTGGAATGCCAACTTACAAGATTTACTACAACTTCCTGTGGAAATAAGTGCTGGAAGATAAACATTTTAAAACTAAGTCCTCTTTGAACCATTTGTTCTGTGAGGTTTCCTTAGTGAGCTGTGAACAACCATAGCATATGAGCCCATTCTGCATCTAGGATATTCTCCTGGCACTAATTTGCAGTGGGCTTTCTTTTCCTGTAAAATTTTAACTCGTGGTATTTCTCAAAAATTGTCTGAAGCTCTGAGAAGTGTATAAGAAAAAGAATTTAAACTATTTATTTTTGCCAAGCTAGATCTTCAGTAACTAGACAAAGAAATGTAGCATCTTACGAAAAATATGAGCATTAGTTATGTCTGTGACTTGTTTTAATTCAACAAGGATACAGTTTTCAATGTAAAAGTCAACAAAGTACTGCCTATGGATTTAGTAAGACAGGATAATAAAACCAAATTAATTTGGAATACAAGTACTTAGAAGAGATGTGATATTTGTCAATGTTATGTGAACTTTGTCTATCTATATTATACAATTACTTTTTGTGAAGGTCATTCTCTGTGAAATGCTTTGGCTCAAGAAAGATCCCCTGAATAGGTAAGAAAAAAAAATGGCTATTAATATGGGAGAATAAGAAAACTGAACTATATGCATACACAACTTGAAAGATGGAAAAATTTATTTGTTCCCATAATAAGTACTCAGTTCAGTGTCCACTACTGTCGTAGAGAGATGTAACAGAAATGGCTGTCTTAATGCAAATTAATAGAATATTACAGGAAAAAAAGGTAGGAAATGAGTCAGGGAAGGAAAAACACAATTGTATCATGCCTATTGCATCTCTCTTGCAAATATCTATCAAAATGCTTTTAAAGCATAGGAATAGTGGGAGATGAATGGTTTTTTCTCTGTCAAATGCATTCTGCATAATTGCTTGCAGAGAATGGAAGTTTTGTTTCCTCTTCAAAATGTAAAAGTATGGTGGTAAACAAGGCAGTAAAACTGAAAGGAGATTGTTAGCTGAATAAATTTCTGCAGTAAGGCTAAAGCAATGGTTTATTTAGCCAGTTTTTATGCTTGTTTTTCAAATTTAATTATTGGAAGCTATATACTTAATTTAATTTTACCAAGATTACTCTTTTGTTAACTGTCAACTAACAAATTGATGATTTTTTTCCCCCTAAGGAGCTCTTGGTTTGTGTCAGATGCAAAGTATTTCCTGTGGATACATATCCCTTTGCCTCTGGTGTTCGCTTCAGTAGTACATTACTACAAACATCTGGAGCACAGAAGAAAAACACTGTCTGGATTAATTCCTAAAGTACCTCCATAAGAATAGTCTGAGTAAGAGAAATGTCAGATTAAATGAGTAACCCAAACATGGAAAAGGACTAGAGTAGCAAGAATCTAAAGATAAAAAAATGCAATTTTTTAACTTGCAGATGTACAGTGGATTTATAGAGCCTTTACCTCAACGCCCACTCCAGCTAGTCCAATTAAAAAACTATTTTTAGTGTGTCATACACCATAAAGCAAAGGTTAACATTCACACATTCAAAGCTTTCATTTTAGATTGATGAATTATCTATTGACAGACAATGAATCTCTTCCACTTTGTCCCCTATTCCCCATATTCAAATTATGTTAAAAGCCACAGTGCAAAGACAAAGAAACCAGAAACATAAATGGGAAGGATCTATTACTCAGTGATAAATAAGACTGGATTGTGTAGGTGCCAGGTATTCTCTTCAGGTATTGGCTGTTCTTCAAGTGAAGGCATGAGAAAGCATTGGTTCTGTCCACGCCTCACTGAACTGGACCTGTAGCGTTACAGACCCAAGTACCCAGGGGCATCACTGAGAATCTTCCAAATTATAGAAAAACATTCCCATATTCCACTCCTAAATTCAGATAATTAAAATTTTTAATCTGTGATCTTTCCATTATGCTAATGCCATCTGTTATTATTTTGGACATTAATGCTTTTCCTCTATGATTTTTTAAATGTATTTTAAACAATATCTTTTATGAAACAATCTCCTTGCCAAATCCCCCAGTCAATTTATCTGGAATCAGTTACATCATTTCTTCTTAGGACCTATGGCCTATCTTCAAAATGTCAGTTGCACCATGAGGAACACGAATATTTGCATTCTATCTAATGCTTTTCTGAGAAGTGATGCCACATATTTTCAAAGAAGTAATGTTTTCACTGGATATTCAAATGTCTCATCCACCAGTTATTCAAACAAAGTGGCTATTCTTGTTTACCTCAACTTTGAATTCATTCTGGAGAATTTGCAATTCTCTACAGCTGTTCTGGGAACTTCCAATTCTCCTTCTCCCAAGGTAAGAACTATTGCCAATAGAAATCTCCAGACTCAAGTGTGTGCTATTTGCTTCCTTGATAATCACTACTAGTCCATTACTAGATAGAGTTTCAGAAAAAGGAGCTCTGGATTATAATCTCACTTGAGATTATAACCTCCTTTTTGCAAAAACCCAACACAGTGAAAACACAGGAAAACCAACATATGAATAACTTTTTTCATGTATTTGAATACCTATTTTCTTTCAAGAAAATAGAATATTTTCTGATCTTTATAGCAAGCATCAGGAAAAAGCCAGTAGCGCTCAGATCACAACAAAACACAGTACTATCTTGCTTTTTTGTTTTTTGGGGGGTTTTTTGTTTTGTTTTTGTTGTTGTTGTTGTTGTTGTTTTGAACAGAATATAATGTTGTAAAATTTAGGAAAATAAGATAGATCAGACTGATTTTTTCCATTCCAATATAGGCTATTGTTTGACAAATCAAGCCAGTTAAAGCCTGGTATCCTGGTTAAAGATAACCACTTGATTAGTAGGTAGCATGGAGAAAGTCAAAAACTTTCAGAAAATTCAAAATAGTCACAATAATTGGATTTCTAACTAATGTGATTGACTTATATTATCTGAAAGTCTGACCCACT
This sequence comes from Hafferia zeledoni, assembly GCA_035583235.1. NCBI lineage: Eukaryota > Metazoa > Chordata > Aves > Passeriformes > Thamnophilidae > Hafferia > Hafferia zeledoni. The sequence goes on from JAWWEV010000095.1 coordinate 18,776,725, forward strand.
GTCTACTAGCCTACTTTAAAGAGGGAATCTGTTTGGTCTGAAAATATATAAAATTGTTTTGAGACAGTTCTTCAGTAAATCCAATCCTGTCTTTTAGCAGAAAGATTTAACTTCTGTGCAAGTCAGATCACAAGAAGACTCTGTCTTAATTTCCCTCAAATGACCCAACACACATCCACTTCTGCTCCTAAGGTCTCAACTCATACAGTCTCTCTAAAATTATCTGAATACTTCTATCTAACCAATAACCGTACCTAAGGTACAGATGTCAAGTACTATATTTAGTAATTTACCATATGCATCTCCTATACTGATGTTTTTAAAATTGAAAAATGTTAAATTTAATTAGCATTGAATATTCTTACCTTAGAAGATCTTACATTGAATAACTTTATTCTGAAAAGAACTTTTAAAAGTGTAATGCAATAAATGAAAAGAAATTTCCATATATAATTTGCAGTCTGAAAAATGGTGAAAATCCTGGGTTTACGCATTATTTTATATAGGTACAGCAAACTTGGACTGCTCTGGTATCCAGATATTAGTAAAGTTAAGGAAGTAAAGCAAGTACCTGAATTTTCTTTGGTCCTTGCTACTGTTCAATCACTTAGCATTTGAAAACAGCATTTTGAAGTTTTTTGCATGAACATTGATTTCTTATTTTTTTATCTAAAGATAAAATGGTAAAGATCAAAAAGCTTAATATAAATATGCTCTTTTTTACCTCTCTGATAATTTCTATTATTTTTCTGCACTTCAAAAATAATACATCAGCAGTGTGTCTGACAAACCCAATATCACCCATTTCATTCAACTTACCCTTGTAAAGTTGTGGCTTCATCACCCTTGTTAGTATTTGAATTTAAAAAAAAAACAATCAAACAAACAACAAAGGAAGAGCTACAAAGGTAACTTCTTAAAACTCTGCTCAATTTTGCAAATTGTTTGAAGTTGTTGATTAAAATTTCCATAAATATTTTGTAACACTGACCTTGTGCTTCAGAAGTTGCTTAAATAAGAGGCACTGGAAGCAAATACAATACTAAACCTGTGAAATTTGATACAATGGATGATCAAGCCAAAAATTTAGCCAGTTCACAGTTAGTTTGGCCTTCCTTAACCTACTACAGAGACCATCTTTTTCTGTGAAGTTCAAGCAAGTTTTTTTCTTGCTTTGACAGACACTGGTGTATATATATTCCCATTCCTAAATTTCCATGCCACTATGTGTTCTCTTAAATTCACACAAGAATCCAAGTTTCACAGAAATTGCTGTGCTGATAACTTGCATTATGATTTTGGGATATAATATTAGGATCCAAACATTTAGTATTTTCTTAATAATTTGCTATCGCACAAAGCAAGTAGTCTAAGTACAAAGAGATTTTTTTAAAAAATAGCATTTGTATACTCAAACCCATTGCATAGGAACCAAAGGGTGTCCTTAGGTCTCAAAGTCCACAAGACAAAGCATCCTTTCTCCAGATTTATAGGAGGGGTATGCTTAGATACTGCTCTGTTCTCCCAGGGCACCCTCAAGTCAAGACAGATGTCTTTTTACTGTTGTGCAGGTTGCATAAGGGAATAATTCATCTATGCAATTTCAGTCAGTAGAATGAGAAATAGAGACTTGTAACTTTTGCCTTGTTTAAGATTTTTGACATTCAATTCTTTTTTCTGTGACAGGAAGTATGTAATTATTGTGGGTGTTTTCCCTTTCCATGATCGTCTTCAACGATCATTTATTCTGAAGTGTTGAAATTTTTATCAAACCTCAATTTCTATACAATGGTGCCTTTTGAAGTCAATAGGTCTGTTGTTATGGTTCAGCAGTTTATTATGGCTGAAATATTTTTTTCATATCATAGATTCTATGTCTTTGCACTCATCACGCTGAGTAAAATGTACAATAAACAGAGGTAAATGTAAAATATCATCTCTTTGATTTGACATTGCTTTTGACAGAACTTCATACATGTACAGGTCCAAAGAATAGGCTCTCAAATCAAGGTACCAAATTTGTCTGTGTAGAATCAACTGTTATGGCTTTATTGTGTGTCCTTTGGAGTAAGGTGACTCAGCTTTGTTTTTCTGCCAAAAGCACTGCCAAAATGAGTATTAGAAATCTTGGTAATTCAGTTGGGGAGGGGGGCGGTGTTTGGTTTCTTTTTTTGCAAAAGAAAGGCATGATAAACCATGAGAGTTAGAATTTTAAGTTCTAATATTTACTATTACTTTTAGTTAGTACTTGTTAAAATATATTCACTATCATAACTGTGTTTTAACGCATGGACTACTCCCAGTTTATGCGGCAATTAGACACTAGAGGAGGGATTAGCAGCAGGATTTTTCAATCCTAGCAAGAAATTATGATTTATAGGATCAAACTAATACAAGATCTGAACACCTGTTTAACTGATGTTTATATATTGGTAACTGATACACCTGGAAATTTCTGATATGATACCCAGGTCTAAGGACACTTGAATCTGAATCTTGGTGGAGAATTCCTTTATCAAGGATGTCACTGGCAATGATGCTCAAGCCTTCTTTCATTTCAAGCCACAAAATCCCTTATGGATAAATTTGCAGGCCAAATAGAAAATAGGCCAAACCTTATGCCTTGAGGATACAGGCCAAGTGTACAGCACAAGAGGAATCCATGATGCACTGCATATGCAATATTTTCAACAATTCTCAGTCAGCCTGGTACAAGCATTTACTTCCCTTTTGTATAACAATGCAAACAGCAAAAATCATCTGCAATGGGCTGGTACAGATAGAAAAACCAGGGCTGTTGCCAGATAACTCTCCTCTCATAGATATGAGCTGCAAATCAGAGAAAATATTCTGCTTCTGGCAGCTTGTTCCCATCTGCCATCTTGTTTCAGGTGTCATGAATGCTTTCCCACAATAATTATGGCTTTGTGGTATTAATGATTGTAATACTATCCATTAGATTTTACCTGCAGTGTGGTAAGAATGTTCACATACTGCTGCTCTCTTGCAAACAAGCATCAATAGCAAGTATTAAATAATCCTATCTCCCTTGCTCTCTTTTTGTCAGAACTTCAGAGCTTATACCATTCACTTAGCATTGTAGGCCTATTCTTCAGTGAGAGATCTATAAGTTACAGTGGTATGTTATCAAGTGTTGTTGGTGTTTTAGGCAAAACCAACAATGTTACAGCAAGCCACAACAATCACAAGTAATTAACTACATCATTGGGTGAAAGAACTGACCCATAATCCCCAGGAAAGAAAGCAGCTGCTACTGAGCTGCTGCTTAGGGAGTTTTATGTCTGCAGTTTTTGTCTATCCACATGGATATGGGATAGCAAATTGTATGTACCATTGTGCAGGTGAACCCTTCATACCCGTAATATTTAAAACTTGTGAAAATCGTACTGTGCTTTCAGTATTTTCTGTTAGAACTGTTTGAACAATTAGAATAATTATATTTGTTATGCAGAGAGAAAATCCAGGACTGAGAATCACTTATGAGTTAGGATAAAAGCATTTATTTGCAGAGAAGCCTCCACCACTCATTTCTGATCTTAGAAATATATTTTTCTTAACCAACCAGGACTTGAACATGGGCCTCATCTTTTACAATCTGTTGCCCTAGCCATGAAGATGCATACAAATTACTTAAGCAAGTATGATTTAAACATACTCAGAATTTAAATATAGAAAAATTAAGAAAAATTAGTTATCTTTTAAAGGTTATTTTGCCAGTGTGTTACATATATTGTATGTGCATTGAGTAGAATGATGATTATTGTAAAAAGACAGAAGTAAAAATACACTTGAATTACTAGAGGTTCTCAACATTTCTAAAGAAACTTTTTTTCCCCAAATGCAAGAACATGTATTTGTCCTGAAGAAAATGTATCTATCTTTTTGGAAATAGTCTTCTTGTCTGCCCTCTGACAAATTTCTGACAGACAAAGCCCATATCTGTGGGGTTTTTTAACTTCTTCATGAACAGAACATAGTATTTGGTTAGTAAGGACATGATGTTGCAGGTTGAAAAGCTGGCTTAGCTGATCTCAATGGACAAAGCTAAAGTGCCAGCAGTGAGTGTGTGACCTTGCAACCCATGTGGGAAGATCTGAAGGTGTGTATTGGATCCTCATTGTCTGTGTCTTTAAAAAGCAACTCAAAGTTTGCAGGTAAGCCCTGGGGGCCTCCAAGGCAGATTTATCAGGGCACGTGTGCACTTTGGGCCTTGAAGCAGGGGAGTATTCCACAGGGGCTGTGAATGCTAAGAAGAGGAAGGAAAAAGACTTTGTTATGTTCTGTGAAGCAGTAACTTTGGGAAAGAAAATACTGACATTTCTGGAACTGGAAATGATAGGACTGTGGATCACTTTAAAGTATGAATATATAACAAATACGATCACTCGTTTTTACCAGTCACTAATGTCTTCCATTCATTACCAAACTGGTTTTAGAAAAATAACTTGGCCTGTTCTTGTTTATACCCTACAAAATTAGACGCATTTCATCTAAGGATTTGAGAACATAGAGGCAAACCTGAAAACCCCGGAAGAAATTGAAAAACCTGGTATCCAAGACCTGCCTCAGAGGGAGACTGGATTTAAGTATCCTCAGGCAGAAAGATAGTTCTAATGACACAGGTTTCTCATATCTCTGCCTGAATTAAAGTGAGATAAGCATTTGAGTGCATGCCTTTCTTCTTAAGTTGTTCAAATTTTGAATTTCTATTCAAGAGAAGTGTAGCCTGAAGCAAATCACAGAATTTATAGCAGGAAATAGGACTAGGTACTTCCCAATTTAGGAAGTGAACTGCTGACCAGCCTCAGAAATGCCTACCTGTCCCTAAATGTAGAATAGGGACTTTGAACACTGTAAGGAAATCAGACAATTCTAAAATAGAATAAGGAGTTAATTTCTGCCATGCTGAGGTTAAATTGTTTATGTAGACCTACTCTTGGTCTTCCACTTCATATATAAATAAGCCTTTGTTTAGAAAAAACAAAATTCTATGTCTAGGATCTTGATTCCAAGTATATCACCAGACACCTTACTTACCTAAATTAAATATATACTAAGAAGATTTAAACAGGTATTTCAAACCTAAGTAGTTAAATTTAAAACATTCTAAAAAAAGTAATACTGAAAGCATTAGTAGGTCTTTGCAAAAATACTTAAGTAACTCTGTCATGCCTTAAATGCCAGTTAAATAAATCTTTTTAATTCTCAAATTAACAAGGTAAGGTCTTTTATATGTGAAACTCACAGGATATCAACTCCCTTAGGGGAAAATATTCTAAACAGTATTATGTAAAATATTTATGGTAGTTGAATTCAGCTTCAACAAACTGTATATATTCCTTGTAGACACATATTATCAGCACTGTATTTCAACACACAAGAATGCATCCTCTTGTCACAAAACAGTGGGTTCAACAACTTCAGCTTTCCTAAATCACACTTACAATAACTGAAACCACCTAATTTTTAAAAAAGAACAGTGGAAAATTAATTTAAGAACACATTTAGTTTCACATATGTTTGCGATCAAATTGTTGTTTTAAATTACCTAATCAGATCAGTTTGTCATACTTACTGGAAACTAGCATAATGGCAGTGTTGCAACTGCAAAAGTCAGAGAGGGATTTAAAGGACTGGGAGTGGAAGGAAGAGAGCAAGTGTTTTAAAATTCCCAGAGTTTAACAGTTCTGACAAAAATCAAACCGTAATTCCAGTCACACATCTCTGCGTGTGAACACATATATTTTCTTAAGGGTAGAATTGTAAATTGGTTTTTTTCATAGTATTTCATCCTCAGTAAACTGTCATTGCAAAAGCTGGGTTGAGCAATGCTACATATCTCTCCGTGGCTCCCTGCAGAACAAAGGGAGAGCATTCAAGTACTGCCATGCCTTTGCCTCCATGGGATTTTTCCCCCGGAGCTTTAGTTGCCAACAGTGTTCCTTGAAAGTCTTTCCAAAAATTATGGAAGGAAAGTTGACGGAAACATCATGGCAGAACGGCCCTCAGTAGTGATTCTTGGCAAAAGTTTCTGGAATTCAAATGAAAGCCACTTACAGTGATTTCTGATGACATCTCCAGAGCAGGTTTCTCCATTCAGACATATTTGAGTCTAGGCTTTGACCTGCAGACGCTCTGCATTCACATCCATCATTAGCCAGCAGTTCATCTAGTGGGGAATTTTAAAAGTTTACCAGACATAAGTTTGTATCACCACAAGTTTACATACATTTTTTCAAATGCATCCACTCATATGTTTCAGTTTCAGACTTCAGAGTATCAGCATTTGTATGGCCATACTACAGGGCCCCACTTCTTTAGACACATCCATTTAGATGCAGATAAAGACTTGCCTTAGTCTTCAACAGTAAGACTGATTATCTTCTGGGCAACTGTCCCCCGGAGCTGGTAGATAGGGACAGGGAGCAGAACAGACTACCTGTGGTCCAGGAGAAAGTAGTTAGTGACCTATTCAGGCATTCAGATACTGACAAGTCTATAGGACTAGATGGCATTCATCCAAGGATGTTGAGGCAGGTGACAGAAGAGCTCACTAAGCCACTCTCTGTAATTTGTCATCAATCTTGTCTGACTGGGGAGGTCCCAGGGTAGCCTCCCATGAGTGAAGGTTGGCTAAAGAGATGGCCATCCAGAAGAACAGACAGAAGAAGGATTTGGAACTACAGGCAGTCAGCCTAACTTTGTTGCCCAGTGAGGTTATGAAGCAGATCGTCTTGAGCGCCATCATACGGCATATATGGGACAACCAAAGGATCAGACCCAGGTAGTATGGGTTTAGGAAAGGCAGGTCCTGCCTGATCAACATGGTCTACTTTTATGACCTGGTGACAAATCTAGTGGATGACGAAAAGACTGTGGATGTAGTTACCCAGTCTTCAGCTAAGCCTTTGGTACTGTTTCCCATGACATTCTCCTGGAAAAACCGACCTCCTGCATCTTGGGTGGGTGCATTCTTCACTGAGTTAAAAACTGGCTGGATGGCCGGGCTCAGAGAGTGGTGGCTGATGGTGCTGCATCTAGTCGGCATCCAGTCACTAGTGGTGTCCTCCAGAGATCAGTGTTGGGCCCAGTCCTGTTTATTGTTTTTATGTATCTTCTGTAACTTTGTGGGAAATACTGAGCTGAGTGTTGATCTTCTGGAGGGTGGGAAGGCTCTGCAGAGGGATCTGGACAGACTGAACTGATAGGCTGAGGCCAGTGGTACGGGGTTCAACAAGGCAAAATGCACTGCAGGCTGGGGAAAGAGGTGCTAGAAAGCTGTACAGTGGAAAAAGACCTGGGGGTGCTGATTGACAACCAGATAAACATGAGCCAGCAGTGTGCCCAGGCGGCCTAGAAGGCCAATGGCATTCTGGGTTATACCAAAAATAGGGTGACCAGCAGGACTAGGGCAGTGATTTTTCCCTGTACTTAGCACTGGTGAGGCTGTACTTGAAGTGTTGTGTCTAGTTCTAGGCCCCGCAGTTCAGGAAGGACACGGGTGCTGGAGCAAGTCCATAGAAGGGCAATGAAGCTGATGAAGGATTTAGAGAATAAGTCATATGAAGAGTGACTGATGGAGCTGGCATACTTAGACTGGACAGAAGGAGGCTGAAAGGAGACCATATCACTCTTGACAACTACCTGGAAGGAGGTTGTAAGAAGGTGAGGGATAGCCTCTTCCCCCAGACAACTAGTGACAGGAGGAGAAGACAAAACCTCAAGCTGTGAAAGGGGAGATTCAAGTTTTACAGGAGGAATTTCTTCATGGAAGGAGTTACTAAACATTGGAACAGACTGCTCAGGGTGGTAATGTTGGAGTACCTGTCCCTGGAGGTGTTCAAGAAAGAACTGGATATGGCATTTAGTGCCATGATCCAATTGAAAAGGTGGTGATCATTCAAAGATTGGACTTGATGATCTTGGAGGTCTTTTCCAACCTAAATGACTCTGTGATTCTGATTTACATTTTCCATTGTATCTCTCACTCCTCTTTTAAAGTAACTCTAGGCTATGAATAGTTATTTCATATTTGCCTTGCATGTACGCAGACTGAGGGGTACATTTCAATAGCTAATTTTTCAGCAACCAGAGTACTCACCCTTCCAGATAATTATTATTGTCTTCTGCCAAGATTAATCTCTTCAAACATGCTTTCATATCAGCGATGTCACATACAACTTTTTTGGGTTTGTTTTCACAGAGCTTTGTATCCCTCTCAAATCTAATACTACAAATATAATATGAAAGTTAAATCACATGCTGAACATGCGTACAAATAATGGATATACCTCAAAGCATTTTAAACATCAAGTAATTATACACAGTGACGTGTATTACTGGGGGAGTTTTGAAAGATATTTAAATATTAAAAAAAATATGTCTGATGAGCTACTCAAATTCATTGAGAGAACTAACTGAAACTACAGGACGTGAAAGTTAGAGATATAAGTATCTTTTTGAATCTCAGTAAATACTTGAATACTAAAAATTAATGAGAAATGGAAATTTCTTCCCATCGGAAGTTTTATTATAAAGTACTCTTTCTATTAAATACTCAAGAGAATTCAAAGCCAAGAGTTTCTTTGCTGTTCTCTTGAATTCTTACTTTAGTTCCAGAAATCGAAAGCAGATTATATCTCCTTTCTCCCTTCTAAATTTAGTATCTTTGAAGTAAATTCACAATCTGTTTGTTTTAAGACATCTTTATTGTCACACCATTAGTTAAGTAGGCAGGTCAAGAACTGGGAGAAAGCAAACACTTGGCTACCATAAAATTGAAAATCTCCATGCTTTTCTGTCAGAAACGTTTTCTCTCCTTCCTCTGTAAATGGGGAAAGGAGAAGGGAGAAGAAAAAAAAAAAAAAAAAAAAAAAAAAAAAAAAAAAGAAGAAGAAGCTTGCAAGCTTTCTTGGGACAGAGCAAAAATTGACAGAAAATTTCCATTCAAATACAACTTGTTTCTTTTATGTCTCAGTGGTGGGCATTTATATTTCATATAGCTTTACCCTCTAACTTTCCCCTCTAACTTTAGGTTTTACAGCTTTTCTGTATCATAAAAATGCTTACTGTAATCCATATTTTGATTTTACTTGTTTTTTCCCCCTGAGTGTAAGAATGCAAAATAATATACAAGAATCAACAACATGGAGCCACACGTGTGAGTCTTTAGTAAAATCAACACTTGAAATGAAACAGAAAAAAATATTAGAAGTAGTACAGCCAATATAGTAATTGGTCTCTTTTCCCTACTTTTTTATCAGAAACTGAAGCTGCCTGCTGTAGATACTGAATAAAATAAGTGAAGTTTTTTTGTGTAGTCCTAAGTATCAGTACTGAATTTGAATCCCAGATGGAGTGAAATAGAGACCTCTTGTCTCTGTCTTAGTTACATATGTCTTTACTCAAACAGAAATTACAATTATCATGTCTATAGCATGGCTTTTTTTCCCATCAGCACAGTCTTTAGATTAAATGCTTTTGTGCTAAGAAGAGTCTGTTTTACTCTTCCTTCCTTTCTTCTTCTCTTTAGTCTAAATTCCATTTGAAAAAAATCTGCGTTTTGCTTTTATTTTTATACCCTCTGGAGAGAGAAGGAATTATATCACAATTTAAGTGATGGAAAACACTGGTAAGATTAAATCTGATCTAAAAGAAAAAGGCTCAGGAGAAAAGTGTTTACAATATAAAATAAAAAATCCAAAATACCCAAACCAAACAGCTATTTTCAGGATAAACTTTGAATTTTTGTGTTCCCAAAAGCAGCTCTCCTTCCAAGAGAATGCACATTTTTTTATCTTTAAGGAATCTATCTGACTCCAAATGAAGCATTTGTTTGTCCATTTCAGTTTTGAAGTAGAAAACACACAGATCCTGTTCAATTTCTGAGTATAAAAAGGCAAAGAGCAGCAGTCTGTTGGGGGAAATATGATATTAAATGGGTATCAGTGGTTATTTATTCTTGAGCCTGAGTAGTAGAGAATTTATAAGATGAAGAAAAATAAGGAGGTTTACATGTCAGCAGGTTGTATAATCTGTCTCTCACTATTATTTTCCTTTAAACATCTTCCCATGTTGCTGCCAGTGTTCCAAGAAGTGGAGTCAGTTGCATAGATGAACTTTTATGAGGAGGTATCTACACACAGCAAAATGTGCATTTCCAGGCTGTGAATATTTGGGAGAACACTAATGATTATTCAACAGGTAGTCTGGTAGAATTAGTGAATAATTTCAGTAATAATGATCAGTAAGAGAATAAACTGGCTATCCTAAGTCTTCAGAATTATAAACATATATTGACTGGGCTAGGCAAATTTTAATCTAAGTCTGATACTTTTTTATTTGATGCTGACTTAAGAGACAAGATGCAATAAGCATGCTGTCATTGCTTATAAGCTGGGTAAGCTTCAGCCATGCAATAAATGCCAGGTGCATTAAAAAGAGAGGAAACTTCACTGTATGAAATATGTTGGTCCTTTCTCCTTGTGTATTAAGTTGTCTTCGAGATTCAGGGTTGTTAAAAAGAGGTGGAAACACGATGTGGTACTAGCACTCCATATGTCTGTCTAGATGTAAAGTAAAATAACATGTAAACCCAGAATTATTTTCTAATTATGACAAAGATGTTGCATGAAAATGCTTAAAACTGTGGATAGATTTTGTCCACCTCAAATACATGAGAACATTTTAAAATTATTATGCAATTACATGTTGATCAAGTGATTGGACATCCTGTTCCTTTATTATTATATGCTATTAGACTTGTAATATAGTAGGAAATGTATCTTAAGGCATAATAATAGTAATTTAAATTAGAAAAGGTCAGCAAGTGACTTTTGTTTATAGCATTTTGGGTGGGGTTTCTTTGGGGAAAAAAAAAATTTGAAGTGTTAACATTGCAGAGATAGGTCATGAGACTGGGTTTGTGTATATTTTCAAATTGTCTCTGAAATATCACTTTTTTTATTTTTTGAATACTTGAATATGCCATTGCCTTTAAGCCATGAAGTTCTGTTCTTCTGAGTGTGCTTAGGCACTTGTTGCTGAAATGAATAATAAGCTGCAAGTCACTTCTAACTGAGCGTGGGAAGAGAACAAGATCAATTCATTATGATCATCTGTGGTGAGCTGCAAAACAACTTAGAATCTTGGCAAAGTTACACTCAAGGTGGCATATTAATCTTTACCTCCAACAAATATTCTGCAGAGGAATGAAAACCTTAGACCCTCTTGCTTGTCTCTACTTTTAGTTAACTATTTTGTTTACAGAGAGAACAGGGAAAAGGATGAAGAATGTGAGTTTAGAATAAGGAAGATTTGTACACCCAGAATCAAATCTTATGTAGGCATTGGAAAGAGATAAATTTGCTTGGTGCAGAATGAAATTCAAAAGAAATTTTTCTAAACTCCCCAAGGTGATTGACATCTTTCCATGTATTAACAGAAAGCAGGAAAAAAAAGCTGTAAGTTAAGTAAACAAGGTTTGGGGTTTTTTTCTTATGAAAGTGTATTAGGGACCAGAGTTGTGTTTAGGGGCCTGTCACAAAAAATACTGCAAAGTTTCACTATGGAAACTCAACCCTGAAGAAAGAAATGTTAGTGTAACATTGAACTGGTGGTAATTTGGCCTCTGACAAAGGAATGATACAGAACAAAGCCATTGTTAGCCTGGAGTCAGCATCCTGAGCTGATGCAGCCTCGACTCCTGAACCAGCCACACACGAGCTGATGCTGCGCTGGCAAAATTCCACTCCAGAGAGGGAGATACAAGGTGAGGTTCTGGGCTGAGGAGGATCAGATGTACATCATTTTGATCCAGGGGATGGCCTGAAGGCACATTGCCTGCCTCCCACACCCAACAAGTGCCATGCTCCATTCTCCTTCTCCTGCTCAATGGCTTCTCAAGATTCCAGGGGTTGGTATGTATTGTTTTCTATCACAAGTAACAGAATACATTTGCTTTGTTATTATAACTGCATTATAGGAAGAAATTTGGGGTTTTTTACTAATAAATTTGCTTTACTACTTCAGTCATGTTTTAGCGTCTTTTATTTTGTGAGTGGGAATCCTCCTGAACCTATACCAGAAAGATAATTAAAAAATATGCTTTCTAGACACTTTCCAAATTGAGCAATGTTTTGCAGGAAAGGTTACTTTCCCATGCATAATGATCCAGACTCCATTGACACCAAGACTAGTAAAACTTTACATTTAAAAGTGATAAAAATTAGGTCATTAGATAGTCATCCAGTGTCCCTTTTTCTTTTCTTTTGATACATATGCAAAGAGGTAATCAGTCTTCTCCAAACTAAAAGAAAACTGCTTTAAAGGAAATTTCACCTCGATTCTTCCTTTAGTTTGTGTTTTCTGCCTTCCTGGATGGGAAACTTAAGCCTTCAAAGCCTACAGAATGGAATGTACTATGAAAATATGAAATATTGTATCTTTGCAATGTTTAAAAAAAAACTTATCAGGGTTAGGAATCAGCACCTCTTTTCATCACTTGGGTGATATATTTCAATTACATGATTGAGGTATTCCAAGCAGGATAATGTAGAATACAAATGTTTTTTGGGTTGTTTGGATAAAACTAAGAAGTTGTTGCAAGGTAAAATTTGTTATCTCAACCAATAGGCTGATGAAGCTCTCATGTAAACTGTAATACTCTATTAGATAAAGCATCTGGTACTCCCTTCCAGAAAGCATCCCATCACCCATGAATGATTTTTTTTTTTTGTAGTAGAAAATACTGTCTTGGTTGAAAGTAGTATTTTTGACAGAAACAACACTGGATCACATCTTGGAGAAAAAAGGCAACAAAATTATCTTATGACTATTTCCCTAATATTATATGAAGTCACTGGCAAATGGTTGGCTTGGGACTGAGGATTACCCTAACTTTCCCTAAACAACATCATTTTAGGGATAGTGAGAAGGATGAGAAAGAGATAATGAAAGACACTGTTCTAGTTTCCCTCACGTAAAATGTGCAATTTTTCTTCACATGGCAGTGAAGATATTCAAAGAAAAGCAAAAGATGATATCTCAGTTCTTAGTGACAAACAGCTCCAGTTCAACCATACAGACTCAAGACTGGGAACACACTGTTCTGTGTCCTGGGAATGAAAACATGTGGTGGTATTATCAAGGTTCCTGAACTCCAAGACACAAGATAATCTTTCAGCAGAAAGACAAATTGCTTAAATTGGATGCCCTTTTTCTAAAGTATCGTGAATATATTTTGACTCAATTTAAGAGTATCTATGCAAATGCTATATTTATAGCAGCACAGTAGGTGTTTATCCCAGACCCAACAGATCTGAACACAGGAAACCAGGGAATCAGAGATATATATTTGTACTTCTATCAGTTAGAAATAGAATTACAGTGGTTTGCTTACTTTAGCATGTAATATTAGATGGAACTAACTTGTTTAATTTAATCTCTGGCAGAAGTCACAGGAATCTACATCACAGGAAATCCACCTTGTTGTCAACTGCTGTAGACAGACATATGAACAATTGTAATGTAATAAGTTGAGTTCTATCCTTTCACACATCATGTTTAACCTTGCAGAAGTCCACATGCTGCAAGTGTACACTCCAGTCACTTGCTTTGCAGTAGCTTACAGTACAGGCCACTGCAAGTGTAGCAAGACCTGCTGCCAGAAAGCTAGTTTTTCCTTTTAAACATTTCAAGTCAGATTTTGAATAAGACTCTGTGAACTCTACACAAAACCAGTCAGAGATTTACAGTATCTGCACATTAGACCACGTGAGTGCTCACAACCAACTACATTCACCACATGCTATTAATGTCCCTTCCAGGTTGCAAAGGAAAAAGGAGTGTATAAAGAAAAATTCTGGTCCAGGGCACAGACCTACACTGTTGGTTCCTACCGTATCAGCTTCATCTGTACCCTGGGAGCCTGTGTTTCTAGGCCATTCACTGAACATGAAGTTTCTTTTTTCATGACATGACAACACTCCATTGTTAGGCTTTTCAAAATGTGTGTAAACTAAACTTGGCTAAGCCTTGGGATCAAACACAGGAACACAAGAAAGAAAAAAATTGTGAAGTATTTTAAGAAGTATCTATGCCTTCTTGTCCTAGTACAAAAGTCTTTTAAAAAAACTCTGTAAGAAGCAAAAAAGATATTTCTGGCAGTTAAACATAATTCTTCTGCTCTGCATATCAAATGATCATCATTTAAGGTGATATCTTTGAAGGGTCTAAGAAGATACAGATTCTTTATAATTTTATTGATTTTTTTAATATTTAATTTAATCAGAACATCCAGGATGTGAAAATAAAAGTTGTACTAGTTTGATAGTTACTCCAAAAATGTAATGTCTTTAGTAAAATATGATTTAGTCCATGAAACTACATGGAACTAAATGAAAACTATATGAAAATCTTGGTGTTCTGCACAGAATTATAAATTACATGATAATCTTTCCTAGTCCAAAATTCAGTCAGCTGCAACAATATTTGGCAGGTAAACATAGTGTTTGTTTTCCATAAAAGTGTCTAGAGTACAGTTAGTTTTTTCAAAGCATGTTATACTATATCTCAGACACATATGATTTGAAAGATACATGTGAAATGTACATACACCAGTATCATTGGTCATGGAATTCATTAGACAAAGGAAAAAATCAGCTTCCGTCTTCTGGGACTGAAAATGGACCACCTAGGAGTAACCAACCATTTCAATCAACTTAGGGGAATGTTCAAGATACAGTGGGATAGTCACACTGGAAAAACTAGAAAACTGGAAACATGGGAAAATTATATCTGGAAAACACATAATGGCAATGGGCATAGTTTCTGAATAGCAAGGTATTAAGAATTAGAGTAACCTCCGGTCCCGTGGTGTAATGGAGACCACTCTGGACTCTGAATCCCAAGGACCCAAGTTCAAGTCTCAGTAGGGACCATCCTCTGGCAGTTAAATGCCTCCCTGCCATCCAATCCCATCAGATCTCAGATGCACAGCAGGGTCAGCCCTAGCTAGTACCAGGTGATGTGACAGTCATGAGGACTTCACTGTCACTGTCCAAGCTCGCTTGGCCATGGCAGATGGACCCTTAGGACTTAAGCAGTGGGGCCATGCTATGCCTCACCTACAAAATCCACTGCTCAGGCAGGAAGGGCACACCCACGTGGGGAGAGCCCTGCCCAAATCTGCGTTCACAAAGCCTGGCCATACATACAATCTCCCTAAGGAAGCTTCATTGACTGCTTGAGCTTATAGCAGTTCTGGAGTAGAATCTGTAGACACAAAATCAAACTATGCAAATTGTTTTAACAGTTACTTAATCTAAAGGAGAACAGGAAATGGCACAGCATAAGCTGCCTGCAACTTTACCTTTGTCAGAAATCCTCTGCATATCACAGCACATTTACTAAGTCCAGTAGTGCCAGACAACATGACAAGATGGAGATTTTTGTTATATACTGCTTTAGTCAGGCTCTGAATATATGCAGGTATTTCACAAAAAAACAAGCAAACAAACAAACAAAAAACTGAATAGAAAAACTTCCCCCTCACCCAAAAATAACCAAAGCAAAGCAAACAAACAAGCAAAAACCTCCAAAAAAAACAAAACACCAAAAAAAAGAAAAATACACACGCGCATACAAAAATTTGAAACAAACTAAGAAACAATAACAAAAAAGAAAATAGGCAAATAAATAGGAAGTAGAAATCTATATTTTCATTTACTATATTTCAAGATCAGCAAAATGTGCTCTGTGCTGGAAGTGGTTCTTACTGCTCCTCTAGTGAGAAGGGATTTTGTGAAAGGATTTTGCAGGACTTGTCCGTAGCTGTCTGTATAGAATGCAGGCAGTGTTTCAGAAATCACAAACACTGACCAAAGACACATTCAATACTATGTAATTCAGAGATTTGAGGAGACTTTTTGCAGTGATGAAAATTACATTACTTAGATGTTAATGCTGCAAAAATTTTTTATTGTCATCCCCATTAACTATTTCACTGACTGTACTGATCTGGTCACTAGTGGAGTTCTCCAGGTTTCCATCCTAGGCTCAGTGCTCTTCAACTTCTTGATAAACAACTTAGATGCAGGACTTGAAGGTACACTTAGTTTGCTGATAACACTGAACTAGGAGGAGCTGCTGACTCCCTCAAAGGCTGAGAGGCCCTGCAGAGAGACCTCGACAAATTAGAGGACTCAGCAATCACTAACCATATGAAGTTTAACAAAGACAAGTGCTGGATTCTGCGCCTTGGATGGGGCAACCCTGGCTGATCATACAGACTGGGGAATGAGATGCTGGAAAGCAGTGCTGGGAAAGGGCCCTGGGGGTCCTGGCTGATGGTAAGTTGAATATGAGTCAGCAGTGCCCTGGCAGCCAGGAGGGCCAACTGTGTCCTGGGGGGTATCAGGCAAAGCATCACCAGCCAAGGCAAGGGATGTGATTGTCTCACCCTGCTCTGCAGTGGGGCAGCCTCACCTTGAATATTGTGTGCAATTTTGGTCATGGCAGTATCATGGTTAGCCTTCACAAATGAAGATTTGGTAAGGGCTGTACCCACAATTGCTGCAAGTGTGCTAGTAGCTAAAAAGGCCGATGCAGGACAGGCAAGTCCAGTTGCAAAAGGCTCACAGCAGTATAAGAAAGTTATTAATCTGTTAGAGAGCACCCAAAGGACAACAACAAAGATGGTGAAGGGCCTTGAGGGGAAGCTGTATGAGATGTGGCTGAGGTCTCTTGGTCTGTTCAGCCTGGAGAAGAGGAGATTGAGAGACCTCATTGCAGTTACAACTTCCTCATGTAAGGGAGGAGGAGGTGCAGGCACTGATCTCTTCTCTGTGGTGACCACTGACAGGACCTGAGGGAATGGCCTGAAGATTTAGTAGGGGAGGTTTAGATTGGGTATAAGGAAGAGATTCTTCACTCAGAGGGTTGTTGGGCACTGGAACAGGTTCCCCAGGAAAGTGGTCACAGCACCAAGGCTGGCAGAGTTCAAGAAGGTTTTGGACAATGCTCTCAGGCACGTGGTGTTGTGCCTGATGTGGCTGTCCTCTGCCAGGCCAGGAGCTGGACTTCTGTGATGCTTGTGAGTGTCTTCCAACTTAGGATATTCTATTCTATGATCAAACAAACGTAATTTTGGATGCATGTTTTATATGCCTACTTGTTTTAACCTCACTTATGCAAGAAAATGGCATTAAGAAATCTGACATTTCTTGGTTTCCTCTGATGAATTTTCCATAGCAATTTTACTAATTAATTTTTTTTTAGTTTCCTGCCTATTTTACTTTCATGATGCTCACTGTAAGTATAGTTAATACAAAGAAACATTCATAAGTGGTTGAAATATCCCCTGTAATTCAACACTCACTCCTAAGTGTTTTACACTCATTCCTAAGTGTTCTAATTGTGACCTTACAGACATTTTTCCCACCCAGTTTCTCCAAGTACATCTCCATCTCTATATATCTATTATCTTGTGTGTGTCTGCCATGATCATTCTGATTATGACCTCATGGGTGCTATAGTTCACATTATGCATTGATGACATTCATTTAACAAAAGAAGTGAGGTTTATTTTGAAGTAAAATTTGAATCATCATTGTTGAGATATTTTAAAATTCCAGTCGTTTATTATCATATCACAATATCTTGAGTGTTTCCTGCTTTGTTTCAGTGTTTTAACTTCCATGACCAAAGAAAGGCCCCTGGTCCCAAGTCATATCCCAATATTACACACAAAGTTTGAAAAAAGAAAGTCTTCCATTTCAGTTTATTGCTGGACAACTTCATCAAATACTTTTAGTCATGCTCAACCACTGTAAAACATCAGTGTAACATTTCTACAAAAAGCTGGAGTAGCTGTACTGTGTTTTGGAAAAGTGAACACATGTGGAGTTTTTCACAGCATTTACTAAGAAAGAGGAGCAAATATATATAGATGCTTTTCCACAGCCATTTTCCAAAGCTCAAAAATAGAAAACCAGAGACACAAATATGAGTCTTGGTAAAAACACTTTGAGTACACACTTCCTACACAAACACTTCACTAATACCAGGAAATAAAAATCAGTCCCTGTCAGATGACCACTCTGAGATGTTCTTAAATAAATAAACTTTGATGAAAAAATAAATTTACATATATGATATACTACAAATCTGTGCAACATAGATGCATTTACATGATAAAGCCTCAATTATTGTATTAATAAAGATGCATCTTTAATAAGTGTATGCTCTTTTTCTGATGGCACAGTGACTGAAATTTTACTATGTGTATTTGATTTGAAACAACAGCTGCAATAATTTCAGTGATTTCTTTGGTTTGGAGCAATCGTGTCACAAACCAAGTAATTATATAACCCTAGCCCTAAATTTTCTATGATAAACAAGAAGAACTTGTTCTGCGTATTCAGACAATAACTTAAACACGTAACTATGCATAATGCTTGTTGTTAGTGTCCTCAATAGCTATTTGGATACAGCTATACCCCAACTGAGAAAGAGATCCTGGCAGCTTATGAAGGTGTTCGATCTGCCTCAGAAGTGATTGGCACTGAGGCACAGCTCCTCCTGGCACCCCGACTACCAGTGCTGGGCTGGATGTTCAAA
>JAWWEV010000095.1:18798510-18815510 GCA_035583235.1 Hafferia zeledoni
TGCCGAGTGAAATAGAAGTGGTTCATTTACATGAATAACAGTCAACTAAATTCAACTCTTTTTTTTCCTCAAAACAGGCAGTCACTAGAAAAAAAAAATTATTTATTTATAGAAGAGTAAAATGTTCATTCTCACAAAACCAGTCTTCAGAATATTCTTTCAAAAGATACTGTTGTTGCAAATATTTTTTGTGTTGTGGTAGTGCTGTAGAAATTTCAGCTGCTGTCTGGCAGTTTTGTGGTTTTCATAACAAAGCAATGTTCTGAGGGGTTAATTGAATGGATTTTTGCAGTAAGCATGTTTCTAAAGGATACATTTGAGTCTGGGAGAAAAGCAGAGGTATGCTAGAAAGAGGGGATGACATGAACTGACATTATGAGTGAATTGAGAGTCCACAAAAATGATAGCTGATGGAAAAATGGAAAGGAAAAAGGAGAATTATGGGTTTGGTGCTGAAAAGTAAAAGAAACAGATAAAGTTAGTGAAATAAATGTAGATTACAGGATGAAAATAAAAAGATAAGAAACTTCTTGTAACAGAATTCTGACTCATATAAGCAAAGCTAAAGAAAAGAGTGCTGCAAAACCCAAAACATAATATGATAAAAATCTGGAGGGCAGTTTTAGCCATATGGCTTCTTGGGAGAGAAATACCCATAACGCCCACATCTTAAGTTATTATACTCACAATAGTGTCAGTTTTTTGAGCATATTCCAGATTTGAAAATTTAGAAATGAAAGAAAAATGCCACAACCACATTATAGATTTGAGTGATAGGCCGGATGATAGTACTGTCAATGCCAATCAAGACATAAAGAGGGAGAAAAAAAGGGGGGGTTGTGATTAGAAAAGAAGGGAGCAAAGAAGAGAACCTGATTTGCAAGTTGTTGTCATAGAGATAGTCACTAAATTCAGGCTTATAGATTGGATCAAATTTAGAGCAAAAATGACAAGAATTGCCTGAAGAACCATTCAATTTCCTTCTGATGCTGCACAGGTATGAGGAACAGTGATAAATACTGAAGACGAATCAGTTTATGACAGGGTAGTGTAAGCTAAAGGCAGAGCATAAATAATTTTAGACAAAGATTAATAATAGTTTTGAAACTTGTCAAAGAGAAACAGTCTTAATAAAAATTGAGTCAGGAAACTGAAAAAAATAGACAAACACAGGGAGCTAAACTGAAAATGTTTTAAAGTGAAAATGGGAAATTGATATCAACAACAGTTTTAAATTAGCTTGTAGGTGAAAATAAGAAAGTGAGGTAATTAAGCTATAGTTGTATAGTATTTGTACAATATTATTTGTACAACACTGATAAATATTAACAATTCCCTTTCAGAGGAGTTAAAATATATATTATGATATAACACACTAAGCAACAACCATCACTAAAAATATGCCATCATGTTTGAGCACTCCATTGTAAAAACATGCTATGACACTAACCCAGGTGAAATTAATGAATTAAGTGAAAATATATAAGGACTTAATATGTAACTTAAATATACATGTATACTATAAAACCTTCCATTTTTTTTTTTTTTTTTTTTTTTTTGGTAGCCTAGTATAACCTCTGAACATTTTTATAGCAGAATACTCAATAAGTTTAGAATCATAAAAAAACTAGTGTAATGTAAGAGACAGTGTCAAGAGATAATAGTAATGTAATACTTTCCGATACTTCAGTTTAAAGTCTCTGACAGTGATTCCAAATCTAGAAACCTGACAATTCCAAAATATGTGCAGTATTACCTTCACAATAATTTCTTAATAACCTACCTGAAATAAATGCAATAAATGTACACAGGATACTAATTGTCATGGCCTTATATGTTGACATATATCTGAAATATGTGCCTTCATGTTCAGCAATAGACAAAAAAAAAAGCCTGGAAAATATTGTGCATCTCTGGGAAGGGTATGGAGAACTAGACAGCACATAATTTTGCCTTATAGAAGACCTTGCTAACATTTTAGGTGCTCTGTGCAGTTCTGATTTCTGCATCTTGGGAAGGACACAGGGCAGTTAGAAATGTACAGAGATAAAATAGAAATTATCAGAGGATGAAAAAACTGCCTTGTGATTTGAGACTGAAAAGATTTGAATCATTCACTTAGGACAAAACATGATGTGGTATACGCTCAAGGTTTACAAAATGATGAAAGCAGATAAGGTGAATGGCAGTCATTGAATTCTACAATAACTAAGGTTCAGTCATAAAAAACAAAAGGAAATCAGTTTTAAACAGTTAATAGAAAGTACGCAGCACCTAGCTAAGTTGTCTAGTTTAAGTAAAGTTGTAGATGAGGTGCCCCCAGGTGCAAGCATACATTAGATGAATTCACAGAAAACTGGTCCAAAGGAGACAGGCAGGAATGTAATGTCCAACATCCACATTGGCAGAGGCAAGTACTATGGACCACAGAAAATGGCCTGGGCTGAGAAGTCCTGCTAAAGATCATCTTCCACTGCCATTGGCTAGCTGGACAGCTATAGTTACTCAGAGGGTCAAGCCTATTATGTTTTTATATTTGAACAGAGCTTCCTTAGAGAGAAAACTCTTAATTGAACTAAACACATACACACAGATATTAGCCCTGAAATCTAAAAACTGACTTATTTTTGTCATTCTAGCTGTGCTTTCTATACAACTCCAATGTCCTTTCTTTCTGACATGGTATCAAAAAGACCCATACTTAATCTTTTAACATTTCCAATTAGCAGCAGCATTATCATAACCTGAATCCTGTTGTCTGAGCTCTCTGTCTTCCTCTTGGCTTGATTCTAGTTGGGGTTTTTTTATGGTGGGAATATGCAAAATGGCATTAGTAGAATACTCGCCTTCTGTTACAAACTCATTCCACACAAAAATGTGATTAGTGCTGTCTAGAAATTGACTGCCACATCATTTCTGACTACTTTATTATAGAATTCCTCCAGTTAAAAAAAAAAAAAAAAAAAAAAAAAAAAAAAAAATGGAAGCAGTCATTCCTGAAAGATTTTGAATCTTCATCAATAACATTCAGATAGCAGTTGTTTTCTGCTGGGTTTTTGTACTTATGCTTTCACAAGGTAATTCTGTTTGGTTCAGTTTGACTTCTTTGTTTTTGCCAGCTGGCCACCAGAATACAGTCTTAACACTTGTTTTAAGGAGTCTTACATCTATTTATTTCCCCCTACCTTATTGCTGATCATTTTTGTCACGGATTCAATAGATCACCTTTTACTATTTCTTTTCTTATGATTTAGAAATTGTGATGGTCCAGGCCATAAATGACACCAAAACCTGCACTGATGTTGTACCTTTTTATGTTCCACATATAAAATTATAAAATTATGTAGAGAAGAAAAAATTCCCTCTTGATATCTTGATGTCTTTAAGTTGATGCTGAAAATTCATATGCAGGTTTTGGTAGTTGCACTCAACCTAATCTAATAGTCAACCATACTTTATTTGAATAAGTTCTTTTAAAAACCATTGTAGATATTAAAAAAAAAGAAATTAAAGGAACTATTATGGCATGATATGAAGTTCTAAAGCTGGAAAGTCTTAAAGATATATTTGTATGTTTGTTTAAATCTTTCAAATTGCACAGAGCATTACATCGCATAGAGTACTCTGTCCTCGCTTCTGGTGTTGTGCCTGTGAGGTACTGGCAATTCTCTGCACAGGTCTGTAGAAATGTAAAAGAAGGAAAGATTTGCAGCTTTTTGAATTTTAGAACAAATGCCATCTGGACTAATTTGTGAATCCAGCAACTCCGCTTCAGTTTAGCTCAATACACAGGGGAAACATTTAAGAGGAAGTATGGTTACAGAGAGGAAAGCCATTGACCTATGACTAATTTGTATGCTTTAGGAGCCCTCTAGTATTTTTTAGGAGATTCTCTTCAATATGTTAGAGCATGCCTGATTAAGGTGGTGCAAAACATTTGCCTCACAGGAAATAAAGTCACAACTTTAAACAAATAACATGACCATTTGTCTTCTGATTTTGGGCAGAGAGGAGAGTTCAGTATGCCTGGTATTTTGTGGATTGCATGAGCTGTTTATCACATTTATGTGAGTATATTTTGGACTTGGTTGGATGTTGCTACCATCTCTTTAAAATATCACTTTTATACAGACTGTCCTTACCAGTTAGCCCATAGCCTAACTTTCCCAAACAAAACATGAAGCCAAAACTTTCTGGGCCCTAAATAATATGCTGTGCTCTTCCTGTCACCATCTGTTGGTTTTGGATACAAGGCAATATGTCATACTTCCAGCAGTTCATATGTGCTTCTGTTGTCAATTCCAGTCAGACTAAATTTTTCCTATGGTTCTAAAAATTACCTAATAAAACATCCAATTATATTAAGCCACATACATTCACCTGCTTTATTTAATATGAATATCTGATAATTGAAAAATAAACTTTTAAATTCAAATAATTTGGGAATATTCAGATGTCACTTATTGCAACATCATTATTGATTGTTCTAGATTTTGAAAATGCAATGGTAGCTTAAAGAAGAAAAATAATACTCTTTTAACATGAAAATAAATGGAATAATCCAGATGAAAACATAGATTCTTGCTGCTTGGTTCTTATGACAAGAATGAATCTCAGCTATTTACTAACATGAAACAAATAAAAGGTGCCTCAAGTGAAGTGCAAGGCAATATACTCAACAGGAGTTTCTAAAACTGGAATTCCATGAAAAATATAAATTACAGCAATAGACAAAGAATGGCTAATAAATATATGGATCTCACTATGATTTTGTCAGTGTTTGTGTTGTAAACAAATTTTGTTCTTCATTACAGCAAACAAACTATTGAAATCAGATTTCACACATAGCAAGTGGGATTTCACTCACATTGCACTGTGTATAAAGGCAGCAGTAGTTTATCCATAAGAAGTATTGTTGGTAAGACAAAGATGATATTTTTGGAGATATTTGGAAGTTGTTATGTCTCTAAACACCTAAACATTTTTGAAAAACTGTATTCCATAATACTGTACTGATGTGGATCAAATTGATCCCTGATTCCAATCAGTAATAAAACTTGACAAGGCACCTGGGAAGGCTTTGACTAACAACACATTACATTACCCATTTCTGGTGCGATATAAGCCCTTTTTTAACAGAAAATTAAAATAATTTCACAGAATCATGGAATAAATTAGGTTGGAAGTGACCTCTGAGATCATCAGGTCCAACCTATGTCCAAGCACTACCATGTCAACTAGACCATGGCATTAATTGTCAAGTCCAGTTTTTCCTTAAACTTCTCTGGGGACAGCAACTCCACCAGCCCCCATGGACAGCCCATTCCAGTGTTTAATCACCCTCGCTGTGAAGAGATTTCTCCTAAAGTCTTATCTAAACTTTGTGATTATATGCAAGAGCCGGAGCAATGTTTAGAGATTTCTGGGGGACTCAGAGGTGCATTTTAGACTTTACTCAAAATGTAGCTGTCTAGTAAAGTTTCATTTAGCAACTGCTGAGCCATATGAGTGCCAAAGCTCAGTAAAAACCTGTTTCTGGTCCTCAGAAATATTCCTCCCAGGGAAAAAGACTTTACTAAACTTCTTCAGACTTCTGGCTAATGTCTTCTTCAGCCTGCTGAGGTTCCTCAGAATAGCAGCATGACCATCAGATCTATTATACCAGTTTCTTATTGTCTGTGAATTTGCTCAGGATGCACTTTGTCCCATCACCTATGTTACTAATGAAGATGCTGATCAACATTACATATAAAAAGTTTTAGAGAAATACAGAAAAGGATGGTGTTTGGTGCTTGGAAAGCACTGACCCTACCCAGCCATCATTGGATCAGGTCCTAGCTGTGCCATTGTAGACCAAGTTCCTGCCTTGACCTCACAACTGCTCCATGACTGTGATACTGCATTATGATCTGGTTTCCTGTCTAGACCTGGCCACTGCCTCCAGGTCTGTCACTACTGGCATTGCTCAGGCCCTCACCTCCCTGTCATCTCAGTGAGCCACACTTGCTCCTGCTGCTTCCCGGCAAAGTCACAAACTGACTTCACAGGCTCCTTTCCTGGTAGTGCTAAACAGGCAAATTTTTTACATGTATAATTCATATATGGGTGAATGCTGAAGCACTTTCCTCCTCTGGAGGGTGACATTCACAATTCAATAGGTTATTTAAATGGTCATAACTCATTCAAACCAAACGAAATTACTTCCACTGTAAGATTTTTTGAAAAAGTTCTGTTCTTATGGCAGAGTCAGCAATTTTCAGAGGACTGTTCAAAAATAAGTCATTTTTTTATATTGCATAGATCTTATATTTTCTCCCACTTATGCTTAGAATTACTCTAAATATACTTAGGCTTTTAAAATTCAGTCAAAGCCAAAAAGCAAATAACAGAAGGAGATATTTAAGAAAGGGGTTAGGCTGGAAAGCCATAGACAACTTAATTTAAGATAGTAATTACTATTCTGCTGTTTTAAAGAGGGCAAAATCTCCATTTGATTGCAACAAAGTTGTTTGGTTATTCTTTTAACAGATACTCTTCTTCCTTCTTATGTATTTTTTCATTTCATACACTTTTCAGAGGTGCTACTATTAAAAAGATTAGCTGGTTAGCTGTGGAATAATGGCAATTTTTCACCTTTTGGTGATGAAGGACATGAAAGAAGCCTCTTTGCCTTGATCTCTCCTTGTAAGATCTACCAGTGGGAGTCCAGGGTTCATGAAATGAGAAGGAAAGTTTGGAACAAGGAAGACTTACTCCAAGAGGAGGATCAGGTGGGAAAACATTGAAAGAATTAGGATATACTTAGGTTCATGGGGCTTGTTTGGCACACCCACAAATGGCAGTGTTTTTCATAAGCCACTCCTGAAATACGCAAGGAGGGACAAGGAAGTTACAGGGAATGGTTACAGGGACTTGTTAATGGTAAATCCTCTTTTAGGGACCTTGATAGGCTCCAGCTCAGTGGATGGTGGAGAACAGTGGAGGTTGTTTACCTTGACTTTAGCATGTCTTTCAGTACTGCCTTGCCTAGTACTCTCATGAACACAATGATAAAGTAGTGGCCCCATAAGTGGACCGTAAAGTGGACTGGAAACTGACTGAATTAGCAAACTCAACGGATTGTGATTAGTGTCAATGTAACCCCTGTTGGAGGCTAGTCATGAGTGGTGCAGTCCAAAGGTTGATACTGGGGCAAATAGTGTTTAAACATGTTCATGTAAGAAATTATTCTCAAAAATAGGGTAAACCTTTCTTTATTTTAAGGGTAGCTGAAAACTGAACAAGTTAACAAGAGAGCTTTCTGAGTCTCCATGCTTGGCGATATTAAAAACTCTGACAGGACATGACAGTGAGGTGTTGGCTCTAGCTGACTCTGTTTAAACAGGCATTTTGGAAAAGGCAATCTCAGTAAGTCTCTTACAGCCTCAAACATTCTGGTCTGATGTTGATTTACAATATGTACACAAGTTTTTTCCTGTGTTCCAGGAAAAGTAAACACTGATATAAAAAATACATTTAAATGGATTAATTGGCAAGAAAATGCAAACCATTTTCAGACTAGTTGCTATTATAAACATTTGATTCTGTCATTTGTGACATATGTAAAATTCTGCCAGTGGATTAGTTTTAAGACATTCTGAAACAAGATTGACCGTTTCATTTTTTTTTTCCTGAATAAATGTGTAATCCATTGTAAATAACTACCTGTGTTGTTCAACCTGTTGTTGTAGCTCTGGTTTTATACCATTTGGTGGTTGGTTGGTGGTTGGTTGCTTTTCTATTACTTGTAGAAATGTCATATTTTTATTCCCAAAGATATACTTGGAAATACCAAGTCATTCAGCAGCTTTCTTGAACTTAAGAACTCAGTGAAGACTTGTTGTTACACTGTTTCAAAAGGATAAGTACCTTAAGAAAAGAACGGTTTCATAGTATATATGTGCTAAAGAAAAAAGGGGAAGGGGGAGAGGAAAAGGGAGTGGGAAAAGGAAGGGAGAGGGATAAGAGGGCAGGGCAAAGGCAGGGCAAGCCAAGGCAAGGCAAGATAATATGGGACAATAAGCAAAGTTGCATAGCAAACATATCTTTGGTTTGTTTGACTTTACTATATTTAGTATCATGAATTGTTATAAGAAATTATATTTACTATAGTGAAGAAGGGGTTGTGTACAATAACAATCTTTCCCTACATCCATCAACACAGTTTGACTTCAAATGTTCAGCAACAAAGCAGACTTCGACCACACTTTAAAGTATTCAATAACTCTCTATAATTATAAACTTTAAGATGCAGTTATATAATACACTTACATTCTTTTCTCCTCCCCTCTCAGTAGAATATTGATGTAAAAATATTTATCTTTTCAACTGGTGGTAACTTTTCAAATCAGGCATTAGAATTTCATGCTGTGCTAATTGTTCCAAATAAGAGGTAGAAAATCATGAACTATAGTTTGCTGTCATTCAGTACTTACTAAATGTAACTGTGCTTCATTAGATTTACATTGATCTCCACACATGAGGAAAACAGATTCTAATTTATTTCAATTATAATTTAGAGTTTATGATAGAATATAATTCCCAATACAGACTGTAAAATGTAATCTTTATTGGTTTTAAAATTTACTAAAAAAATTGGTCATGATATGAAATTGTAAATTATACTGGCTCATCAGTTAATTTCATACAATTGGACATTTATTTATTTACTAAAGTGGTATTACTGATGGTTGCTGGCTGACAAGAGAAACAACATAATTAAAGGAAAATATTTCCTGTCCCTTTTTAAAGGGAGAACAAACTTAACAATTTTAAAAGAACCTAATTATTTGATTCAGAGCCCTGAATACATAGATAACTTGAAGACATACAATTAGGATGTAAACACAAGACAGAAAGCTGCTTTGTTAGAAAAATAGATTTACCTGTGATATATGTTGATTTTTAACAAATAAAAAATTACTTTTATGATCTCTCAGAAACAGGGCAGTGGAACATATTCTAATAGCTTTAATAACTTTAGGGTAAGAATTACAATGTCTGTTGAAATTTGCAAGAAAACATTAACTATTTGAAGCATCTTTTTTGGAGAAAGATCTACAAAGAAATGTAAACACAAAGAGTAGGTGAAATGAGAGCATTCATACGGACCACTTAAAAAGGTAGTATAGTGCCCATTATTAGTAATGCATTGCCTTGAGTTACTAAGCTGTATAGCTTACTTATGTCACCTTTTCAAACACAGGCCCAGCTTTGACTGTGTTCATCTTCAGTGGACTCTCGTAAACTCAGTGGTGTTCATCTCCTCCATGTTGAATTAAATTAACGTTAAGTCAGAGAGAAGGTCATGAGAAGGCAGATGTCCTGGTGGGAATCAGTCATAGACCACCCAAGCAGGATGAAGAGGCAGGCAAAATACTCTGTAAGCAGCTGGGTGAAATCTTGTGATCAATTGCCCTTGTTCTTGTGGGGGACTTCAACTTAGCAGATGCCTGATGGGAGTACAATACAAAGGAGGTAACACTCAAGAAGGTTCCTGAAGTGTGTGGAAGATAACTTCTGATGCAGCTGGTGAGCGAGGCAATGAGGGAAGGTGCGGCCCTGGACCTGTCATTTGTGAACTGGTGGGTGATGAGGTGGTGGGAGGCCATCGTGGGCACAATGATCACAAAATGGTAGTTTTCAATTTCCAGAGAAGTAAGGAAAGGCATCATAGGAACTTCCCTTTTTGACTTCCAGAGGAGAGACTTTGCCCTCTTTAGGAGACTGGTTGAGAGAGTTCCTTGGGAGGCAGCACTGAATGTCAAAGGAGTCCTGAAAGAATGATCATGGTTTAAGAAAAAAATCTTAAAGGTTTCTCAATAGTGAAGTTCCCTTGGTTGTCCAAAACTTTTTGCTATTTATACATTTTATCAAAAAAAGGAATTGAAGCTCATTGTCTACACAGTCCTCTCAACTTATTGGTCAAATGATTGCCTTACTTCTAGTGCTCATTTTTCTGCTTGCTTGATCTTTCTCTTCTTTTAAGTCAGTGGGTTTGAGTCAGTGGGCCATGAGTTAGCAGTTCTGACCTCGTCCTGCTGGAATTGCCTTATAACTGGTCTGATTTCATCATGCTGAGTTGGCATTCCTTTTGGCCCATAAATTCTGCATTCTTTGTGTCCATTATCAGTAATATATTCTCCCCCAGCATTGTTTCATTTCCCCTAGGTCCAAGATAATACTCAGACAATAGTATGACATTTATCTTATCTATAGTCTAAATTCCAGGTATCCACAGAGGAATATTTGGAAGTTGGGGCGGTGGTGCTTTGGTCGTCATTGGTGGTTACAGATACCATCTGTCCCGTAACTTGGGGTGCTCTTCGTTGGACCAATGATACGTGTATGAGCAGTTGCTTCTTTACACAGTTTGCCACAGTGGAAATTTTTTTCTGAATGCATAACCCAGGATGTGCTAAGCAGACCTCGCCTCTGCCTGGGCTTAACACCATACTGTCATTCCATTCTGTGTTCTTCTGTGGCCTTAAGAGTGTTTGAGACAGGCAACTGTGCTCTTAAAGTCCTTGCAGTTGGGGCAAACATACTGACAAAGGATGAGGAAAAGGCAGAGGTACCTAATACCTTCCTTGCCTTAGTCTTTAATATTAAGACCAGTTGTCAACAATGTACACAGCCCCCTTAGCTGAAAGACAGAGAAGGGGAGCAGAATGAAGCCCCCATAATCCATGAGAAAAAAGTCAGTGACCTGCTATGCCATTTAGACCCACACAGGTGCATGGGATTCACCCAAGAGTACTGAGAGACCTAATGGAAGAGCTCATCAAGCCACTTTCAATAATTTACCAGCAGTCTTCACCAACCAGGTGGTCCCAGGTGATTGGAAGATGGCAAATCTGCCATCTTTCTACAAGAAGGGTAGGAAGAATGATCCAGGGAACTACAGTCCTGTTAGTCTGACCTCAGTATGGGAAAGATCATGGGGCAGAGTGCCATAATGAAACACGTACAGGACAACCAGGGGATCAGGTAAGCCAACATGGCTTGGCAGTGCCTAAAAGGAGGTCCTGCTTGACCAATCTGAACTCCTTCTATGGCAAAGTAACATGTTTAGGGGAAGAGGAAAAGTCTGTGGGTGTTGCCTACTTAGATTTTAATAAAGCCTTTGACACTGTTTTAAACTGCATTTTCCTGGAGAGACAGGCTGCTCATGTTGTGGATGAATGCACTCTTCACTGGGAAAAATACAGGCTAGATGGCCAGGCCAAGAGAGTGAGTGGAGTTACATCCTGTTTGCAAGTGGGACTCCACAGGGGTCAGTACTGGATCCAACCCTATTTAATATCTTCAGGTCCAATCTGGACAAGGGGATCAACTTCATCCCCAGTAAGCTGATAAAAAACATCAATTTGGGTAGGAGTGATGATTTGATGGAAGGTAGGAAGCCTCTATGGATGTACTGGATCTGTGGGCTGAGGACAACTTTATGAGGTTCAGTAAGCTGAAGTGTTGAGTCTTGCCCCTGGGTCACAACAACCCCATGAAGCTCTACAGGCTGGAGGATGAGTAGCTTGAGAGCTGCTCATCAGAAAGGGGCTTGCCGGTGCTTGTTGACAGCTGGCAGGGTATGAGCCAGCAGTGTGCCTAGGTGGTCAAGAAAGCCAGTGGAATCAATGGCCTATATAAAGAATAGTGTGGCCAGAAGGACTAGCAGAGTCACTGTCCTTCTGTACTGGGCAATGGTCAATCCATACCTCAAATCCTGTGTCCCGTTTTGGGCCTATCACTTCAAAAAGGACATTGAGGTGCTGGAGCTTGTCCAGAGAAGGGCAATGAAGCTGTTGAAGGGTCTGGAGCACAAATCTTATGAGAAGTGGCTGAGGGAGCTGGGGTTATTTAGCCTGGAAAAAACTGGCTTGTGGCACCTTATAACTGTATACAACTACCTGCAGTGAGGTGGTAGAAAGGTGGCTGTTGGTCATTTTTCCCAAATAACAATAGACAAGACAAGAAAAAATGTTGCATCAAAGAAGGTTTAGACTACATATTAGGAAAAACTTCTTCTCAGAAAGAGTTGTAAAGCACTGGAATAAGATTACCCAGGTAAGTGGCACAGTCAACATCCCAGGAAATGTTCAAAAAACATGTGGATATGGCACTTGAAGGCATTGTTTAATGGTGAACATGGTGGTGATGCTACTTCAATAGTTGGACTTGATCTTAGAGGTCTTTTCCAACCTTAACAAGTCTATGATTCTATGATTTGAAGTCCATCTGCTCACCAAGAACATTGATTTGCAGGTAGTAGCGGAGGTAAACTTGCCTCATTACAGAGAGCAAAAGAGCTACACAACTTTCAATAAGTCCTTTGACAAGGTATTCCTCTGAGGATACTCTTGATCTACCATGTTCATCTGTTGTATCTACACTGAGATTTATTATAAACTCTGAATGATTGCACAATTATTATAAGCAACAATGACAGAAACCTGACAGCTGACCCACAGCTGCATTAATTATTCCTCCGAGTACAAAAGCATCTGTTGTAGTATAAACTCAGTGTTTCGCTCACATTCTTTTCCTGGTGTTCTTCGTTCTCACAAGCCTCTGCTACCAGGTTCTTCCTACATGTGCCTGGGAGATTTGTATTTAAAAAAAAAAAAAAAAAAAATTACCATATCCTACATGTTTGCTTTATTCTGCTGCAGCATTTGACAGAAGACAAACTTAAGAAAAAACCTAAAAAACTGCAAAACTAATACATTACCTGCTATGTATAAAGTTTGAAGTAATAAATACTAATTCCTATAATATGACCCAAGAACTAAAAAAAAATTTAGTTATCAGTTATTTTTGTATTGTACTTCTACTTATTTTTATATTCTCTTTTCTCACTAATTTATGACTGAAACTGCTTGGTTGATATTATTTGTTTACCCTCTCACCATGGAGAGTTTAGGTTAAAAAGAACTACATCTACACTGCTCCACTGTTGTATAATTTTTCCTGCACATCTAGGCTCTTGTGAGCTAATTGAAGGCAACAGATTTCAGTGCCTATGCAGACCCACCATGGGAAGAAGCTGATTATTGCACTGGTCAGTGAGGAAATGGTATGATCACTGCATAGCTTTGTACATGAAGGAGCAAAAAAAAAAAAAGGATCATTAGGGTAGGAAAAGACCTTTAAGATCATTGAGTCCATCCATCAAGCTAGCACCACTGTGTTCAACACTAAACGATATCCTTAAGTGCCACATCCACTCATTTTGAACAGTTCCTGGAATGTTTACTCCAACACTCTCCCAGGCAGCTTGTTCCATTGTCTTCTGTTCAATTTCATTTTTAATGATTAGAATGTTTATTGTTACAATACTGTCATGTTCATGAACAAGAGGGAACAAAAATATAATTTTACAATACTTTCCCATAAAGCATAAAATATATCAAATACTGTCTTTCCCTCAAAAGAAATCACAGCTCTTAATGAGAAGGAGCACAGTGAAATAGGAGAATGTAATATAGTCTGCAAGAACAGCAGGTTTGAAAGACAAATGAACTGATTGAACAAAAGACTCAAGAATCAATGTCAATCATCTCCAGAGACTTAATGGAACTGTGAAATAACCACAACATAATCCTCTACCTATACAGAAACTACAATGGATTCTTTAACTTTTTCAAGTATGTATAAAATGTCAGTTTCACAACAACCCTCTGTTAAGCAGCTATCAGATGACAATAGAATAAATTTCAGTCTTCAAATCAAACCCCTTCTCTTGAGGAAATAATTTGCAATACATTCATAAGGATAAAGTCTGAATTTCAAAGTACACAACAAGAACCAAGCAAA
Organism: Hafferia zeledoni; assembly: GCA_035583235.1. NCBI lineage: Eukaryota > Metazoa > Chordata > Aves > Passeriformes > Thamnophilidae > Hafferia > Hafferia zeledoni. The sequence goes on from JAWWEV010000095.1 coordinate 18,812,362, forward strand.
CAAACAAAGAAAATAAATGCTATCATTAGTAATCAAAATTTGATGGGTACATAATGTGCGATGCTGTACAGTAAACATTGTGGTCTCAATGAAATGCATGGAAGTTCTACTACTTCACTTGCAAGTCAATGAGGTTTGTAGAACTGTGTAGTTGCATAGGCCTGTGCAACACAAATTTACCAAATTTCTTGCATTCTTTTTATTTATTGGTTTAGGAAAACCACGCTTGAAATGCTTAACTTTTTTTGTTTGTTTGTTTGTTCTGTGAAAGAGGAAGGGTTATTTTATGTAGATATATTAATTTTTTTACTGGAATAGTAGTATGAAATAGTATCACACAAGAGACTCTCATCTGATCTTAATGGCCTTAGCACCTCACTGCACTGGAGACAATCCCTGAACTTACCTTCATCTACTCTCCTTATGAAGTTGTGTGATAGGCTGTGGACCTAAGAGATAAAGAACTGCTGATTTGCTGATTTGTCAATTTGTCTATTTAACCCTGTTACACCAATAGGCTAATATCTTATGGGCCAATCTACTGTTTTAAACACAACTATTGGTGACCTCACATAGTTAGTTGAGAATATAATGTAATTTCTGAAAGCTTGAGTTTTTAGTAAATTATATTCTTTTCTTGTATATTCTGATGTACCAGTAAGGAATGTTAAAATACTTAACAGAAAAAACTTGACCACTATGGAAAATACATGATTTAAAGACAGTGTTAAGGATATCTTCTTTCCCACACAGCAGAAAAATTTTATTTTCACAAAATGGTGTTACATATCCACAAGGGCATCTGGACAAGATTCTCTTGATTCCAGCTACACAGACTCAGAATAAATCAGCTTTCCACTGTGGCCTTTTTCCAGGAATCTGTTCTTTTTTTTTTTTTTTCCTTCTCCTTTTACATGTATTGGACTGATTTGCTCTTTTTAGGAGTTAGAGTTTTCTATCTCACAAAGAAAGAATCACTGCCTTAATTATTTGTCAATGACGAAGTAAATTAGTATTGGAGGAGACTGCAGGATAACCTTGTTTTCCTTTGACCCAATCTCCCACTCACTCAAAATTCACTTGAAAAAAGTTATGCTATCAGATTTCCCAGCATGGAAAGAAAGTGGAAAACAGTGTCCAAGAATTTTGTAATTGATGGATTTCTGTAACATTCTTGGGTCATTAGTAAAACCTGACATACAAGAAACACACACCCTTTAGATCCTTGTATGTGTCTAAAAATGTTGTTCCAGCAAGTAAAACCTATGAATTCATGTTACATCTTATTATATTGTTCAAGATTTGCCTTCACAATGTAGAAGAAACAAAATCATATCTGCCATCCACAGTGATAGCCTCCAAGGGTGCATCTTGCTGACTGCATGCTACTATCACTCTAACTCAAAAATAAAGACAGACAAGATTATGTCCCCAGAAGCAGGGCTGCCAGGGGCTGCATAGTCACAGTCATGAAAGTGAAACCACAGAAGGATAAATTCTACTAAAAATGAGAGGATGGGAGAGAAATTAAGCAGTTTGGTTTGAAGAAGAAAGTAGGAACATACAGATTTTCAATGAGGAATTTCTGAAGGGTCTCAGGATGAAGACATGAATGTATGAATAGCTCTGGAAATCCTGCGATAGCTGGTTATTAACAGCATATGACAGGAGAAATATCACACTGTGTACTCCCAGTTTTACATTCTGTTCTAAAGCAAAAGTGATTGGCACAGAAAAAAATCATAGAATTATGGAATCATTAAGGTTGGGAAAGACTTCCAACACTATCAAGTTCAACCTTCGATGAAACACCATGTCAACTAAGCCATAGCATTTAGTGCCACATCAAGTCATTTCTTGAATACTTCCAGGGATGGTGACCCCACTACCTCCCTGGACAGCCTGTTCCAATACTTAATGACCCATTCAGTGAAGAAATTAATTCTGATGTCCAGCCTGAATCTCCCCTGGCACAACCTGAGGCCATATCCTCTTGTTCTGTCACTTGTTGCATGGGAGAAGAGGGTGATCCCCACCTTGCTACAACTTTCTTCCAAGTCGATGTAGAGTTCCTTCTTTTCTCCAAGCTAAACAGCCCCAGCTCCCTCAGCTGCTCTTCATAAGAGTTACCCTCTAGACCCTTTGCCATGTTTTTTGCCTTTCTCTGGACCCACTCAAAGTTTTTCTTGTTGTGAGGGACACAACATTGGAGCTGTGGCCTCACCAGTGCTGAGTATAGGAGAACAATCACTGCCCTAGTCCTGCTGGCCACTCTATTGCTGGTACAAGGCAGGATGTCATTGGTCTTCTTGGCCAACTGGGCACACTGCTGGCTCATGTTGAGCCAGCTCTCAAACAGCACCTCCAGTTGCTTTCCGGCTGGGCAGCTTTGCAGCCACTGTTCCACAGCCTGTAACATTGCATGGGGCTGTTATGACCAAAGCTCAGGACCCTTTTGACTTAATTAGGCCTCATACCATTGATCTTGGCCCATCTATCCAGCCTGTCCAGATTCCTCTACAGATCCTTCCCACCCTCCAGTAGAGCAACACTAATGCCTAGCTTGGTGTCATCTGCAAACTGACTGAGGGGCACTCAATCCCCTTGTTCAGATCACTGAAAATTATATCAATCAGGACTGGACCCAGTACTGAGCTCTGGGGAACACCACTAGTGACCAGCTGCCAGGGGGATGTAACTCCATTTACCACTGCTCTCTGGGCACAGCCAGTCAGCCAGTTTTTAGCCCAGTGAAGAGGACCCCTGTCCAATGAATACTTGGCTAGGCAGAATTTTTTTGTACAAAGCAAAATGGAAGGATATATGTTGGTGTCTTCCTTTTGCTCACTACTGTTTCTTGGTACCAGAACAGATATGTGTCTCTGTTATAACTTACTTTTCAATGCTCAATTTGAATGAAGATGTGTACCCAGGCTGTGATCACTGACATGGAATCAAATCCTCTGCTGAATTAAATTGTAAGGCTGAATGCTTTCTTATGTTCACCCTTTACAAACCACAGGCAGCCATACTTTTGCTTTATTTGTAATGCAACTGGTATGAACTGTTTGCAAGTGTGCTGGTTTCAAGGTAAACCAGCAGGAGAAATGAACTCAACACGAGAGAGATTATAAATCAGAGCTACAATT
>JAWWEV010000095.1:18825396-18835719 GCA_035583235.1 Hafferia zeledoni
TAACTGTCCTGCACTTGACATGATGAGGGAGAGACCATTTAAGCTGAACCCTGATAAGCTCAAGAGACCTATAATGTTTGAGCTTCTTATTCAGTCTATAAGGCTAATGTTTAGTATAAAAGATGACACTGTGAACATATATGTGCAGATACAGTTTACAGCACAAAGATGAAAAATATAAATATTTTCTTGCCTTGATAAAATCATTAGAACTATTAGTGTTTTAGTTTTACTCTAAGTGAAATTAATTTTAGTTTCAGTGAAATTAAAGGGATACTTAACACTCTAAAGGGACTCTGACCTACAGCCTGATAGTGATCTGTAAGGTATGAGTTAAGTCACAAATAGTCAATAAGCCTTCCCTCTGCATTTCATAGACATCGACTTCTCAGTCAATGCAGACCAAATACAAAGATTGTTTGGTTAATGCCTTGAAAGAATTCTCTTCACAACGCTCCACTTCTTTCATGTTCTTTGCCGTACAGGTTGTACACTGTCACGCTAGATGAATGCTTTTGGTATGCTCTCTTCCTCCACTGAAGGCAGCTCAAAAAACATAAGGAAGTATCCTAGCTGCTGCAATATCACCTGTGAGTATTTCACAATGACAGAGGAAGGCAGGGGCCATGGACAAGGAGTCCTATTTATAGATCCACCAAAGCATTTGATTTTACCCACAGAAAATATGAACTTCAGAAATGTCTGCACGGCGCAGTGGGCTCTGTGAACATTGAACTCTGTAAATGGAAACAGACTAAACCAGGTCAGCAGAAGGATTGGTTCTGCCAATGAATTGGAAGTATTACTCTAGACAGATTTCAGCATTGGTATTATTGCATTACTTATGGGGTTTGAGCTTGCATTTGGATGCAGAAAAAGTAAGATTTTTTTTCTCAGCAAAGCACTTTATAGGACTGTGTAAACATATTTATTTTTCCTTTCTACAGAAAATAGTATGGCAACTCTTTTCTGTGGTATTAGATTATTGAAAGCTCTTTTCTTATGACTACTTGTGAAAGCAGTATAGCTATATTGATAGTAGATACAGCTAATTGTCACCTAGGTAACCAAAACATATATAGTAGCTACAATTAATCCATCAGTGTTTCAACACTAAAGGTTTTGTACAAACAACTGCAAATTTCTGAATGGGCAAGGAAATCAGGAGCATGTCAATAGTTACAAACTGAGTTGTGTTTAGTTTGATATTAATGAAAAGCTGCTGTTATCACATGACAAAATTGATTTATATAAAACAAATTACTACTCACAATTGTTTTCTATATCAAGAAGGAAAAAATCAATACATATTTATCTTTTCATATACTTGTCCCCCACTGGCTAGGGACTCATATCTCTGGTCCCTGAATTCACATTTGGCACTGTCTCTCTGGTTTGTTTATAGACAACTAATTTGATAATATATGATGTTCATTGTATAAAAAAAGTATAGGCCTGGCCAAACTACAGCCTGTGGGATATGGGGTCCACAGGGGAGACCTTATCATTCTCCACAAGTACCTGAAAGGAAGCTGCAGCAAGGTGAGGGCTCTTCTCCCAGGCAACCAGGGACAAGACAAGAGGACATAGTCTTAAGCTACACCAGGGGTGATTTAAGTTGGACATTAGGAAGAATTTTTTCACAGGAAGTGTGATTAGATAGTGGAATCAGCAGTCCAAGGAGGTGGTGGAGTCACTGTCCCTGGAGGTGTTTAGGGACAGACTGTATGTGGCACACAGTCTAGCTGACAGAGTATTGTTTGGTCATAGGTTGGACTTGCTGATCTCAGTGGTCTTTTCCTACCTAATCGATTCTGTGATTTTATAATCTAAGGAGCTAGCTGAGCAAAAAATATAACCATACCAATTTAAAGTGTGGTGTGTGTATATATATATATATATATATATATATATATAGTTTCTCCACAAACTTATCAAGTAGCTCTGCTACACGGAAATATTCACAAATTTCTAGCAAATCCTATTGCAACCAGTCAAGCTACAAAACTGTGGTTCTTTTAAGTTTTTATCTCTTATTAGTCAAGTAGAAAAATAGAAGGTATAGAAGGTAACATTTTCATTTTAAACAAAATGGCATGACATCAATGATAGTCTCAAATGGTTTTGTGGGCATAGTTAACTCTGCTATGTGAGAATTGAAACAAATTTTTTTAAAAAAATTAACTTAGCTGCAAGTTTTGATTGGCATGTATGGAACTGCCACTGATTTTTTAGTCAGTGGTATCTAAAACAAAGGTAATACAAGTTTATGTAGGATAGAACCTACTAAATGTAGTTTTTCTCCCTGTCTTCAACCTGGTTCAAAAAGAAAAAATACTTCAAATTCTATAGATCAGCCCTCATGAATATTTTGAAAATCCTTGTCTTGGATTGAGCTGGCAAAACACCAAGTGTCCAAGACAGAGAGAAAGGGTTCCTCCTCCCCCCAACCAGCTAAGGGAAAAAAGAAGAGGGAGAGGAAAAAAAACTCTAAACCAGGTTATACTGAAACTAACCACATGTATTTATACAGAAAAGAGAAAATTAAGAGAAAACTACAATATAACACACACACTTGCACAAGTTATATATAACAAGAAATAACTCCCACTCCCCAAATTAATACAAAGTTTATTACTGCAAAATCTGTAAGTACTCCACGAGACACCCTGCAAGAAAGAGAAGGTATAACAACAAAATATTTCTACTTCCCTGAACTCAAATAATCTGCAAGCAGCGGCAGCAGCAGGAGCAGAGCCTACTTCGAGATAAAAGCTGTACCACATCTGGCTTGTAGCCCGGCCATGGTGGAACTGCCCAAGCCACTCCCACACACTGGATTTTACCCCTTTTGAGAAAATGCAATATGGTATGGAATACAATATTATTGGCTAGAAGAAGTCAGCTGTTAGCTAGCTCAGCCCAGCTCAAGTCACCTGACAATTCCAGGCCTAGTCTGAACTTTAAAACCTAAATTTAGGCCCACCTGGCTAAACCTATAACAATCCTCTTGTCATCTTTAAACAACCTTCCTCTTAATACTAGAAGCAGTAAATATGGTGAAACCGACAGCTATAGAAGTTGGGCTGCCAAAGAAATTCTCTAATACCATCACGTAATTTTCATAAACCATCAGGTTTCCAATCAAGAATTCACAAATTATGAAGAAAAGAGTACCACTAGGCCTGTTTAATTTCTAAGCCTCCTCTTTCTAGTCTTTTATTCTGCAGTTGCATTCTTGCACATATGAATTTTCTGCAATATATTTGTCAAGACTATTGTTCAAACACATTAAAGGAAATATTACAACAAAAAAAAAAAAAAAGGAAGAAACACTTCATGAAGTCTCTCTATAACATCTAGGGCTTTCAGGGATTGTTAGTTTTTGGAGGGATTGTCTTTTTTTTTTTCAGTTGGTAGTGGCATTTTTTAGTCACTGTTGTCTTAGTGTAAGCTTTTCAGTTATTCTCATGCCATCTCTTTCTTTGATCTGGCTAATATTTCATATTAATATTCATGTTGATTACTCTGCATTGTTCCTTAATGCTCATGAAAATAGAAAAGCCAAGGAACCTTAATTAACAGAGGAGCTACAGCTGAAAATTTAAGTCTCTCTCATCACCTGGAGTCCCAGCCCCTCATGTGTGTGAAGGTGTTAAAAAAATTAGGTGAAAAAACCATAGAATAATAGACCACTGTCTAAGTTTAGCATATCCCATTAAACCAATTATCCACTTCTTCTGAATACAAATCTCAAGAAGCAAGTTGTGTCAATTGGTTTTGTCAAATGGTTACATGTTTGCTGTATACTTAAAATATTAATATATCCTGAATTATATCCCAGCTGAAAAATAACTTAAATAGGCATTCAAAGCCTCAGGGTAGGTTAGAAAGAATTAAAAAAATCAACCAATCAAACAAAACACAAGCTCACACACATACAAAAAGACCAAAACCAAACCAACCAACCAACCAACCAAACAAACAAAAAATCTAAAAAGTACCAACAAAAGTCATTAAAAACTTAGGAATTCATGAAGAAAGACTGCATGAAAACAAATGGAAAATATATGGGGACCTTGGTGAATAAAGCTCAAAATTTTACAATAAAGACACTTCCAAACAGAAAGCAAAAATATTAAAAGTGACAGAAAATGGCAGTTTTGTTGTTAAACTGAAGATCTGAGTAATTTTTTTTTTTTTTTTGTCATGCTGCTTCTAGTCTTCTTCTTTGCCTTCTTTGGTTCATCATGTTTCTAGCACATGCCAATGAAGACAGGCAGCATCACTCAATCACTTACACAAGTCAACCAAGAGAGAGCTGCTGCCTTAGTCACTGTAACCTAGAAGCAAGGTGCCTTTATGTCTCCATATTAATGGCTGCAGGAGGCTGAATGTACCTGTTATAAACTATTCCTATCCCTAATGATTTCTCCTTTGGATAGAGTGAGTTGGATACTTTCATTAATATACTGTAACGGTCCAGTGTGCAGTAACCCAGAGCAACTCACTGCTATGCTGAACTTTGTGCACAGGTACAGGAAGGAGGTCTCCAAAATCACTATTTTCTTTCTCTTGGAAGTCTCAACTAAGTGATTATCTTCTAGCTGTGACACTCTGGTGTTACATAGAATTCGACTGCCATTCATGTGCTTGACCACCAGAGCACTAATTATAAATTGGATGACCCGTCTTGATCAGCTTCTGTGTAATAAGGATAAGAAAAACAGGGTCTCTGGTATAAGTAACAACAACAGCTCTCTGAAATTATTGCATCTGCTAAAATAGCTAAAACCCAACATTTTCTAAGAGGAAATTAAAATGTCATCTTAAAAAACTAGCATAAACTGAAAAAGAGAACTCTTAACTCGTGAATCGCAACAGTCTCTCCAATGGAAATACAAGGAAAAGCTATTTGAGTTCTTAAGATAAACCACTTAGCTGTGTGGGAATTCCACAATAGGTCAGTTTTCAGACACAAGGGTTCCGCACATATAGTCATATTTTGTACACCTTAAATTAGAAGCAGGTATTAATACCATGTACCTATTTCACAAAGTGTTAATAATATGAGAGAATTTATTCTTTTTGCTGTGCATTTTTGAAGTGAACTAGTTGGCATTTGGACACAAAAATTTGAATCCCCTAAAATTATAGAGGAGAAGAACAAATAGAATTTTTGTTTGAGCTTTAAATGGTTTAATAATACAAGATCCGACTGTGAGCTGCTTAAACCTAGGGATGCAGAAACAAGCAGAGGTTTGACTTCATTATCTAACTGAATCAGATATATTTTTGAAACAGGTCTGCAGGGTGAATAGCTGCTTGCCAGATGCATACAAAGTATTTAAAATGCTGCATGACCAGCTAAAATCACCTGACCAATTTAGGGTCTCCATTTCTAATTTTTATCATGAAGAAATTCCCATAGTAGCCAGCTCATTGTGGCTATATGCCATGGATGCCTACATGACCAGAGACAGCTATTTTCAGATTAAAGGATTCTCAGTCCGAGCCAGTGGGGCTTGAAGGAAAATTCTTCCGTCTAACTGTTAATGTTGTGAAAATGGGAACTAAATGGGTTGTGGATGCTTACATTTCCTAAATGAAATCTGTTCCTAACTAGACACTAGTTCTTCTGGAAAAAAAATATTTTCTGTGTTTTGATTAAAAAAGAAAAAAGGAGAGAACAACCTATCAGCAAGTGATACAAAGTCTCATTTAATAAATTAAAAAATTACAATTTGTAAATATCAATTCAGACAGCTCCCTCCTGTTTTTAATAATTATCATTTCTACCACTTCGAAAAAGTAACTGAGGCATTTTACATCAACTGTTGATTTAATTCTCAACATATATGATTTTTTATTTTGTTCTTGTGAAAATTTTGTTCCACCAGATACTAGAAACATGTAAGATACATCTGTTCTGAACAATTCAAATAGACTGCTTCTGTAAATAGAGCAAAGGCAAAGACACCTGCAAAATTATATTCATGCTATTAATTTTGTTTCTGTTTGGATGGTATGATTCCACTCTCACTCCCCCTTTTTCTCTCCTCTTACTCTCTCCATTCCTCCACTATTTTTTCTAACTTTGCAAAGATACCATCAACTAGTTTGAAAGATTTTTATCTTTCCATGGCTGAAATAAATGCAGAAATTCCCACCTTTTGAGTTTAGGTAGTTTTCAGCTTGCTGGTTAATTGTACTAGCTGTTATTTGCATGTGGACAGCAGTCCAGATACTCTGTGTTGATTACAAATATTTGCAGAATTTTTAAATAGCAACTTTGAGACTATCTAAACTGAAAGTGAAATTAGGTTGATGATTGAAGCTCAGAAGTCACCTAGGTGTCTTAGAAAACTATTTTCTGTTTCAAGAAAGAAAAAGTAGTAAAGACCTACTATAAAGATATACTTTGAAATGGATAGCAACATAATACAAATACTTCTATATTGTGTGAAACACACATTGTGTTCTTGAGATGACATTTATATGACAAAATCTAGCTTGAAAAAACATTTTATGGCCATACTTTAAATCCTTAGAAGAGGAGGGATCTCCAAGGAGAAAAAGAACTTTCACACAACAATGGCACAGACAGCATTGGCAGTCATTTTCTGTAGTTTTAGTGAGCATCTGGAACTCATATATTTATTGTTGAAAATTGCCAAGATCGAAGGCTAGAAGATAGGAGTGGTTTGACTTCTACTAGGAAAGAATAGAACAAGTATTAAAGAAACATAATGACGCATCCCAGCAATGAAGAGTTCTACATAATTTACAAACATTTCACTTTTGTTTGAAGAACTGTTCATTGTGCTAATGTGGTCTAACTAAAAGCACTGAATTCACAAATATAAGACAAGAAATGTCAGATATACTCAAGTATCACATGTCCTCATCAATGCCATTAGAAAACATCATTAGAAGATTTTATTTTAAAAGTTTATTATTTTCATTTTGAGGTGAATATTAAGAATTTTAAATACAGAAAATAGCATCATATAAGATTGTCTTGTATAATATAGAAAAATATGACATAATGTTAAGTAATATTTCAGTGTAAAGACTATACTCTTCTCAACTAAGGGACAAATTATATGAGCAAGAATTATTCTTCTCATTAAGACTACTCTACATTACTCTGCCATATCATTGGTATGACCATTCAGAAGCTGTAAGGAGCTGCAAACTAAAAACAACCTCACCAAATAATCTAACATGCAATAGAGATGGTCCTAGAAGAGATCTCAATTTAAAAGCAGAAGAAACCCACACCTAAGATTGCCTTTTCATGTTCTCAGCAGTTTTCTTGCCAAAGTTCTGTTACAGGACTGAAATGCTTAATTATAGTGGACATGAGATAAAGATATAACAACTAGATTATAATTAGTTCTGAAGTTTAAACCTAGTGTTTCTATTTGGCTTCATCTTGATATTACACTCTTAGAATCAGAAGGAAAAAAGTGTTCACTGGAAGAAATTAATTAACCAAGCAAGTTACCTAAGACTAAGGTATAGCATTATGTACTGATATATATTTTGAGACAATTTCTGAAAATTTCTTGTTGTTTTCTCATGTTAGAAACTTTCTAAGAAATGAAGAGAATTAACAGATTGGATTACAAATGGGATTTTGGGAAGGAAAAAACCCCCAAAATTTATGATTGTGTTTCTGTTTTGAACACATGTCTGTGATCCTGTGACCTTCTAATAGCACTGTGGACAAAAAGAGGAAACATCTATGTTGAAATTTTACATGATTTTTTAGGGTGATCACATTTGTGATCCTGACAAAGAAAAATATACAGACAAATAAAGCCAGACAAATAATTCCTAATGTCTTATTTATGGATGTGCACTCGTGGGGGCCTCTCACAAGCTAAGTGAAAGAGAGGCATATATGTATGTTTTGTGGGATACCTTTTTTCCTCATACTTACATGCGGTTTTTAGTAGCAACTAGTTTCATTGATTTCAATAAATGTAGTTTATAGTTTTAAAAATTTTGTGTTGGATTCATGCACATAAGGAACAAAGTGAAAGTGGTGCTGTAATATAACCTGATCTGTGCATTTCAGGGAAAAAACCAAACCAAACCAAACCAAAATAAAATAAAAAAAACCCCAAAAAACAAAAAACAAACAAACTCTTCTGCTATGGAAAGGCTTACATTTTAATGTTTCTGTATTGTTTTTCCTAACTTGTGTGGGGAAAATGAAAAGAGCTAACTTATTCCTTTCTTGAATGTATGCCAAGATTAAGTTTCAAGCAAACAATTTATTATGAGTTTTCAATCTCCAAAATGAGGGGCTTCAAGGAAAATAAATAAATCTATGTTACCACAATAGTGGTGCAAAACAGAATCTTCAGCATTTTACAGTTGTGAACATCTGGAATTCATGTGTTTAATCCTAGGCCTGTAGGAGAGTACAGTCATTATTGTATTCAGTTGTTGGGTTGGGGTTTTGTCCTCATAAAATAAATTATCCTCACTTACAGAAAAGAAAAAAAAAACAACAAAACAAAGCAAAACAAAAATGAAGTCTAAATTACATGATTAAAAGAGAGCATCTCCTTTGGAAAATGACAGTCCTGATTCAAAGATTTTAAGTACTACTGAATTGACTCTTTGATTTTTTTTTATTTTTTTTTTCCTTTATGCCTTTTTCATTTACCTTCATCCTACGGAGTCTGCTAAAGAGACCCACCCCAGAATTTATATCCTCAAGCAGATACACACTCCATAACAGAGGAGGACTGTAAAACTGTAATCATATATCAAGACCCAACCATTAGATGGAAGTTGCAGTTCTGCAGACTTTCTTTCCATTGCTGAGATTTCCAAGGGTAAGGAGGAACCTTTCACAGCTATTTCAACCATTAGTTGAGAGCTATGTTCCTCTTCCTGTTACTCTTAAAAATAATTACTGTAATTTGTTCATTGTCCCAAAATAAGTGCTCCACAGTAACAGGAGGATGAAAATTGTTCATGTAAGCAGGATCTACAATGACGGGAGCATATTAATAATACACAGAAGAAGAAACATTCACATAATTTCAAGAAACTGAAGATGTTAATCAGTTTTATTAATAGCCTCAAGCAAATCAGTTTTTAGGGGAAATAAAGAAGTATACTATTATTTTTGTTATAATTAAATGCTATTTATATCTGTGGTAGTAGGAAGCACACATCTCCTGACATAAGCATTATTTGAAAACAGTAAGGAATATATAAAACATGAAGTATGTGTTTTGCAAAACTGTTACAGAAAATGAGATTGTTTCTTTTTATTTGCTTGGAGTCTTCTAAAGAATAATTTGGATAGAATGTATACTGTTAGTCTTCATTCACTGTCTCTGCTGTGACTCCAAAGAGTAAAATTATCTCTGATGAATAGTTATATAAGAGCTAGCTGTTACATGGTATGCAATTCCCAGTGCTATAAATGCAAATGACTAAAGTTGAAACTAAGCCTGGCTGAAGGAAGCACTGTAATCGACGCTTGTGAAGGGCCCTTTGCCTGCCACAATTGGGAATGATCTCTTCAAAAGATGACAAGGAGCTTAAGGAATTCAATTTCTGAGTTAAGTTCCCCCCAAAGAAGGGAAAGAGGCAAAGGAAGTAGCAGTAAAAGACACAGAGTCTGAGGGCAAGAAAGATTAAATGAAGATAAGAGTCCACAGGACTAAGTCACAGATACACATAATTCATATTTACATTGTTTGGCTGCAAAGGCTAGAAGTGGAAGACTGAAGCGGGAGAAAGTGCAGAGATTCAGGGATGGCTGGTAGTGAAGAACTGCAATGGCATTTTGGGCCATCATAGCCATCATGCTTTCTGTGATTAGATGACAATGATAGCATGTTCGAAGGTTGATCGGAGGGAGATGTCAAGGTGGAGATGATCACTCTGAGAAGTTTTTGTACTGTTGTCCTAGTTCAGCAAACCAGGACTAGTTTATCACTGTATGGGTGTGACCAAAGCTGTGTATTCTAAACCCTCTATTCTTTTCTCATGAACTGTTAACAATGGACCATTTGCAGCAGCTGCCCAGGGCACACCTGACCCCTCAGTATGTTAAGCTGGGTGTTAAAGAAGTTTATGAGATAAGAGCTGTGATAACTCTCCTCCGGGAAGTCATTAGCATCTCCACACCCAGCGTGAGGGGACGTGTATGCTAATGGGCCACGATTCCAAACATACCCCATGACTCACAGAGTTAGATCACCCATTGTGGAACTCTCTGCCCCGGGGGAGGTACTGGGTGGTCCCATCTGAACCTGAGGGTATATAATTTTGTGGTTTGGGGACTTC